>JAPYKE020000181.1:0-600000 GCA_028554795.2 Sinohyriopsis cumingii
TTGAAACTCTAAATTACACGGGCGTGAAGGAAAACATCGTTGTGTTTAATCTAATCATGCTTGCCGTATCTCTTTGTGTTTTAGAGGTCATATTTCTTCTTAAGTAAATACACGCATCAATAGACAGACAGATTGGGTCATCATCCTTGAGTTTCACTGTACTTTCGGTTCTTTACTTCATACAAACCCCAAATTTATTAGTTTGAAAAAGAAAAGATAACATGCCCCTCAATACTGTAACACGTCTGTTCTGACTCTACCGATGTGAGTGTTTATGTCGAAATGTTTAAGTGAGATATAAAAAAATGGTCAGCTTGAAAACACGAACCAATACTGTGACGCTCAGTATTTTGATGTGGTAAGAGGAAATGGTACAACACACACAAAGAGGGCTTGTAAGTTCACATTTCAGTCTGTCTGCACTGTAATGGTAACAACGCAAGAACATAGGGATTATTATGCCACACAGCCCTAGAACAAAACAATGCATCACCCGTTGTAAGCCATTTCATTGGCTATACTTATTTTCTTACCGCGTTCGCTTCGAATTGACTTAAGTAGCTATTCAGACAGTGACGAGAATGGCCATGCTTTACTGGGTCTATCCTATAGGCGATTTATATAAAAAATATTTTTAAAAATTAAACTAATGCACGAACAATCGTACCATGGGCGATCCCATGGAAATTGTGTCCGTCTTATTGCAAAATACATCAACATTTAATTTAACCGTGCAGATCGCTAGAACAAACCTCTGATAATATACATTTTGAAAAGTGTCATTGTCGCTTGGTGTCTGCTTTCTTGTTCGAAAAGAGATCGTTTCGTCTTGACTATAAAAATCTAATTTGACTAAGTTTTACGCACTACTTGAACTCACACATTTACGTTGTAGGTGTAAGCCGTCGTTCTCAGTATTCTGGAAGTTCGTTTTTGCGTTTCTCAGATGTGATACTATTTTTTATGGACCGAACGAAATTTCTTTTGGCGTGAATCAGGACTCGTGGTTTTGTGTCATAATTGGAGAGCATTGATTAAAGCTCAGTTATGTCGTCTTCGAAATCGCTGACACGGATTTGAACTAAAACTTCAGGTTTTGTGTGAGGCGATACGGTACATCATTGCTTTTTACTTCCTCAATGAAATCGTTTCATCGTATTGCAAAATTACATTTGACTAGGTTTCATACGCAGCAGGTCCATGTATATAAGGAGAGTGTCTTAGCGTCAGAGTATTCATTCCGCTCTCAAACGATCAAGAAGATGGAAGAGTCAGCACAGATCGACCTGCTGGTCAAATATTTGCTAAAAGTCATACGAAAGCATAATTCACATGCGAAAGTGGCAACAAAACTTACTCTTTTGGTCGTTGATTTGATGAGAGTCATACGAAAGTGTGTAAGTGCTAATGAAGTTTGCTATATCTGCAAAGGTAAATGGGTATTTGTCTCCAGAATACCTGCTTCGTCTAAGAAAGAGAGACAAAAGTCAAGATACCTAATATCGTTGTCAGGAGAAAGGACACTGGAATTCAGAGTGCCCTACGAGAAAAAAGAAGAAACAAAAACAAGACGAAACAGAGAAGAGGGATTCAGAAGAAGAAGAAATTGAAGATGATGAAGAACTTGTGTCAGTAAAAACATGGAAATGGAAAAATTGACAATGTGAGCCGATGCGTTGGCCCTGATGTGAAATTTCATACTACCTTCTAAAAGAGAATAGACCAGAAAGAAAACGTAAGTGTCTCTTGGTCTTGACATTGTATAATAAGGATGGCGTGTTTTGTTTTTACTCACACTTTATGAAATTGTGCTCTTTCACCTCTCTCTATCCCTCTGGATCATGTTTTAGTTAGAATTGAAATGGAAGGATGTTTTCCTTCACGCACGCTCTTTAGGCATGCAAGTCCGTAAACAATAGTCAGTCTATTCGTCCATCATTTTGTGTCTTGATGTTTCCTAAATCACACACTGATGCCATAAAATAAAGGGTTAAATGGGTTTTGTAGTGTTGGGAGTGGGGGTGGGTGGGGTGTAGATATTTGGCAGAGTTGGTCATTGCAGGTGAGGGCTTAGGTGCTTTCAAAAAACTTTTTCTTCTTCACTCTGTGTTGATGGAATATAATGGGTTATTTTCTTCACTCTCTGTTGATAATATATATAAAGGGTTATTTCTTCACTGCGTGTGGATAGTGTATAATGGTTTTCTTCTTCTTCCCTCTGTGGTGTGCGTGTGTGTGTGTGTGTGTGTGTGTGTTCGCGTACGTTGTGTAGATCGCATATTTGGTTGTTTTTCTTCTTCTTCCTCCCGAGTGTGGATAGTATATTTGCGGTTTGTATGCGTTAGCGACGTTGTGTGGATAGTATATTTGGGGTTTGTATGCGTTCGCGTACGTTTGTGTGGATAGTTTATTTGGGGTTTGTATTATCTCCCTTCTGTGTTGATAGTGTATTTGGGGTTTGTATGCGTTCGCGTACGTTTGTGTGGATAGTTTATTTGGGGATTGTATTATCTCCCTTCTGTGTTGATAGTGTATTTGGGGTTTGTATGCGTTCGCGTACGTTTGTGTGGATAGTTTATTTGGGGTTTGTATTATCTCCCTTCTGTGTTGATAGTATATTTGGGGTTTGTTTTTTCCTTTTCCCTCTGTGTGTGTGTGTGTGTGTGTGTGTGTGTGTGTGTGTGTGTGAGTCTGCGCGCGTATGTTGTGTGTGTGTGTGTGTGTGTGTGTGTATTGGTCTCTGTTTGTCCCTATAAAACTCACTTTATCCCTATCAGATACACTCTACCTACCTACCTACAGTAGCGCGTATTCAGGTCAGCCACTTGCAACACTGTTGCCGTTTATCCCCTAGTGTTCAGTACAGTGACGTCACTGACGCTGGAAATTTTGAGACTATAAATATCGACTTGGGGATTTCCACATTTTGTAGCTATACATATATACTAGAATTCATAAACAGGAACGTCACTCAAGCTGAGGCTATAAAAAGATAGTGGGATTTTCCAAAGGAAAAACCCACAAGTTGGAGCTATAAATAGATAGTGGGATTTCATAGGAATTTCAGCTGATTATAGATACATAGGTATTTATTCACGATCGTCACAGAAGTTGATATTGTAAGTAGTTACTAATTTTATCCATTTTAGTCTAAACCATTGTAACTTAATTTTCGGGGATATGTTTATTTTCCTTTAAATTCTGGGACAATTTCGTCATTTTAGCGTTACTTTTAGTCACATCCATTTTGTCGTTGAGCATTTCCTTGATTATAGCTATTTATAGCATCATTACAATTATGCAAATTTTTGAACACCCCAGCAAGATTTCAGGTCTTGGTAACGCTTTATATATAAATCCCACGCTTGTACTAGTGTATGTATGTTTCTGTCTCTGTTGTGTTTGACCCTCTACCATCATTGTCCCTAGATAGTCCCACCATGTTCAATTCCCCTTGTCCCTAGACAGTCCCAAACTCTATTCCCATGTAATGCTAATTCCCCTTGTCCCCAGATTGTCCCACGATTTTTCTCCATGTTAAATTTCCATTGTCCCTAGAGTGTCCCAGGGGTGTTTTTAATGCTAATTCCCATTGTCCCTAGGGTATCCCACTTAACTACTTACGGATAACAGTTTTATATCAATGTTCACCTTTAAACTCAATTTTAAAACTATTATGTACTGTGATTGTTTGGCGTTAGGATATCAGAAATAGAGATATGGTTAAATTGATTTAGAAGGTTGATTAAAGCTGGAAATATTGAATGGATGATGTTGAGTACTGAGAAGAATCGCCATCGAGTCTTATATTTCAGTAACTTCTTCGTTCAACTATTTTTGCTCAGATAATATTGTTTTGTTAACGTATCTAAAATTGGTTTATACTTTTACTTGGTTTTGACAAGTAAACCGTAGGACATAGCTTGTTCAACCAAATCTTACTTGTCCGCTTAAACGTTAAGAAAAACACCTGGTCATACAAGTAGAGTATTAAAACTAACCGCAAAAAAGGATACAGTTGTGTCTATAAATAAAATAGACCATATCTACTGAATCTGAAGATTTCAAATTTTACATAGTGTTTCTGAACTGTTATTTTGTGGAATATTTTATTTAAAAATGCAATAGGAACTTAAACACATAATTTATGGTCCAACAAATATTAGCTTCCACCACTCCCACTCACACATAAGCTTGATGGTTTAGCAATACGTACTTAATTGTTTGATTTGCCAAGAAACAATATTCTAAGTAAATGTTAGAGACAAACGTTTCCAGCTGTTATATACTTTTCATGTTGAGGCGTGGGACAACTTGGAGATGGAATTTTGTATAGTTTCTCATTGTAGAGAGGAAGTTAATTTCTATGACTTAACAAATCCGTATATTGTGAAATAGAAGTGCACATAGAGATAAAATTTGAAAGAAATATTTGCATCAAGAAAAACAGCAGATATAACTCACACCAACAAGCGATGGTGTATCTTCTCTGTTATGAAATGACGTCAAGTTGGTTACTTATTCCTTATTCCCGATTGAATAATGAATAAGTAACCAGTTATCGATTGAATAAGGAATAAGTAACCAGTTACTTATTCCCGATTCAAATATTTATACATACATTTGGTTACTGATTCCTTATTCACATCCAGTTGATTATTCATTCTTTATTCACAGTTCCATAAGTAATAGGTTATAACTTACTTATTGAAGATTAAAAGCCCTTCAGGGTACGCACTGGTGTTATTCTAACCAAGTTAGAGAAATTAGAGTGTTCTTTGGTGCCAGCTATATATATATATATATATATATATATATATATATATATATATATATATATATATATATATATATATATATATATATATATATATATATATATATATATATATATATATAACTAACTAGAGACAAATCATGGACTATGTTGAGGACGGGGTAAGGATATTGGTGGGTATACATAATTAGTAATTTGAAATAGGATTAATTAGTTGTGTTAGATGTTGGGGTCGCGTCTTGTTGTACATGGCGCGAAATATTAGTATTTGTGTTCGAAAAGTTTGCTAATGGCTCAAATAAACGTGAAGCCACAAAAAAACATACAAGTGTGAAATTGGAGATTTATCTTATGTGGTCATAATGTGCTTAGAGAAGAACTATTTCAAGTATCTATGGGTTTAGGAAGCCCTCAGTTGACATCGAATCTTGTGTTGAAGTCCTTAGAACTGGGTAAACAAGCATACGGGTAGGTGTATGAAACACGCTCAGTGTGAGTCAAATCTAATATTAATGCGAATTAAACCCGTACCTAAACGATTTCGATTGCAACTTCTGATGGACAGTTTCTATTCAGGAATCTGTTCCAACATAAGCCAAAGTCATTGAAAGAATTTGTTTAACCGATTTCCAGAAATTGGAGCCACATAATGGGGGGGGGGGGGTAAAGCATATGCGGAAAGAATATAATATCTTACTTATATAGGTGGGCCAATACGTCTCCTCTTTAAAGAGTTTTGACATGGATTTTTCGCTGACATTTTATCTCTAGGTGGTAGTGTCGATCCACGAAAGAAGTCCTGATGAACCTCATCGAGAGGAACCAGCGAAGAAAGGGGCAACCTATGGGCATCGGGTATGAAAAAGACGCACAATTTGGATCGATTGAGATAGATCGCTATTATTGAACCCCTAACTAGAATATATCGATTTCAACGCCTCTCTGATAATATCTAGTTAGGGATCTCTTCCAACCGTATGAAAAGTTTAAAGAAAATTCGTCGACCCGATTTCTTGGAATCCGGAGATGAATATATGATAGTTGTAACAAAGTCCATTAGCAGATTACCTCTTCAGTCCATATCTGGTTCCTACAGTTCACCTCTAAAACGATATTGGCATTTATTATTGTACAATATCTTCTAAACACACACACACACACACACACACACACACACACACACACACGCACACACACACACACACACACACACACATATATATATATATATATATATATATATATATATATATATATATATATATATATATATATATATATATATATATATATATATGACTCCCAAAAGCATTTTTGACGGTGTTTGTCTAATGCAAGCGGAAAACGTAATAGGGTCATTACGAACAACAGCAGTATTTAAAACAGTTATAATCTATGAACAGATTGCAGCCAAACTTTGTGTGAAGGGGAAAATTTTCTGGCGATCTAACAAGAATACATTAGTTGAGACCAGAGAACCATTAATTATATTTATGGAGACAGGCCCGTATCATATCGTCATATTACCGTGTACGGTAATGTCCTTTAGAGGGAGAATTTTGTTTCTAATTAAGCATTTGTTTATACAGCAGCCAGACGGACTATTAGGGACACGGTAAACTTCATTTTCATGGTAAAGTTGTCACAATTGAGAAATCGCAGAAACTCCGTTACTCAACCTACCAGGTCAAGCTGACCCCGACTTTGGCGCCTCCGAAAAAAAGGCGGCAGAGATATTTGATTCTGATTGGTTACGTTAAATAACGGGCGTGTATCCCACGCAAAATTTTCTAGGTTTTAAAATTGCCACATCAGAAATTTTAATCAGTCTATGCTTTTCCTGCAAGAGGAAACCCAAGAGTAGGACTCAGGGAGGAATTTGCAAGAAATTCCCTTGTAAAAGAACTGTTGTCAAAAAGAGGACTGTTGTCGAAAGGAACCGACAAACTAATTTGCCGATTAGAGGGAGGAACGTTGAAAGCAAAGGTAGTGTGACAATTCCATGTAATTTGTTGATGCCATATATAATGCTTTGCTGAATTTATTTACTTGTATTTGCATGAATCTTTTTTCTACCTTCGTATAATAATTTGCTTTATGAAGTATAATTGTGTTGAGTTTATGCATAGGAAGTCGTACATTAATCTTCTTTAGATAAGTTTGACGAATTGTTTGAATTTGTCGTCTTGTTTGCATAAGAATTAGGTTCTAAGGATTTAATGCATTACATTAGTTAATATGATTACGAGAATCCGTGTGAATTTGCCGAATTGAGAAGATTTCACGTATGATTAAGAGTAAGTGTGTATTGACTGAAATGATTTAGTTATTGATGTAATGTATCCCATTTATTCGCTGGGTAAATTGAGGCTGGCTCAGAACCCCAGGCTCGTATGATACGTTAATGTGTAGGGTCAAGGAGTAAGAATTAGCCATTTGACTAATTAGGGTCATTATAGAACATGTGGAGTCGATTGATAGCCTTAGCATCTGTCTATCACTGATAGTAAAATCTGATACCGAGGGAGAATAATACAAAATCCCCTGTATCATAAATAACATGAAATTTAGGTTGTCTCTATTTATATTTATTTAAAAGGGAGAAAATAGCTCCTGAGACGTATTATCCTGGGACGTATGATGAGACGTTACCCTGAGACATATACTGAGAAGTATAGAGAGAAGTGCAGTGGGACGTACAATCCTGTCAAGTAATCCTGCGACGTATTAATTTCTGAAACGTATTCTGAGAGTATCCTGAGACGGATGGTGGAAAGTAACATCCTGAGATCCAAGGTTCTGAACAGCTACAGTGGAAGCAGAACAAACTGAGGACGAGCAGGTTATGTAATCGTACAAGACGTTGACTTCGATTGTTCACTCGATCCTATGATGAACTAAATCTATCAGTAAACAGATCGGCTATTTTATTTAAATCTATTTGCGTTTTCTTTGTAATTCGGTGAAAGTGTAATTTCTAAAAGCAGAGTATATTCCTGATGTAATGAATTTTCACAGTGTTTTTATATAATTAATTAAATTGTTTGTTTACATGTACGGGGGCTCGTGTTGGTTTGTTCTATATATCTGATCAGATCTCTATCTACTTCACCTATAAGTTTGACCACTTATATTTATATTTACTCGAACCGGGCAATAACATCGAGGGCGGTCAACCCCTAGATAACGAAAACCAAATTTGGCGGGACACCCACCAGGGAAAACATCCCCGCCTTTACACTTTGCGATGCTTGAACCCTTACTCGGAGAATTTTGATTTCAACCCCTGTTTGACAGTCGGTAACGAGTAATCAATTCCAACAGTAGGAAACCTTAGAAGAAAATTAGTCTAGACGATATCAACGAATTCGCGGATATATGAAAGAGGTCGAGCACAACACATGCGATCAGAATATTATACCTTA
Source organism: Sinohyriopsis cumingii (assembly GCA_028554795.2). NCBI lineage: Eukaryota > Metazoa > Mollusca > Bivalvia > Unionida > Unionidae > Sinohyriopsis > Sinohyriopsis cumingii. Next base: position 8,203 of record JAPYKE020000181.1, read on the forward strand.
CGAATATAGTTGGGCCTCTACGTCTCCTCTTTAGAGAGTTCTGACAATGGACCTTCCTTGATATGTTATATCACGAAGGAAGTCTTGACGAATATCGTCGATAGGAAACAACGATGGGTACCGGGTATGAAAAACACTAAAATGTTCATAGATTGTATCAAACTTTTGCGCTAACTAAACCTCTACTAATAGGATTTTTATTATAACGCCTCTTGGATATTATGTAAATAACCGAAAGAAAAAGTGGAAGAAAACACATCGAGCCAATTTCGAGAAATTCTCGACTAGATAAAGTTAGTCGAGCACAACACATGACGTAAGACTTTATATTACGTTTACATTTGAGCCAATACATCTCCTCTTTACACAGATTTTACACAGACCCCTCGCTGATAATGTAATAACTTTGGCGTATGAGCCATTTGCATATAGCTCTCCATTTTAAGGATTTCATAGATTTGAGTGATCACTTGGTTGATTTTGGGAGGTGTCCTCAGCCCGATTAATCAGCCATTTGCTAGGGCAAAACATCACAGACTGCAGTGTTGATGATATTCCAGGATGGATGGTTTAATTTTATGATGAGTTCAGGTTAGAGTACCATACGTGTCCATGGAGATCAGTAGTCCCTATTAAAACCTAACTATATGCAACGATTATGTCAGTGTATGTGCAGTATTCGTGATGGGGGACTGGTAAATTGTGCAACAGAGTAATTCAGAAGGGACGATTCCATTGTATGGAGACGTCTAGTGTTATTATTATAATGGTAGATATGGTAGAAGGTTATAGGCGAAACGAGGCTTTTAAAGCATAATTTGAATGGCCTGAGGTAGTGCAGGCAAAATAGTTCCCTGAATAGGTAATTGAGTTGTATATTTTCAAGGCGTGAAATACTACCGATACCTTGAGGAAATGGTATAAGGAGAAACAGTGCAGCTAAGAAGATGTGGCGATCCGATTTCGAGAAACTCGAGACTAAATAAAGGAATACGAGCAGATCACATGCCGTAAGATTATATACATGTGGGCCATTAGTCCCCTCTTTATACAGTCTTGACATGAACCCTCCATGGATATTTTATCTCTAGGAGATAGAGTCCACCTACGAAGGAAGTCCTGACGAATTTCGTGAGATGAAACAGTAAAATAAGGGGCGCCTTAGGGGTTACCGGGTATGAAAAACATGCAAATGTTAATAAACTGTATCAATAGTTTGTACTCATGGAAACCGTACTTAGAGAATTTTGATTTCAACGCCTCTTATACTGTTTCGAAATAAGGCCCCTTTCTAACAGCAGAAAAAGTTTAAAGAAAATTCGTCGAGCCGATTTCGAGAAACTCGCGACTAAATAAAGAAAGTCGAGCAGATCACATGCCGTAAGATTATATACATGTGGGCCATTACGTCCCCTCTTTATATAATCTTAACTAAACCACTACGCCATACGTCAGTAGGAATGAAAGATTCTGCGTTAGAGAGTTTTGATATACTGGCGGTCTCGATGAACTTCTCACGTACTTGGCGAGGTTGGCCATTTCACTTAGGAGGGCGTGGTCTGTATGTCTGAGAGCGTCTGAAGATGACCGCCGGTATGGACTACATGCCGTAATCCGACCTATTTCAAGTGGCCACTGAGAGGAATCATCGCCGTCTACATCAGCGCACCAGTCGTCGAGGCGTTTTCGAGCGCAATTAGCATCGCCATCGGCCCTTCGTACATTTTCTGAACAGAGAGTATTAACCTACGCCGTGGTCAAGGCGGCGGCACTCGACTATACTCACGAGCCAAAACCATCCAATGGGTCACACAATTTTGCGAGTTGCCGAAGTTGACAATGCCGGCCTTTGTTCACCTCACCATGGCAGACGAGTCAGCTCGTCGCGCAGGCAGACACCGGAGAAGTGTTTTCGGGTTGGGCGAGCCGGAGCCGGTTAAAGTTGTAAATGTTGCTCGACATCGCCCCATGCTCTTTCCTTCAACGCTTCGGTTGATGGACCTTAGGGCCTGCCCAGCTAAGGCGCCTAGCGGCGGCCTTGAAGGTAGCTATCTGCGCCGCGATCACCGCCGCCCTGGCAGCAATAGCTTTGTTATACATAATATATATTCAGTTCCAAAACCTCTAGAAATCGGACCCACCCATTTTCAATTCATCTATCCAGTAATGGAACGGATCCAGAGATAAAAATTCTCCAAGAGGCTCTGAAATCAAACTTGTCGAAGTACAGTATCTGCAGGTACAAAAAAATTGATACAATCGATAACCATTGAATGTGTTTTTTATATCCGATACCCAGAAATCCCCCCCCCCCATTTCACTGTTTCCTTTCACCTCGTCAAGATTTATTTCGTGGTTTCAGCATATTCCCAGACATAACAAACTCTAGAAGGGCCAATGTAAAACTCTTTATAGGGGTATTCAATGGTCCATGTGTATATACGATTTAAACCAACACCTGCTTCGCAAAGTTTTACTAAAATCTGCTAAAGGGCTGTAACGCTTCAATACTGCGAATATCCATAACGACTTTTCTATTGATCCCTTTGTTCTCGATTAATGCTGTCAATACATCATGTAGGAGTCAAACATATCCATATGTACAATCTTTCAAAAGAAAGATCGATCACGAGGTCATTTAAGCAAGAACCGTAGGATCCAGATAAGGACAAAAGAGGCAATCTCCTAGTGGTCATCGTTATAACGACCGTGTATTGAGCTCCGGATTTATCGAAATCGGCTCGAAAATTCTCAGAAGTTTTCTACTGTTAAAACGGGCCCCTACCAAGATACTATCCAAGAGACGCCGATATCAAAATCCTCTAAGTAGGGTTACAATTAGTACAAGGTATTGAGATAATCTATGCTAAAAGTGGATTTTTCATATCTGGTACCGAAAAAGCGCCTCTTATTTCTGGGTAATTGCTCTCGAAGAAATTCGTTGGGACATACTTCGTGGATATATATATATATATATATATATATATATATATATATATATATATATATATATATATATATATATATATATATATATATATATATAATGTCAAAGAAGGGCCCATGTCAAAGATGCTTAAAGAGGGGACGTAAGGGCCCAACTGTATACATAAGATATAATATTCTCACGGCATGTGCTGTACCAGGCCACATTTATCTAACCGTGAATTTCTCGAAAGCAGCTCGACGAATTAGTTTTATGTCTTCCTACTGTTGCAACAGATCCTGAGCTAGATACTGTCCAAGAGGCGTTGAAATCAAAATCCTGTAAGTAGTTGTCAGATTACTACAAATTATTGATATATTAGATATAATTCGCTGATTCCTCTCGAAAAAATTCGTCGTGGGTCGACGCTGACCCCTAGAGATAAAGTATCGAAGAACGGTCCATGTAAAAAAATCTATGAAAATTCTTCTTACGGTATGCGTTGTATCCAACCCCTTTATCTAGCGGACAATTTCGTGAAATCGGTTCAACAAATATTCTTCAGACTTTTCCTACAGGTTTGACAGATACCAAGCTAGACATTCCCGATGAGGCGTTGAAAAAAGGGCTCTAAGTCGAATTAAAGGTCTCTAAGTCGGAGTTCAGTTAGTAAACATATTGATACAATTGATACACATTCTGCGTGTTTCTCATACTTACACCCGCAGGGTGACCATTATTTCGCTGATTCCTCTTCACGAAATTCATTAGGACTTCCTTCGTAGGTAGACTCCATCGCACAGAGATAAATATCAAATAAGGATCCATGTCGAAACTATGTAAATAAGGGACGTAATGTCCCAATTGTATGCATCAGATATAATCTTCCAACGGCATGTGTTGTACCCAAACTTTTCCTACTTTTGGAATTGATCCTAAACTAGATAGTTTCCAAGAGGCGATGAAATCAAAGTCCTCTAAGTCATTGTCCAATTAAATAAAGTTATAGCTCAATTCCATCCACGTTTTGCGTGTTTTTCACAGATGGTGCCCCTTAAGGCGCCCCTTATTTTGCTGTTTCGTCTCCATGAAATTCGTCAGGACTTCCTTCGTAGGTGGACTTCTATCTCCTAGATAATAAAATATCTATGGAGGGTTCATGTTAAGAAAGACTGTATAAAGAGTGGACGTAATGGCCCACATCTATATAATCTTACGGCATGTCTTCCGCTCGACTTCCTTTATTTAGTCGAGAGTTTCTCGAAATCGGCTGGACGAAATTTCTTTAAAATGTTTCTGCTGTTAGAAACGAGTTTTGTTTCGAAACTGGAAGAGGCGTTGAAATCAAAATCCTCTAAGTAAGCGTCTAACGAGAACAAACTATAGATACGGTTTATTAACATTTGCGTGTTTTTCATACCCGGTTCCCCTCAGGTTGTTTCGTCTCCACGAAATTCGTCAGGACTTCCTTCCTTGGTGGGCTCTATCTCAGAAATAAAATATCAAATGAAGGGTCCATGTCAAAACTCTTTAAAGGTACGTAATTTCCCAACTGTATACGTAATTTAAAATCTTCTTACAGCATGTGTTTTACCTGATCCCCTTTTTATAGCCGCAAATGTCTCAAAATCAGCTCATCGAAATTTCGTCAAACTTTGCCTACTGTTGGAATACATACCTATATGGAATCCGCCGAAGAGGCGTTGAAATAAAAATCCTCTAAGTAGGTTTTTAATTGGGTCAAATTGTTGTAGCGGATACTGGCTCGGCTACTCCGCATCTAGTCTAGCTATCTCTGGTTCTTTTGGATAGGTCTTTGTATTTGGAGTGATACCCCGTTGAATCACTCTGAGTACTGGTGGTCAAGAGTGCGACAGACTTCGACCCCATTGGGATACCGTCTTATTTATTTCATCTTGTCGCCGACTGAGTAGCTGGGTCGCTGAGACACCGACTGGATTCTCCTGTGGTCGGTGACTGCGTCGTCAACTGAGTCGCTGACTGGGTCGCTCAGTCTCTGGTTGTGTGGCTGACAGGGTTGCTGAGTCGCCGAGTCGCCGATTGTGTCTTCGAGTGAGTCGCAGAATCGTCGACTGTGTTGCTGACTGTGTCGCAGGGTCGCAGACTGGGTTGCACAGTCGTTGACTGTGTCGCAGAGTCGCCGAATGGGTTGCTGAGTGAGTCGCAGAGTCACCTAGTGGGTTGTCTGTGAGTCGCAGAGTCGTCGACTGGGTGTCCTGTGGTCACCGAGTCGTCGATGGGGTCTCCGAATGAGTCGCAGAATCGTCGACTGTGTTGCTGACTGTGTCGCAGAGTCGCCGACTGGGTCTCAGAGTCGCCGACTGTGTCGATGACTGTCGCAGAGTCACCGAGAGGTTCGCCAGCATGGTCGCAGAGTCGCCGACTGGGTCTAAAGGCTTGGTCGCAGAGTCACCGACTGGGTCCCAGAGTCGATGATTGTGTCGCTGACTTGGTCGCAGAGTCGCCGACTGGGTCCCCGAATGAGTCGTAGAGTTGTCGACTGTGTCGCTGACTTGGTCGCAGTCGCCGGCAGTGTAAATGACTGTGTTGCCGACAAGGTCGTGGTCGAGCGTCGTTGCTCGATCAAGATCGACACACAGAGAGACGAACAGTGCGAAATGATGAGACAAATTATATTATCAGTTAAAATGTGTACTGTCGCAAGATTTCCGCGTTTCTTGGACGAGCCTGTTTCCTGGTGGACGATAGTCCTTGTCAATACACTTTTTTAAATTCACCAGCATCGCCTTTTCCTGTTCGGCGAACTACGACCAAATATGCTTGCTCCGCTGGGTGGTTATACTGCTTCACTTGAAAGGGACGTCTTTACATAATACCGCTTCATAACACACGTCCATTTCAGCAACAGCTGGTACGCATATATATCCAGGTGGAATGACGTGACCCAAACTAAGACGCTAGACAGCACTTCAAAGCCCGCCAACGTTTAAAATTAAACATAAACGTTAACGAAACTAAAATTAGCTTATATGAAACGGAAATTACTTCGCAAATCGCCTCTATCACCTCGATATAAAATGTCAAAGAAGAGTAAATGTCAAAACTCTTTAAGAGGGTACGTAATATCCCAACTTTACACGTAAGATATAATATCCTTACGGCATGTGTGATACCCAACTTCTTTATCTAGCCAAGAAAGTCTCGAAATCGGCTCTATGAATTTTCCTTAAAATTTTCCTCCTGTTGGAAACGACACCGGTTTATATATCGCCGAAGAAGCGTTGAAATCAAAATCCTTTTAGAAGGGGTTCAAATAGTAAAAATATTCAACCAATCGATCAACATTGTGCATGTTTTCATGTCTAGTAACCATAGGAACCCCGTAATTTCACTGATTCTTGTCGACGAAATTCATCAGGACTTCCTTCGTGGGTCGCCTCTATCCAACAGAGATAAAATCTTAAGGAAATGTCCATTTCAAAGAGGGAACGTTATGTCCCAACTGTATACGTTAGATATAATCTTCTTACGGCACGCAGTGTACCCATACCCGTTATACAGCCAAACGTTTCTCAAAATCGCCTCGACCAAATTTTTTTTTTAAAAAAAATTCATACTGTTGGAACATACACAAATCTTGATACCGCCGAAGAAGCGTTGAAAACAAAATCATCTAAGTAGTGGTCAGATTAAAAATGATTGATCCAATAGATCCTCATTGTGCGTGTTTTTCATACCCAGTACCCATAGGGTACCCCTTATTTCCCTGATTATTGTAGACGAAATTCGTCAGAACGGTCTTCGCGGGTCGATTCTATCCCCCCATGAGATAAAATGTCAAAGAAGGATCCAATTCAAAACTCTTTCAAGAGGGTACGTAATGTCTCCACTGTATAGGTAAGATATTCATTATGTCTTGCAGTGTACCAAAACCCCTTGATCTAGCCGAACATTTCTCGAAAACGGCTCGACGAAATTTCTTTACAGTTTTCCTAATGTTGGAACATATACAAATCTAGATACCGCCGAAAAGGCGTTGGAATCAAAATCCTCTAAATTTGTGTCATATTAGAAAAGATGTTGATCCAATAGATCCTAATTGTGCGTGTTTTTCATACCGGTAACCATAGGGCGTCCCTTCGCGGGTCGATTCTATCCCCTGACATAAATTCTCAAAGAAAGGTACTTGTCAAAACTCTTTTAAGACGGGACGTAATAGCCATGGGTGTACGCAAGATATATTCTCCGTACAACCTGTGTTGTACTCAAACCCCTCTATACAGCAGAGATGAATTTTCTTTAAACTTCCCTGCTGCTGCAACAGATCCCTAGCTAGATACTTTCCAGGAGGCGTTTAAATCAAATGCCTCTAAGTCTGTGTTGAATTAGTACAAATTATAATTTATTATTGCTCAGATTGATCTATATTATGCGTGTATTTCATTCCCATTACCCTAAGAATGCCCTTTATTTGGATGATTCATATCCTTGCTTCCTAGGTCCAATAGAGATGAAATGTCAATGAAGAGTCCATGTCGAAACTCTTTAAGGAGGGGAGGTAATGTCCCAACATTATACGTAAGATAAAATCTTCTTACGGCATGTGTTCGGCCCGAACCCCTTTATCTAGCCGCGAATTTCTCGAAATCGGTGAGACGAATATTTTTGGAAAATTGTCCTAGTGCTTGGACGGGTCCCTCATTAGATACTGTCCAAGAAACGTCCAAATCAGTCTTTTGATCCGGAGTACAATTAGTACAAATGATTAATCTATTAACATTTTTGTATTTTTCATACCCCACACCCATAGTGCGCCCATATTTCGCTGTTTTCTCTCGACGAAATGTCAGGACGTCCTTGGTTAGTGGACTTTATACCCTAGGGTTAAAATATCAAAGAAGGGTCCATGTAAAAATCGAATAAAGAGGGGACGTAATGGCTCAAATTGAAAAGATATAATCTTACAGCATGTGTAGAGCTCTCATTGCTTTATCTAGCCGTGATTTCCTAGAAATAGGCTAGAAAAGTAACTTCTAACATTTCCTTCTGTTAGAACGGATCTCTGTTTTCGTAATGTCCAAGAGACGTTGAAATCTAATCCGCTAAGTAGGAGTACAATTAGTACAACCTATTGATACAATCTATTAACATTTGCTTGTTTTTCATACCCTGTACCCATAGCGCGCCCCTTATTTCGCTGATTAGTATCGACAAAGTTCGACTGGTCTTCCTTCGTGGATGGAATCTATACACTAGAGATACAATATCAGAGAACGTTCTATGTCAAATCTCTAGAATGGGTGGACGCATTGGCCAAAATGTAAACGTAAGGTATAATCTTCTTACGGCATGTAATAAGCCACACCTCCTTCAGCTAGCCGTTGATATCTAGAAATCGGCTCGAGGAATATTTATGAAAGTTTTCCTATTGCTAGGACGGGTATCTATTTAGATACTGTCCAAGAGACGCTGAAATCAAAATCCTCTAAGTAGGAGTACAAATTATTGAAACGATATATTAACATGTTCGTGTTGTTCATATTCGACACTCACTGGGCGACCCTTATATATATGTTTCTTGTCGACGAACTTCGTCAGGACTTCCTTCTTTAGTGGACTTTATCCTCGAGAGATAACATATCACTCGAACTCATGTGTCTAACCACGAAATCTCGAAATCGGTTCGAAGACTTTTCTTCAAACATTTCATACTGTTAGACCGGGTCCCGATTTAGATACTGTACAAGAGACGTTGAAATCAAAATCCTCTAAATTTGAGTACAATTATTATACTATTGTTACAATCAATTAACTTTTGCGTTTTATCATACCCGGGTCGTATAGCCTACTCCCACTTATATCGCTGACTCCTCTCGACGAAATTGGTCATGACTTCCTTCGTAGATGTACTCTGTCTCCTAGAGGTAGAATATAATAGAAGGGTCCAAGTCAAAACTCTAAAGAGGGGACGTAATGGCCCAACTGTGTTCATAAGATATAATCTTCTTACGGTATGTGTTGTTCCCGACCTCCTTGATCTAGCTGCGAATTTCTTGAAATGGGCTCGACGAATTTTCTTCAAATTTTTCGTACTGTAAAAACGGGTCACTAACTAGATAATGTCAAGGAGGCGTTGAAATAAAAATCCTCTGAGTAGAAACTCAATTAGTACAAACTATTGATATCATATATTAAGATTTGAGGTTTCTTCATACCCAGTACCCATAGGACGCCCCTTTTCTCCATGTTTCTTCTCAACGAAATTCGTCAGGACTTTCATCGTAAGTGGACTCTATCACCTAGAGATAACATATCTAAGAAAGGGCCCATGTCAAAGCTCTTAAGAGGGGAAGCAATAGCCCAACTGAATACGTCAGAATAATCTTCTTACGGTATGTATTGTATTCGACCTCCTTCATCTAGTCGCGAATTTCTCGAAATTGGCTCGACGAAATTTCTTTAAAATGTTACTACTTTTAGAATGGATCACTAATGAGACGCTGTTCATGAGCAGCTGAAATAAAAATTCCACAAGTTGGAGTACAATTAGTAAAACTATAGATACCATGTATTAATATTTGCGTGTTTTTCATACCCCGTACTTACCGTTCGCCCCTTATTTCGCTCCTATCTCTTGACGAATTCGTCAGGACTCCCTTCGTGAATGGACTCTATCCCCTAGAAATCAAATATCAAAGAAAGATACATGTCAAAATCTTAAGAGGGGACGTAATGACCCAACACTATATGTATGATATCATCTTCTGACGGCAAGCGTTGTACTCGACTTATCCTATCTAGCCGAAAATTTCTCAAAATCGGCTAGACAAATTTTCTTAAAAAATTCCTACTGTTTAAATACCGACCAAGCCACGTTGAAATCAAAATCAACTAAGTTGGAGTACTCTTAGTACAAACTAATGATACAATCTATTAACATTTGCGTCCATTTCATACACGGGACATATACGGGCGCCCCTTATTGCGCTGTTTCCTCTCAACGAAATACATTAGGACTTCCGTCGTTGGTGGTCGCTATCCCCTAGACGTGAATATCAAAACTCAGTGAAAAGGGTACGTAATGGCCAATATGTAAACGTAGGATATAAGCTTACAGCATGTGTTCTGCTCGACTTTCTATATCTAGCCGCTAGTTTCTCGAAATTAGCTCTACGAATTTTCTTCAAAACTTGATTACTGTTAGAACAGGTCCCTAATTATATAATGTCTGAGAGATGTTGAAATAAAAATCCTCTAAGTTGGAGAACAATCAGTACAAACTAGTGATACAATCTATTAACATTTGCGTGGTTTTCAAACCCGATACCCATCGGACACCCCTTATTTAGTCGTTTCCTCTAGACGAAATTCGTGAGGACCTCCATCGTGGATGGATCTATCCCCTAGAGATAAAACATCAAAGAGTGGTCCATCTCAAAACTTTTAAAATGGGACGTAATGGCACAACAACCTGATTAGGTATGATGTAATCTTCTGACGGCATGTGTTGTACTCGATCATTTTTATCCAACTGCGAATTTCTCGAAATTGGCTCGAAGAAGTTTCTTTACACATTTCCTACAGTAAGAACGGGTGCCTATTTGGATACTGTCCAAGAGACGTTGAAATCTAAATCCTCTAAGTCGGAGTACAATCAGTAAAAACTAGTGATACAATCTATTAACATTGGCGTGTTTTTCATACCCGGTACCCAAAGAGCACCCCTTATTTCGTTGTTTCGTTTCGACGAAATTCATCAGGACTTCCTTTGTGGGTGGTTTCTATCCCCGAAATATAAGATATCAATGAAGTGTCTATGTCAAAACTCAATGAAAAGGTGACGTAGTGTCCCAAATGAAACGTAAGATATAATCTTACGGCATGTGTAGCACTCGATCGCCATTATCTAGTCGCGCATTTCTCAAATTTAGCTTGAACAATCTTTTTCTGTATTTTCATACTAATAGAACGGGTCTCTAGTTAGATAATGACAAAGAGGCGTTTAAATCAAAATCCTCTAAGTGGTGGTTCCATTAGTGCAAACTATTGACACAATCTATGAATATTTGGGTGTTTTTCACACCAGGTATCCATCGAATACCTCTTATTTCACTCTTACCACACGACGAAATTCGTCAGGACTTTATCTGTGGATGCCTTCTATCCCCTAGAGATAAAATGTTAAAGAAGGGTCCATATCGAAACTCTAAAGAGGGGAAGTAATGGCCCAACTGTACAACGGTATATGTTGTACTCCACCTACTTTCTCTTACATCGAATATCTCGAAATCGGCTCTGCTGTTAGAATGGCGTCCTATTTAGATACTCTATAAGAGACGTTGAAATCAGAATCCTCTAGGTAAGGGGTCAATTAATGCAAAATATTGATACAGTCTATTAACAGTTGCGTGTTTTTCATACCCGATACCCATCTGGCGTACCATATTTCCCTGTTTCCTCTCGACGAAATTCGTCATGACTTCTTTCGTGGATAGATTAAATCCTCCTACAGATAAAATGTCGAAGAAGGGTCTATGTCAAACTCTATAAAGAAGGTACTCAAAGGCCCAAATATATGCGTAAAATACAATTTTCATACGGAATGTGTTGTACCCGACCGCCTTTATGTGGCCGCGACTTTCTCTGAATCAACTCTACGTATTTATAAATAAAAAAATTTAAAAAAATTAACTTTTGGCACGGGTGCCTAACTAGGTACTGTCCAACAGGCGTTGAAATCAAAATCCTCTAATTAGAGGTTCAATTAGTACAAACTCTTGATTCAGTCTATTAATCTATGCGTGTTTTTCATACCAGATACCCATCGGACGCCCCTTATATCGCGGTTTGCTATCGACGAAATTCGTCAGGCTTCCTTCGAGAGTTGACTCTATATCCTAGAGATAAAATATCAAAGAAGGTTCGATGTCAAATCTGTATAAAGATATTGTAATAAATATGGAGTATGCACATTTGGTTCTAGCGCTCCGTTTTAAGGAATTCTTAGATTTGTGTGATTACTTGTGTGATTATTGGAATTCAGCGCAATCGAAATATTCCTATCCCGAAATAACTAGCCAATTATTAGGAGCAAACGTCACGGAGTGAAATGTTAGTGAGTTTCCATGATGCCATGGTTCACCAGTAGTGAATGCAGGCCAAAACCGAATGAATGTCCCTGTCGTAAGATAGTCCATATTAAAATCTAGTGGTGAACATTGGTGGTGTGGCTGCAAGGGCAGTATTTACGGTAGGAAACTGATAAAATACACAAAGGAATAAATAAGAAGGGACTTGGCAGATACCGTTTATGTCGCCATGGGGGCAAATGTGGTGCAGTTATATTGGCGAAATGTGTCTGGAAAGCATACATTGACTGGCATAAGGTGGCGGAGTTAAAATAGTTCCCAGTGTTAGGGGATACTCGTACATTTTCTAAGGCGTGAACGGTTGGCGGTACGGAAACATGATGAAGATAAGCCATGCAGATGTGCGGTTGATAGATATTTGGCAGGTTGTTTTATCTGTGGTCTTGCATTAATTAGAGTAAAATTTAGGTATAGAATGGACACGTCGGGCTTTCTAATTTACAACTGAAGTTGTATGGAAGTCTTTGGAAAGTTAGGGTAAACTTATGAGTTCTAGCGAGAATCGCGCCAGGGTTTGACAATATAATGTTCTTACGGCATGTGTCTTACTCGACCTTCATCTAGCCGTAGATCTCTCGAAATCGCCTCGACGAATTTAAAAAAATAAAATACTTTTTCTACTGTTAGACCGTGTACCTAGTTAAATAATATGCGAGAGACGTTGAAATCAAAATCCTCTTAGCAGGTGTTCAATTAATACACACTATCGATACAATATATTAACATTTGCTTGTTGCTGTTGTTTTTGTTGGTTTTTTAAGGGGGAGGGGGTTAATACCAGTTACACATAGGGCGTCCCTTATTTCGCTGTTTCCTCTCGACGAAATTCGTCAGGCATTTTTCATGGCTGGACCTCTATCCCCTAGAGATAAAATGTCAAAGAAAGGTCTATGTTTTAATCTCACATCATGTGTCGTACGAGACCTCTGTCATCTAGCAGATTTCTCGAAATCGGCTCAACGAAATTCCTCAGGACTTCTTTCGTGATTATACTATACTCTAGAGATAACATGTCAAGAAGGGACCTTGTCAAATCTCTTTAAAGGTGATACTTAACGACCAAACTGTATAAGTAAGATATAATCTTCTTGCAGCATGTGCTTTACCCGCCCTCTACTTCCCTTTATGTAACCCCGATTTCTGGAAATCGGTTACAAGTATGCAAAGTTCCCCAGTTCCAAGGACTTCAGGACAATATTCAAAGTCAAATGAAGGCTTCTTAAGATCGTAAATACTCCACATAAAATTCTCCTCTAAGGACATGACGACCACACAAGAGAAATTTCCAATTTCACACTTGTGTGTTTTTTGTGGTTTCCCTTGTACTTGCGTCATTAGTAAGCTTTTCGAATCCAAATACTAATACTTAACGCCATGCATCACAAGACACGACCCAAATGCCTAATACAACTAATTAATCCTATATCAAATTACAAAACACGTATTCCTATCAATATCCTAAACCATTCCTACATATAGTCCCTGATCTGTCTATATTCAGCTTTATATAGCACTCACATTTCTCCAGTCAGGTTAGGATTACACTAATGCATGCCCTAATGAGCTTTCATCTGCATTAACTAAGTGGTAACCAGTTACATACTGAATTGGGAATAATGAAGATATAAAAAGTCGGTGTGAATCAGGAATAAGTATTCAAATGTATGTGAAAATATTTGAATCGGGAATAAGTAACTGGTTGCTTATTCCTAATTGAATCGGGAATAAGGAATAAGGAATAAGTAACCAACTTGATTTCGCTCTATTATGGCTGCATCTGTAACTCGAGGAGCAACAAACTAGAGTCGGAAACAGAGTTGCAGAGTACCTACCTGCTGAAACTTTTTGTTTTTACAGTTCATTCTCCTCAGATTTAGAACATGACATACAAGCATTTATTCACATGCACGTCAATCGTTTCCTTCATTTCAAAGATCTGCCAATCAACTTTCATTACTTTTTTGAAAACATATTTACCTTAGTATGGTCTGTCTCACTTGGTCATGCAAAGCATCAGCAGGAATAATAACTTTCTTTTCCCCGAGGTTATTTTTATATAGGATTCTCCTTTCTTGTGGAGATGGAATAGTAGTAGAAGTATTGGAACTCAGACAAACAAAAGATTGAGTCATAGTGCGACCTAAAATAGAAATATGTATCACGCAGTTTACTGGTTTTGGTGACTAGAATCAGAACATAAAAATGAGCAATATTTCCTGAAACTTTATATAAGTTTCTGATATACGAGTAAAGCAGCTAGGTACGTGTTTGTGAGACATGGATGCCCACGCGTTCCTGTTGGACAAAAATTCAAGGAAGAAATAAATATGCATGTATTTATAACTCATACTTAGGTTTCATATTCTCTGTTGCAATTGTGTGTGAAAAAATGTGATAAACTCAATTTGTGTAAATTTTAAATGTAGGCATTTCATCAGAATTTAACAAAGTACATTTCTGAATCGTCAATCACACTTACGAAAAGACATAGCAGAACAACAACAACAACAAAACGGGAGAAACAAACACATCGTAACATTTGTGGACTGTAAGACAGACACACATCACGTAGACAGTCAATACAATAGTTGGGGTACTTATTTTATATTCAAAATAATACTAGTATAGAATATTTAAAAAAAACACAAACATTGTGCCTTGTTCTAGTGGTTAACTTGAATGTTGATTTGCTGTGGTGCTGGTGTCACATCAAGGCAATACAGGCTATTTATTGACTATATGTATGGGATAATATATTTGTGTGTGAGTATGTGTGTGTCTGTGTGTAACTGTTTTCAGTCCCACCCCTTCTCACCCTATATGGATTTAATCTCTGAGCAAAACAAAAAGAACATGTGACAAGTCTAAATGTACAGAAAAAGATGAAGTGGGTTTTTGTCATATAACAAAAGATGATGCTTAGGTCAATACATTTTGGGGGAATTCAATAACATTTCATGGTGATATTCGTGTACTCTCCTATTGAAAGAACACGTATTTGATACACTAGGCTTCTATGAATGTTACAGGGCTTATGTGTAGGGAAACACATTCTATGAATCATAACGTTTAATTAAAGTTTAACGGATATTATATTTTTACAGATTAGCAATAGGACATTAGCAAGTTACGGATAGGCAAAAATTTAAATTAGTCGGTGTTAATAGTTTCATTGTTTTTCTGCTAAACTTAATTTAATTGATTATTTGGTACAGGTGCGTAAACTTAAGTTAAAATTCAATTTTAAAATCTTCATGGCATCAACAACTCAGGTTGACAGACAGAAAGACGAAACACAGTGATGACAATGATGTAGCTCGTGGAATTAAACGGTGCAAAAAAGAGGGGTTTGTTGAAATTATATACCAATGTTCTACTAAACAAGCGCCTGTGTTCCTCCGATACCGATGCAGATGATGTGTGACTCGCAGATGAACCAGACGCAGAGGATGTAACTGATGATGAGGTGGAGGAAATCTGGTCTGCGACCCTCCTCAAGATAGATAGGCATCATCAAGGTTTGTACTCATGTCTGAATTAAGAACAAAATTGGTAATAGTCATGGAACGCCATAAACAGTACTTGCGTGCAAGCTGTTTGTATGAATCGTTTTCTGTGTTCTGTAATATCAATGAATTGATTGTCACAGTGAGGAATCTCTTGATGCACAATATATATATATATATATATATATATATATATATATATATATATATATATATGTGTGTGTGTGTGTGTGTGTGTGTGTGTGTTTAAAGTCGCATTGTTTGCTTGTTAGTTTTATTTTTTTATTTCATTTTATATTATTGTAATGTAATATTGTATGTTGGTCTTAACCCTGTCAAAAATCAAGTTCATTTTCTACTTGACCTTAATTACTGATTTTTTTTAAAGAGTGTGAACAACTAATACATGACTAAAATATTGTCTGTGTGTATGGGGTTGATATTAAAATCATTATCAATAGAAGTAAACATGTTTATTTGGGTCTGGGTCTAGGTTATTGGAAATTTCACATAAATTGCCAGGTCTACCTGTTGTTTACTACCTTTTGTATTATAATTTTAGAAATAGTTATAAATATAGTTATAAATAAATACAACTAAGATCTTATTTTGTAAACATTAGGAGCCTTCTCTAATGGTTTTCATTACAAAATGCTAATTGTGACCTGAGGTCAAGTAGTGGACTATATAATCTTGTCACTGGAAAAAAATATTCATTTGTGCTTTAAAATCTTAGTAGAATTAGTTTGTATTATTTTTGTGCGGAGTAGTTCATTTGGGCTGGAATTCTAATTATTCCAATTATTTCTTCTCTGGAAATACGAAGATGCTCTGATAACATTCTTGGTAATAGAGGCTTGGATTTATAATGAAATATATAAAAGGATATAATCTCGGATTGTATTATTGTGATCCAACAAAAGACTGTTGACAAAACAACACTTTACGAGCCATTGTAGGCACATCAACACTTTCAGCGTTGGATTTAATTTGGACTTCCACTAAAGTTTATTCAGAACTTATATCATTGGAACTTTTTTCTGCAATTCTATGATTATTTTGGTATTTAATTCGCAATACCGTAAGTTCTTTCTCTTTATTTTCACATAGTAATCAAGGGAAATAAAATCTTTGTTGAATTTTTCAAAGTCTGTTGCTTCTCACACTTTTCTATGACATATTTAAAACGACGGAGTCGTAATAATGTATGTATGTATTGTGTTTGTGTGTTTGTGTGTAGCCTCATGTCTATCAAATCGGATAGTAAATACGTAGAATAGTGTGTGTGTGTGTGTGTGTGTGTGTGTGATTTAGATTTTTAACGTAGCTTTAAGAATTTTCCAGTCATACCGCTACGATGTCTGCAGTGTGGCAGTTTAAAGTGATGTCTAGCACTGAGGCATCATGCCGGAGACATGTAGCATGATGTCCCACCCAGTCACATTATCCTGACACCAGGCCGACAAGTCCTAACACTAACTTCTTAATGCTGAGCGCCTAGCGAGGCAGCTGTTAGTACCATTTTTAGAAGTCTTTGGTATGACTCGGACGGGGTTCGAACCCACGACCTCCCGCATCCGGGGCGGACGCTCTAACCACTAGGCCACTGGAGCGGTCTCGTAGAATAGTGTAGACAAAGTGTCAAAAACGGAGTGATCATGGCTAGAAACTTGAAGTCTTGGAAGTGGGGAATCTCACTCTAGGTAACTCTGAGTTACTGTAGTGAACGAAATGGCATCGACTTGCGACGATTGAGGAGACCAGTATATAAATGCTTAACATAATGAATAAAGCTCCTGAAGACAGTTACACAAAGGTACATATGAACTATCTTGTGTAAATACTGTCTAACCCTAAATAATGTAAAGATGCGGACAGGTTGTAGCGTTGTCTGATACAATGCACAGAGTAAAGGCATCGGCGACTTCTGATTTATTTTACTAAGATTCTTCCTATAAAACATGTTGGTCGGGTCTTGATGCTGAAATTATGCATAATTAGACCTGGACACGACGGATTTAAACTGTATAAGAAAGAATGTTGGTCAACTGCATACAGTAACTCGCATACATAAGAAATTCATAAATATTATCCTTCACTTAGTAATGAAAGGTTAATTCCTTGCCCTGTTAATTATATTTTTCTTATTTATTAAATCATGGCGAATTGCTTCTTGTAAACAAGTTGGTATTGAAAGATATCAACACACTACAGTCAGACTCAAATATACAAAAAATGACAAGAATGCTAAAAAAGACAGACGATCCTTACAAAACTATTTTGACATTATCGTGCAACATCATTACTGAATGGATACTGACCTGCTGAATTACTGATGGGAAGAAAATTACTAGCTACTTTGCCACCGGCATCAGAAAACTTGCAGCAGAAATGGCAAGATTTAAAGAAACTGAAGAAATCGGAAAACTATAAGATGCTCAAAAGAAAAATTATGAACTTCGACATCGCGCCTAAAATATGAAAACACTTCCAGAAGGGAATAAAGCATTGATCAAAGATAATTTTTCTTCAGCATTGTTAAATCTGAGGCATCTACACCTCGTTCATACATGGTAGTAACTGACGAGAGAGAGAGATATATATATATCGCGTAAAAGGAGACATTTAAATTCCCATGCCTATCACAGTATCAGAGCTTGTCTGAGTGAATTTTTTAAAACCCTGATACTTGACTCTTGATGAAAGCAAATCAGCATCTATCAAGCAAACTTGATATTTCACACGTTTGGGAAGATTGTGAAACCCACATGAGAGACAGAACGTGTTCAGAAATGCGGTCACCAGGTCACTTTACATTTTAAATGTTAATATACTCAGGATGGGAGATATAGTGTTAGCCTAATTCTAATTAGCTTTAAATGTCACTCAACTGTTCTTGACAAAGAAAGTAATCATACATTCCACACTGGACTGGAACTGATTTACATCAACAGCTGGTCTATGTTATGCCTTCACAGGGTTTAAGTTCAATGAGAAAAATACCTTGAGGGCAACTCCTCAACTGTACTGCTATTTTGTAATTAATAAATACTTATTATGCGTTGAATACAAATACGCCATAATAGATTAAAAGTATTCGTTCATATTATCATAAGGAAGCAAATATCGAGTAATGCACTGTTATCCTTCTTACCGTCCAGGTTAATATGCAGAATAAAAGCCGTCTTTTTACCGATTGAGTCTGGTTCACTTCATTGATAAATGGTGCTCACCTGGATCATTCTGTTTCATATAAAACTTGGAACTAGCAATTGATATCAGCCTATAACAAATCATAATTCCCTACCATATACTTTACCTCTTTTAATATCCCATCGTTCATTCAATGCATGCTTCATTGAATCGGGTAAATCTCTCTCTCTCTCTCTCTCTCTCTATATATATATTTATTTATATATTCTCCACGCCTGATTTTTACATATTAATTTCATGCGTTTCTCTTTGTTTCCACCTTTCGTTCAATGTTAATTTCTCCTTGCATTTTGTAATGATAATACTAATAATAATGATGATGATAATAATAATAATAACAATAATAATAATAGTCCTTGTGTGATGATGATGACACAATTGGTACAGAAATTAATCTCACTTGTGCACTTTATTACCTGCATATGCAGAGGCAAATATATAAAATACAGTTGAGAAACAAACATTATACCAAAAAGGTATAATGATTGATATACACATAAACAATTAATTGTTGATATAGCACAGAGAGCATTGTATACACCAACATGTATGATTGAAAGCTTTTTCATTCACACACACACACACACACACACACACACACACGGGTGAACGCACAGGGGCATTTTATATAATACATACAGATACAAATATACCAGAAAGTTGACCATAACCGGTTATCGACATTATCTGGATTGTATCCATTTCAAACACCTGTGACGAAAGGAATGTTCTGATGATGCTTTTTTAACATCTATAGGTAGACAGTTCCAAATGATTGGACCCACGAAGACCAAACTATTTTTATACAATTCCATTTCGGGCTTAGGAAGAAGAGAGTTATAATTTGGCATAGAACGTAGTATCGATATACTAGAAACTGTATTGACATTATTTGTCCTTTTACTGAGCATATGATTTATATAGTTTGGCGTCGAATCATTAGAAACTAAGTCTTTCCACTTTTGAACAAATTTCTTTTAGAAGCGTTACCACGTATGATGTTGTCATTCATATTTATACGTAATATTAATTTCATATCGTGCGCTGTCATTATTCTCATCTTGTTCTAAGTCATACTTGCTGTACATACCTTACATAGTGATTGGAATGCATCTATCGCTCTTCTTTTCATAATATATTTTCTCAGTGCGCGCCTTCACATGTGATACTGGTGACATATATACATATTTTATTGAATAAAATCTATGAGAAAAGGTATAGATCCCTACTGGAGTTATTATTTAATAACAAAACACTACAATCATCATCACTATTTAGCACCACCTAGACCAACAAGTTGTTCTCCGCCTTTTTTCTGACATAACTGGTGGCGCCACCAGTCATGTCAGAAAAAAAAGGCGGAGAACAGCTTGTAGGTGTACAGCACCACAATAAAACAATATCAAGAGAATACATTAAAGACAACAGCAGCACAAATACCATGTTCACCAATAATAATAATAATAATAAGAATAAGAATTTACTTGACATAATAAATCTGTTGATGGTGCACAAAGTTAGCTTTTCTTAAACTGAATGGTTTCGCTTGTTTCTGTTACTTAGTTTAACACCTTAAGTTGTAACGCTTCATATAGGCCCAAACTAAAAGTATCAAGAGATGCTAATTGTTGATACACGTTCCATGTTGATTTGTTTGATCTATTTGAAGATGTGGACCTCATCACATACCACTTTACAAATATGGAAGTCATTATAGTGTTGAAACATATATCGAAAGAAAGACAGCAATGGAATCAATTTCTTTTCTTCTGTCTGAGTTATCCCAGTATCATGTCTCTATGATTCTTGTAAAATATTTTCTGTTTTCACAATTTTTTAAGGAATTTTACAAAACCATATATCGCTATGAAAGTTCCATCTTCGTTTTTATTAAAAATGTAGACGCACCAGAAATAATATGCAGATGGAAAACTGGAACGGAATTATAAAACTACCTGACATTAATAATTCATTCAAACTAGATATTCATATAAAATACAATGTTATTAGTTTGGTACTAGGTTTTATATATTGGAAAATAAAAGACTAAAATTTTGGCTTATGAAAAAGATGAAATGTGACAGAAATAGAAACTACAAAAGAATAATTTAACTATTATGCAAATTGCTAAAACTTGTTGCACGAATGTTGCATGCACAAGGTTCGTGTAAATTTGTATCATATGCTTTTATAAACTTCCATGTTAATGTGCATTTCGAAAACTTTATTTTAATTTAATTTAATTTTAATTTTAATTTTATTTTAAATTATTTATTTTAATTTAATATTTTAATATTTTAATGGCCATAGTTTCTTCAGTGTTACTTCATATATGCATATAGCCATATATTATTACCGTTTACTGATAATACATTTAAAATATAGTTAAAAATAATGTCATACCTAAAGTACTTCTTCCTTTATGTACTTTGATCAAGAAGTGACCAACATATAAGAAATAAAGCAACATATACACCGAGTTTCTTGATATGTGGAAGCCTGTGAAACTGACAGGCTTATACATTTTTGGAGATAACTCTCTTATTGGTTGATCTTAAAATTAGTCAGTACTGAAACGTTGTAATCTACCATGACAATAAATAAATAAATAAGTTAATTAATTAATTAATTAATCTATTTATTCTTCTTTATATAATATTAAGAAGAAGAAAAGCAAGCAGAAGAAGGAAATGAATTATCTAAATTGATATAATGGTATGGTGATGACAACAATGATGATAGTGCTGCTAATTATAATGATGATGATGTAGCTGGAGGTTGCTTATTTTGTGGGTGAACATTATTTTTAACATGATTGTATATATTCATGATCACCTTAAAAAAACTCTTCTGTTTAAACACTTTTGGGAACCGAAGAAAATTGGACTTAATTTATTTGATGAAGAGATACAGTGCTTTTGTGGAAGATGTTTTTATATTTGTGTGTATGTGACACAATTACACAAACGTGGCAATCATTTTTGTTTCACTTCCGCAGATTATCACATCACTAGCTAAGGGTTATTTACCCTAGCTACCTTATGTTTCATCGTCTCGGAATACATAAGGATGATAATTCAATACTTTAATTCAAAGTTTGAATCTCTTCTGGGACTATTTTAGTAATAAACTAGTATCGCTCATTCATTTTAGCTGATATTAAGTGGCATGACAAGGAGATCAAACCTGGGGGTGGGGGTGGGGGGCTTCACTCAGATATATGACTTGACTTATATTTGGAAGCATACGATTAAGAAACCTTGATTTTAGGTCTATGATGTCAGGAGAAGGAAGTAGATAATATAAACTTGCATGCAGTAGTGCAGTAAAGGAGGGTGGAGGTACGGACGGAGTGTTTGCTCCGGGCGCCAGTGGCCTTGGGGAACCAAAATCATGGATGGGCGCCAGAGGTGTTGTGGCGCCAAAGCCCCTCTGGGCTGTCATCGTCGTCCCGACGCCATTTACCTTTAGTACGTCACTGCTTGCATGCAAATTTAGAATGTATTTATGCTTTAAAACAAACATTGCTCTTGTGGCAATGACAATTTGTTACTTTTGATAAGACACATTATTATTATTATTATTATTATTATTATTATTATTATTATTTTGATATTTTGTTCTTGTTGGCATTGCCAATGACATAAAAGTAGAAAAGTGATACAATATACATCACTTTTGCTTTGCATGTAAAACAAAATAAATTCTTTAAATTGCCTGACAATTTATTCAAAGCGTGCACTTACAGGCAAGTGTGTAAAATGTGGTACAGGCAAATACAAATTTATTTCCGGACACAAAGTGTCTGGTGGTGATATCTCTGTTTCATTAGGAAAATTACCAGGAGCTCTATGGGCTAAGTATCCAGGAGAAAAACATCTTCCTGGATATAATTATTTTGGTCCTGAAACCCGACTTGATATCCGACTTGACAAAGATCAACCAAGACCTGGAGAGTGCCCAATAAATGCGATTGATCAAGCATGTCATGTTCATGATGTAGCGTATAAAAATAAAAATCTACAACAACGACATATTGCAGTTGTAAAGTTGATTCACTCGTTAAATTCCATACAAAATAAATCTCTCAGAGAAAAACTTGCTAGCTTCCTAGTAAAATCTGCGATGAAAGGTAAACTAGTGCTAGGGGCCGGTAATAATTCAACCAGTTATTATTATAATGGAATCGATTTATTATAGCCCAAGAGGAAAATGGAAAGGCAGAGAAGCGATTAGTAAATTTGCTGATGCAGCAAATGTTACACGTTCTGTTGCTGAAAATTGGTCAGCACGACAAGCAATATGGCAAATTTATTTACGACCACCTAAACGAATTCAGCACGCACATTTTGATTCAGCATTCCCAATGAAGTTCATCAGGCAGATATTTTATTTTTACCACACAGTACTATTAAAACCGGTAGACGTCAATCACGCACATACAAATACGCGTTGACTGTCGTTGACGTTGCAAGTAGGTATAAAGAAGCAGAACCACTATCAACTAAAGCAGCAACTGAAGTTGCATTCGCGTTTGAACGAATTTATAACGTGGTGGACTACGACAGCCACAGCTGCTACAGGTTGATCCTGACAAGGAATTTCTTGGTGCAGTATAATCTCTTATGAAAAAACATAATGTCAAAATCAGACGAGGACATACCGCAATTCATTGCGATCAGGCAATTGTTGAACGATTTAAGCGAATACTTCCTGAGAGATTGTTTGGATATCAGTATGCAAAGGAAATAATTCGGAAAGGCAAGAGATCTTGTGAATGGGTTGCAAGCATTCCATGTGTGATAGCTGCGTTAAAAATGAAATTACTCTTGCAATTTCTACGAAACCCATCAGTGTGATCACAAAAAACATATACCAATACAACGACATGACTTTTCAAAACAACCAGTACTAGGTACTGTGACTGTAAGATATTTATATGAACCTGGTGAACTTGAAGGTGGTGAAAAAAGAGCGACTGATCCTATTTGGAGTATTCTGACACATAACATTTCCAGTGTGGTAAGATCCACGGGTAGACCTGCAATCTACAGTCTAGATTCAACTGCTCCTCAGCGTCGATTTGTACTCGAACAATTATAAGTAATTCATGAAGACACACAATTACCACTGCGTTCACTTTTGTGAACTGGCGCCTCGACGTCGATTGCATTCATGACAGGTCAGCATCATATTTTCGCGTGTGCGACCAAGACTACTATTAATTCTATCTACGGAAAACTGTCTTGGATTATTATTTGAATATTGCCAAAACATTACTGTGTTACAGCTCGCACAATGATTATTCTGTTGTTGTTTCAGCGTCATTTTAAATTCAGCATCGAGATCAAAGTCGCGTTTATTTTTTTTGTCACACTGTTTATAACTAATTTGTTTCTTACTACATTGTCGCTATTGTCAGCAATGGTTTCTTGAATTTGATTATTATTTTCTGTGAAAATGATAACCCTCCGCAGCGGAGATATTCTTCTCACTCGAGACACTGCGAGATAAACTAAATTTGACCATTCGATACGACCATCAACAATCCAAATATTAATATCAGAAATAGTTAATCCTTGCGACGAACGAATCGTTATATCATATCCCAGAGTCCACGGTGTTTTGTCCATCGTTAAAGCGCTCTCAACGACACTGACACGAACTAAAACAATATCATTTAACACAAGATTTCGTTTCCTTGACTCTGCCATGTTGGAATTTTAACGTCGTTATTTTACCGTCGCGTATCTGCTGGTCGATAACACAATGGTGCAGGTATTTTTGAAAACTTTTCTTTATGTAACAGAAATAATTGTTGTTGAAGTGTATCACGAACTATCTACTTGCTACTATCAAATCATCTGGTCTCCACACTTGCAGAAAATCGTTCATAGGAGTTTCTGAAATTATCTCACGCATTATTTCACCATGAATTTTATTTGGTTGTAGTCTAATTTATTTCTTAAGCTCTCTTAATTCTTGATCAAGCGCTCTATGATCATTAGTTATTTCCTCATAATAATCTACAAACTTTTTTAGCCATTCGTGTGGAGACAATCCAACAAAAGGTGGCTGTTGACCACGATCGCCGCACATTATTACAGCATTATTTTTTTTCAACAACCAATCAAGAAATATTTTTAATGTCTGCAACGACACTGTGCATATTTCATCCCAGATAATAATCTTTGGAATATATTTCTCGCCCATTCATTCAGAGTCCATGTATCTCCCTTCCATCAGAAGAAGCTGTGATAGGTATGAGATTTAACTCCTTCATTTGTTCATTTTTCACAGATGGTGATGATGACAATTTTGATATTTAATTATTTTTGTAATAAATATCTTTGATTTAAATTTATCGAAACGTAAGCTAACATTGAAGATCTTAAATGAGTAAACTGCGGTGACTCACCATCAGTGTAACTCACAATTGTACCTAATTTAGTTCCGTCCGATAAGTTAACATTTCATCGTCTTATAAATGTATTTTTTTTTTGTTGTATCAGCAATTATAAAATCTAGTTCAACATCATCTATAATTAATTTTGCACAATGTCGTTTATGATCATATGAACCTCCTTCGGTAAATTTACCAATTTTTTTTTCTGCCAAGATTTATTTTACGATTTCATTCTCAAAATCAGTCATATCAGGATTTTCATCATCATAATATTTCTTTTGCTGTGGTAACCAAAGGTGTTTCTGCGAACTATATGATATAATTGCTCTTCACTTACAACCAACGATAATAATATTTTTGAATCGAACATAAATAGTAATAAAACTATTTGTGCCCACATTTTCTCAGAAAAGTGTTTGCCAAACCAGACATAACAAATCATATTGAGATCTTCGGCAAACTTAAATGACTCGATACAAGCAAATCCAGTCAGGTCAAAATTTGGTAATGGTTGGATGCCCAAATTGCCCAAAAAATTTCGAGCATTCTCCCATTCCAGGAAAATTTCCGGGATAACATGCAACCATATCAACCAAGATAATATCTTAATAATCGTATCTGGTATTCCACAATCCACCGTGTCCGTATTCCACACAAATGCATTGTATTTCTTCAAGAAATTTCAACCGTGTTGGTTTCAATGAAATTTCCTTCTGAGCAACAGTTAAAGATACAGAAGTTGAACAATTCGTATCTCTCTCACGCGCGATTGAAAAATTTAGACCAGAATTATCTCGCGAATATGGAACAAAGAAGAGTATTAATACGCGTGTAAGACAATTGAAAATGACTATGTCAAATCGTGAAACGATCCATGGTGAAAGTGAAAATGAAAGCGCTGTCATTAGTGACAAAGTCACTTAAGGGGATTGTGAAAATGAAAGTGAAAGTGTTAATACCAAATAATAATACGTGTAATATTTATTCTGAAATTTATTTTATTCTGATAATATTTATTCTGATTGAGTCATATAATCATTATTTTAAATACCATTTACCCCATCAAATTATAAAATCTGACTGCCTTGACTTTGTCAAGGTTGAGTACCATTTACCTGAAATCTGGACAAGAGTCAGTATTCTGTTATAATATATTTACTTATTCCTTGACAAAGTCAAGAGTGGAATTATTATTATTATTTATTTTATTTTTTTGTGTGTTTTGGATGAGATTTTTATTATTTTGAATATTATTTATTCCATCAATTTGATGAAATTGTTTGATAATCTGGTTTAATTTGGGTAATATGCCCATCAATTTGATGAATTTGTTTGATAACCTGATTTACTTTGGGTAATATATACATCAATTTGACGAAATTGTTTGATAATCTGAAAAATTATGGGCAATATACCCATCAAATTATAAAATCTGACTGATAATGATTAAAAAATAAATTCTGTTATAATATATTTTATTTTACCTGATTAGGAATCAGGAAAGAAAATCAATCACGAACGTGAAAGATTTATGATCTTACATACAGATTCAAATTCAAAACTTTTCATCTCAAATCAAGCAAGTGTCCGGATTGGTCAGTAAGCTTGAAATGTATCCTTGATAATAGCGGATTATGACATTGTAGATAAACCAGATTAATGGGTTCTTGTACGATCAAATATCCAGGAGGTACTTGAGGCGTAAATGTATATAAAATATATCCCTGTTGAGCCTGACTGGATTTTTTCAAGATCTACTTGATAGCTGCCATCACATACAAGATTACTGCGATCGTTGATGTGATGCTTACAATTCCTGGTGAAATATGACGACCTCAACCGTATGGAGCATTATTGTGTTTGAAAATACCTGGAGGTGGGGCTATTTTTCTCCAGGATTCAACAATTTTAGGAAAATATTCAATGACTAATTTTTTTAGTTCCTCTTTGTCATAATAGAGTAATATAAATGAAAAATCGCCTGGTTCATTATACTCTTCTTCGCTTATTATATAATCATTGATAAACGGTTCTCCGCGAAAGAGAAGTGCTTGGTTTAATACTGCTTCAATGAAACTTTTATTAACATAATCATAATCTGATTCTATTTGATTTAGATTTTGTATTGTTTTAATAATTTATATTTTTACATCATCATCATAATGTTGTGATATCGACAAAAACAGATTTATTATTTTGCTAATTGATTGATTAATCTCAGAATTAATGGGATTGGAATACATTTTATAAACTTCTGTGTATCTTAACTCGCCACTAGTAGTATAAAAACGATGCAAATCCCACGGAAAAACATCTCGATACACTGGAATGTTTACATATTTTTGTTCGTTAGTAGAAAATTCGGCGCGTTTTGGTTCTCGTGGTCCTTAATATTTTGGCGGGATTTCTGGGCATCCTAATACTGTTCGGATGGACGAGTGATATGTATCAACGGCATAATCTAGAGTATTTGTTTCTATCGCGGTTGATAATGTTGGTTCGTGAACAGTGATAGCTGTTTTGGATTCTTTTTCTGCGCTGGAATTCATCGTTGATTTGTTCAATCTGAAAATTGCCTGTGGGAATGCTAACAACTTGCCAATCAGGAGTTCCATCTGGTTTATTTTTATTTGCAAATACGACTGAATTATTTACTGGTAATCCAGCAAATGATTTTGATCTAATATTTGGCCAACTATGATATACTCGTATTTGTGCTAGTGCTATTTCTTTCGCTGGAATTGCAGTTGGAAAGTTGACGCTAAACGCAGTATTAGTTGAACTTGCTGATATCATGGTGGTTTTCAACGGTGTTGTATTAACAACAATTCGTTTGGCGTTGACACTATTATTATTATTATTATTATTATTATTATTATTATTATTATCATCATCATCATCATTATTATTTTCTAAGTCGGAGGAAGATTATGACACATTTGTACCTTCGAGGTAAATCTTAATCAATTCTGTAAACTCAGTATCTGATATTATTACATCACTTAAGCCTGATGATATCAACGAAGATAATTTTGGAGTATGCTAGCGTCGCTGTTTGTAACTTTATTATATATTCCTGTTGTTTATTTTCGCTTCACTTAGATATTTTTTGCGATAATATTAAGAATACCGGCAAATGTTGTTGCAGCTGAAACACAAATAGCAGCAGAGGGGGCGAACAGACCGACTTTGGAAGCGTCCAAAAACCGAAATAAGCCTTCCTAAAAAAAAGGATTAATAACTTTAAAAATCGAAATAACTAACTACAGAGGCTCTCTCAAAGAGTTTTCCTCTGGGTTAGTCCACGTTATTTCTCCAACTAAAAACTTGTTAATGGCGAGTATATTACAAAAACGAACCAGCTTGAGGTCCCGCCCGCTCTGCTGCTATTAATTTATCCAAATATTTTATCAAGTCCGATTCGATATCTTGTTCTAGGATCGTGCAAATTTATTGTTATAAATCCATGTGCAGTAGTTTGCGCTCGTGGAAAGAAATTTCTGAATTTAATCATATCCATGTCACCGCTGCACCAAGTTTGATGAATATTTCGCAACGTATGTGTATCAGCTCCATTAAACACAACTAAAATATTACAGTTATCTCTGATCACTTTTGGTATTTGTGTGTATCGCTGAGTAACATAAACGACATCGGTATTTTTATGTCTACCTCGAGAAAAAATCCTAGCTGGATTTGATTGTTTATCCAGCATCACATCATCGTATACAACTAAATTATTAATAAATCCGTCTATGGAATCTACTGATGGTGCTTCATCAATATCGGTTATAAACTCGATAACATCGTTATCTTTATCTATTCGCGCGTTTTCATTAAAATCCTTGAGCACATCATAACATCGTTGACCATCAACTGACGGGGCTACCAAATATAATTTATCCCACTTTAACCATCTCATTATAAGATTAAGTAACAACTGTGTCTTTCCACTTCCAGATGGTCCTATTATTACCATTCTGATGGAATTTGGTAACGCAGGATGGTGCTTGACAGGTTCTCGTTTTCTTGTCACTGAAAAATCAATTATATCTATGCTGTATAAAATATCCATGGATTTATATTGTGTGAAGTGCAGGACGCGTACCCCGACGGATACACTAACAACAATTACCACAAAAAATAACAGATCAGCGGTTACGGGTAAGTGTACGCGGTGTGGTACAAAGAAATTTAAATTTATTCCCGGTGATAATTCAGGGACAAAGTCAGCGTTAAAAAAAAAAACCAAAAAAAAAAACCCACCAAAAAAACGAGGTGATATTGCAGCAAAATTAGGAAAATTACCGGGAACTTCGTGGGCTAAATATCCAGGAGAAAAACATCTACCAAGATATAATTATTGCGGTCCTGGTACTCGACTCGATATCAGGCTTGATAATCAGGATCAACCAAAACCAGGCGAGGAACCAATAAACGCTATTGATAAAGCATGTCATGCCCATGATGTTGCGTATAAAAGCAATGATCTACAACATAGGCATATTGCAGATGTGAAATTAATTAATGCGCTAAATTCTATAAAAAATAAAAATATCAAAGAAAAATTAGCTAATTGGTTAGTAAGATCCGAGATGAAAGGTAAATTAGCACCAGGGGCAAGTAATGTATAAATGGAATCGATTTATTATTCACCAATTGGATACTGGAAAGGTAACGCAGCGATTAGTAAAATCGCCGAGGCATCAAAAGTTACACGTGTTACTGCTAAAGCGTGGTTATCCAAACAGACAATATGGCAAATTTACCTACCACCACCGAAACAAATTCAGTACTCGTATTTCGATGTCAGCGTCCCTAATGAAGTTCATCAAGATGATATTCTGTTTTTACCACATGATACTGTACGTAGAAAAACGTACAAATACGCGCTAACCGTTGTTGATGTTGCAAGTAGATATAAAGAAGCAGAGCCGTTGTCAACAAAGATTGCTGCTGAAGTTGCTTCTGCGTTTAAACGAATTTATCAACGAGGTGGTCTACGATGGCCACAGCTGCTACAGGTTGACCCTGGCAAAGAATTTCTTGGTCCAGTATCATCGTTAATGAAGCAACATAATGTCAAAATACGACGAGGACATACTGCAATTCATCGTGATCAGGCAATTGTTGAACGATTTAATCGAACACTTGCTGAGCGGTTATTTGGATATCAATACGCGAAGGAATTCATTCAAGATAAAAGATCTCGTGAATGGGTGGCAAGATTACCAAATGTGATAACTGCATTAAATAATGAGATTACTCGAACAACCAACATGAAACCTATTCATGCAATTACAAAAGCGCATATACCAATACAACGACGTAATTTTTTAACACAGCCAGTATTAGGTAATATCACTCTAAGATATTTATATGAGCCCGGTGAACTTGAAGGTGGTAAAAAAAGAGCGATTGATCCTATTTGGAGTGTTACCACACATAAGATATCCACCGTGACAAGATCCACTGGTAGACCCGCAATCTACAGACTGGATTCAACTGCTCCTCAACGTGGATTTGTACGTGAACAATTACAGATAATTCCCGATGACACACAATTATCACCAAAATCACTTAACTAGCACCTCTACGTCGGTTACATTCAAGACAGGTCAACATGATATTTTCTCGTGTATGACCAAGATAGTTATTTTTTCTATCTACGGTAAATTGTCTTGGATCATTTTTCAGATACCGCCATAACATTATACAATTACAACTTGCACAATTATTATTCTGTTGTTGTTTCAGTGTGTTTATAAAATCAACATCAAGATCAAAATTGCGTTTGTTTTTTTTTTGCCACTTTGTTTATAACCAGATAATTTTTTCTTATTATATCATTTTGACATTCGTCAATATCATCATTGATCACTGACGAGTCCATGACGATTCTCCGCAGTTGAGATATTTTTCTAACTCGAGACGCTGCAAGATAAACTAAGTTCGACCATTCGATACGATCATCAACGATCCAAACAACTGTATCAGTAATAGTTAATCCCTGAGATGAATGAATCGTCATCGCGTATCCAAGCGTCCACGGGGATTTATCAGCACGTAGAGCATCTTCAACAACATCAACATCAACTGCAACAATATCATTCAACACAAGATTCTGTTTCCTTGACTCTGTCAAGTGTCCTGGTATATCAACGTCAATATTTTGCCGTCGCGTATCTGCTAGTCGATAACATAACGGAACTGGCAACGTTGGAAACTTTTCTCGTTGTAACTGAAACAACTCCCGTTGAAGTGTATCACGAACTATCTTTCTACTTGCAACTGTCAAATCGTTTGGTCTCCACGTTTGTAGAAAGTCTTTCATGAGTGTTTCTGAAATTATCTCGCGCATTACTTCACACTGAATTTTATTCGGTTGTAGTCTGATTAATTTTTTAAATTCCTTTAATTCTGCATCAAGTGCTCTATGGTCATCAGTTATTTCTTCATAGTAATCAACGAAATTTTTCAGCCAATCATACGGGTGGTGGTTGACCGTGATCGCAGCACATTATCACAGCAGTATTTCTTGTTAATAACCAATCAAGAAATATTTTTAATGTTTCTAGCGGTACAGTGCATATTTCATCCCATATTATGATCCTTGGAATATATTTTTCTCCCATCCTTAAAAATGTCCATGTATCACCCTTCCATCGGAAGAAGCTGTGATAAGTACATGATTGTACTCCTCGTTGTTTCATTTCTCGCGCGAGTCTGTATGTAGGTGTTAGCACAATCATATCTGAATTCTGAAATAGTTCGATAGCTCGAGTGGTTTTACCAGAACCGCCAGGTCCGTTTAGATAAACTGTTTTGTGTCTAGTTATTGGATCGTATACCGATGGTAACAACAAAGTTGTCGACGACAGTTTTGATGTTTGATATTTTTTACAGTAAATATCTTTAACCGCAACATCAGCGGATTCGGAATAATTAAGTATATTTTCCTTTTTTATTCTCCACGAACCCCACGATGCACAAGTGTCTATGCTTAATTTTTCTAACAGTATTGAATATTTTTTACTTATATAAAACGAATCCGTAGCAACTCTGACAACAAACTGAAAAACCTTATTTATCATCGATAATAAATTTATCGAAACGTACGCTAACATTGAAGATCTTAAATGAGTAAACTGCGGTGACTCTCCGTCCATGTAGCTCACAATTGTACCTAGTTGATTTCCATTTGGCAAGAAAGCTATTTCTCGACTTATAAACGTGTTCTTATTCGTTGTATCAGCGATTATGAAATTTAACTCAGCGTCGTCCATGATCAATCTTGTACAATGTCGTTTATGATCATATGATCCTCCTTGGATGAACTTGCCAATTATTTTTCTACCAAGATCTTTTGTGATCTTATTTTCATAATCAGTTTTATCCGGGTTTTCATCATCAGAATATTCCTTTTGTTGTGGTAACCAAACTTCGGTTTGTTTTTGATATGATATAATTGCTTCGCTGATCGTCAGCGATATTAATATCGCACAATCAAGCATATACCATAATAGTACTATTGGTGTCCACATTTTTTCTGAAAAATGTTTTCCAAACCAAACATAACAAATTGGACGAAGTCCTTTAGTAAACTCGAATGACTCGATACAAGCGAATCCAGTCAGGTCAAAATCCGGTAATGGTCCATTTATCGATACTCGCGTCATTTCGTGCGTCGGATGACCGAATCTTTTAAGGTATACAGAACAATCTCCCATCCCGAGAAAACTTCCGGGATAACACGCGACCATATCAACTGAAATAACATCTTTATGATCGTATTTAGTATTCCACAATCCGCCGTGTCCATATTCGACACAACTGGATACTATGTCATCAAGAAAATCAAACCTAGTTGGTTTCCACGAATTTTTCTTTCTAGTAAAATGAGCCGCAACTGACGGAACAGTAAAACAGTTGCTCAATAGTTCGTCAGTATCATCAGTATATTGCAGTGCAAGATTTTTCATTTTCTCGTGAAGAAGATCTGTTCGATAAATAACGCCATTTGGTCTTACAAACAGATCAAAATTATTCTTTCTTCCATATCTGATTCGTCGTTAGAACTCTGAAATAACCATACTGACACAGGATCGTTTTTACTTATTTCGTAAAATCAAACATATCTCCATCAGAATTGTCTATGGGATAACATTTAACAGTTCGATCTCGTGGAAATATTGTTACTGCGTTAGTCCGCGCGTGTGCGTTATGATCAATAATTTCAATCGAAGCTCCTTTTGATTTATATTTTGATTCATACAAAATCTCTCCTGTTATCGTCGCTACGGTTATTGGAAATTTTAATTTTTTTCCTAACTCAGCGACATCTTTGATAGACGCACCGGTATCTTGAACCATTTCTCCCCACGTGTTTATTATTTTACGTCTTCTATCCGTTAGACCGTTTCCACGAGTCGAAACGGTAAAATGTTCTGTTACTCGTTCAGCTACACAGTTTATTTTTGAAAATTTCGACGGCGCCAGTTTATCACCAAAAATCGCCAAAAATCAGTAAAATTAGCTCAAAAAAATGAGATTTTTCATGCGATTTTTGTTAATTTTTCTGGTAATTTTCGAAAACAAATGAGGATTTTTAACGATTTATCGATAAATCAATTAGAGAACCGCTTGAGGTTTGACCTGACGAAAAACTGTAATTTGACGATTTTTCCTTGACAAATCGACTAAAATAGCTGAAAAAAATAACAAATTTGACTAAAAATGTTGCAATATTTCTGAAAAAATTAAATATTTCAGAAAAAATAAAATATTTCAGAAAAAATGAAATAAAATATTTCTGATAAAATAAAAATATTTCTGATCAAAGATCTATGATCAAAGATCATTACGATAAAAGTATTTAAGATTTTACATGTACATTGACAATCAATTCTCCCCACGCAGGTCAATTAATCGTCCTATGTGGTCTGTGAGTTTGAAATGTATTCGTGACAAATACTGATTATGTGTACGTAGATAAACAGGATTGGTTGGCTCTTGCACGATCAAATCCCCAGGGGGGAACTTGTTGTGTGAACGTGTATAAGATATATCCTTGTTGAGCCTGATTTGATTTTCCGAGATCTATTTGATAGCTGCCATCGATTACGTCACAAACAAGATTGACTGCGATTGCCGATGATTCCCGGAGATACATGTCTGCCCCCGCCGTATGGATCATTATTATATCTAAGAACAGTTGCTGGTGTAGCTATTTTTCTGCACACAGCTAGTATTTCAGGAAAGTTTGTCGCGATAAGATCATTGAGTGATCTTATCAATTCGCCGGTTTCAAATCCTGGTAGTGTAAAATTTAATAAATCTGCTTCAGTTATTTTATAATGATCAATATATGCTTGTTTGATACTATTTTTTTCTCCTGTGTATATATATATATATATATATATATATATATATATATATATATATATATATATATATATATATATATATATATATATATATATATATATATGTATATGTATATATATATATATATATATATATATATATATATATATATATATATATATATATATATATATATATATATATATATATATATATATATATATATATATATATATATAATTATTAACATTTATAACTTCAATAATAGTCTGATTAAAATATTTAAGATCTGATACAATTTGATTTAAATGTTTTATCGTTGCAATTATCTGATGTTTTAGATTGATATTGGGATACTCCAGGATATAGTTTTTAAATAAATGCGCTAAAGTCGTGAATGTAGTTGTGTATTCAGTTTTAATTATATTAGCTGATGATTTGAAATTTCTTTCATAAACAATATTAGTTGAAGTTTTTATATCAAAATCAATGATAGAAAACGGTGTTATAGGATATCTTTTTCCACCACGAATAATAGCATAAGTATCCTTGTCAGTCCATGGATAAAAATTTCGGTATTTTGGAGTTATTATAAACTTTGTTTCGTCCGTGAGAAATTCAATTAATTTTGGTTCTGGTGGTCCATGATATTCTGGCGCAATATCAGGCCATCCTAGTACGGATCTTATCGTGGACTGATAAATATCAACGACGTAATCAGGCGAGTTTATTTCGATTGCAGAAGACAGTGTTGGTTCATGAATATTAATCGATATTTTTTATTCTTTTCTTGTTATTGATTTTATTCTACGCGCAAATTCATCATTGATTTGTTCGATCTCATAACTACCAGTTGGTATTCCAACAACAACCCAGTCAGGTGTTCCTTCGGGTTTATTCTTATTAGCAAATACGTGGGAATTATTTGCTGGTGTACCATTAAATGATCTCGACCTGATATTTGGCCAACTATGGTATACTCGTAATTGAGCTAGTGCAATTTCTTTTACTGGAATTGCAGTTGGAAAATTGATGCTAAATTCAGGATTAATCGAGCTTACCGAGATCATCGTGGTCTTGTGCGGGGTTGTGTTTGTCACGATCTGCTGGAGTAATTCCGTCATTATTAATACTCGTACCTTTAATACCAGCGCAGTTGTATATTTTAATCATCTCTGAAATCTCAAAATCAGATATAATTGCATCACTGAGACTCGCTGATAACAACGAAGATAACTTCGAGTATGCGACCGTTGCTGTATGTAATTTTATCATGTAATCGGATAATTTTTCATTCGTGCAAGTACATATTTTTTTTGCAATGATATTGAGCACACCCGCAATCGTTGTTGTAGCTGAAATACAAACAGTTACAGCTACTGGTGCCATCATTGTCATTGTTGATAATATCACACCGGTTCCAGCAACAACAGCGGATACTGAATAAACGATCACGTCGACGATAACTAGTCGTCGTCGATATTTCTTTACTTTTACTGTATATTGTTCGACTCGATCTTTCAACGCTGCCTGCCATTCACGCGCTTGATTGTACCTAAATTTTTGAACTTCGATTGAGGTACTCATTATATTTTATGCAGTAACCAATTGAGGTGTTTCAGCTACAAATTCTAGACACCACCAGGAAGATGTTGCGGTTAATTTCTTATCAGCTGCTTCCAGAATAAATATTTCTTCGTTTCCGCTATTAATTTAACAGATGCAACCCCGGAAAACTTATCAGTTGAATGTCGCCATGGATACGTTGTAAATATTTCAAATTTTGCAGCACTGAACACAAACAGTCTGTACACGCCAGTGACTGTTGCGGTATATTTGATAGTTTTATTTTGCTGCGCCCATGTTGCCAATCCAGATGATACTGTGTATACGATGTTGGTAATATGCCCGGGAGTAACCCGGCGGGGGATTTTGATCAAACTGGTTTTATTAACGATCTCAGGAATCCCCGCTGCGATGTTTTGCTGTGTTTGTTTGATCGTGTCGATGTTCGTCTTGATATCAACGAGTTTTACGTCAACGATCAACGGATTACCAAACAATTCCTCTGCGGTTTCATTAATTTTTCTAAAGTTTCTGCGAAGATTTGTGAACGCGTTTGTGTGAACGTCATACTCGGCCCGCAACGTGGATAATTTACCATCTACGGTGTTGTAGTTGACGTCAACGTATTTTTTTTGTTGTGGAATCTTCGTCGGATGTTGGATCTCTCAAAACTACTATCTTATTCCCGTTCATACTGAGTTCTCCCGTCATTGTGTCACCGGTATTTTTCACGCGATTAGCAACACTTGCTGTAATTTGATCTCTGATGGTTGTAAACGATACACTTGAATCCCTGATTTTTCCGCTGTCAGTAAACACAGGGATATTATCCGTAACTGCGCCAAGTACTCCTCGAATTATATCATTCCATTTGATATTGCTGGTTTTTAGTTTACCATATCGATCCTGAAAAATAACAACCTCATCTGGGTCAACTCCAGCCAAGTTCATAATATCAGCGCGTTCATCTTTAGTCGCATTCTTCGACAGATCAATGTCATCGGACTTTTTCTTAACGCGTGAAGAAGATCTTCTTCCGTAAATATCAACCATTATATAAGATCTAAGATCTAAGATCTGTTTAAAACGAATTGGTTGCCTGTATAATCATGCACGAATTTATGTGGTGGTTTGGATGATTTTGATATAGCGTTAAGTATATTAATTACTTCCGGCCGCATATTGGCGGATCTGTCATTGTTTGTGTGGGTAGCGTTGAATACCAAACTTGCGCGTGAAGTGGTGCAACATACTTGATAAACTCACGCGGTGGAGTTAACCCGTATGAATCAAAATAAACGATTCCACGTGGATCAACCGCGTATGATACCCAATGAGTACCAGGTCCTGAATTCTAGTCAAGATTAATAATACCTGTTTCAATATTGTTTGGTCGGTCCGGCAATTGATCTCGCATAAAAACACCCCTGAAGTTTTTTATTTTTAATCGTTTAGCAGCATCAAGTAAATCAAAATTTTATGCTGGAGCATCTAACGAAGTGATCGTGGAAGCCTCAGACCTCTTTCCCAACGAGATCCCGGCAATCTTAGGCCGCGTCCCTTTTTTATATCCATTTCCTGTTGCTTTCTTTGGAGCCATTCCAGCAGCGGTTGCAACAGCATCTAATGCGGCTGCTTTTGCTACGGCTGGAGCGTCAGCAGCTATTAACGCTGGTATTGCTGCAAGAAGTGGAAAAATACCACCGGTTTTAACTGAGTCCTTAATCGCACCCGCAGAGAGATTAAGTTTGACGCCTGTTTTTGATTGTTTTGCGCCTTTGAAATGTTTAAGTTGACGTTCTGATAATGATAATTTATTTTGACCACCCGTGATCTGATCTCGCTTTAGTGATATTTTCATTCCGCAGTTTTTTGCTGAATTTGATTGAAGGTTTTTAATCTGACCAGGAGTCAGACTGACACTAACGTGATGATATGACATTTTATGATAAATACTTGCTACGCTCCAAATAATGATTAAAGATTTTCCACTGGTGCATCAACGACTCTCATTCGACCACTACCACCTTCAAGTAACATGGCTTTATCGCTGAGTATAACCGCGATTGCTCTGTAATCAACACCACCTGTACTTAACGTTGCTTTAAGATGTATATCAAGGGCAGATTGTTTTGATAGATCAAGATGCTCCAGTGAAAAATAATAAATCGGATACAAAGTTCTGAAATCATATTGTGATATTTGCAATCCAGTATCTACATTTTGATCACGTCCCATGAATGACATCAAACGATGATATACACATCCTATATGATTTTGTTCATAATTTAGTTGTAAATTTTCTGTTGGTTCTTGTTGTCCGTTTATCCGTAAAGAAATATCTGTGATACCTAGTTTATCAATTATCAGATGAGAGCGAGTTTGTGAGTTTAAACGATTATGGATCTGAAACGCAATAAAAATATGCCGTGGTGCAGAAACACCTTGTTGTGATGCTATATGCCATGTAAACTGACCGTTAACGTCAGTTTGTATACTATCTGTGCTTGTTGTTAACCATGACAACAAGGATTTACCACCTGTGTCCATGAAAGAAGTCAATTTATGTTCTTCTGCGATCGTTGGAGTCATTACCGGCATCCACAGTGAAAGTTTCGATAATACTACTTTACCAGCATCACCAATAGGTCTCCACAGAGCATCGTTATCATCACCCTTTCTTGCAAAAACAACCGTGTGTCTAGCTCCAAAAATAACCTTTTTAATATTCCTACAAAATCCAAAAATATGCGATAGTGGAATTGTACATGAAAAACTTCTATTGGCTCCTAGCAACATATTTTTACGCGTTGCAAATCCCAAGTTGAAATCTGGGTTAGCACCATGAACCACTGGCCACACAGCAGCATCAGCGGTATTGGTATCGTCTCTTGGTCGTCTTATATTATACGGATCGCTTTCAGGGTTATCAGAATTATCTTTTACAAACATCATTGTGGGACCTGCTGATCTTGTATAATCATCAGAATATCTTGCTAGACCAATTATTGTTGTAGCAACGTCGACATCTTTCTGAATTGATTAAATATTTTTCAATCGATCATATATATGGCGCTATCAAATAATGCCATGATCCCGTTGTTGACAAAACCAGCTTTTACTGCATCTGCGTAATTAGTATCATCCGTCCTTACAATTGTACCTTCTACCTCAATAAAAGCCTCAGCGGGTAGAAAATATCTACTTGTGTCATGAACTTGTAGTTCAATTCTTCCACGTTGATCTGGTATTCGTGCGTCATAAGAATAAAACTGATAATCACGTACCGATTCATCTTTAATGACAGGTGCTTCCATGTCAAATGCTCTGTCGGACATGCGTTTGAACATTTTATTGTAATTATTTTCGTCTAACACGTTGATTACCGAGTTCGGGAATTCCACTTCGGGAAGTTCCACTTCCTGATATCAAACTTGAAATATTATTTCCCGATTCACCGAGTCCCGGATCTGCTAACGCTGCCAATATTTGATTTGCAGCTTGATTTATTATTTTGCTGACATCTGCGGGCATAATTTCAGTACTTGGTAATTTTACTGGTTGTCGTTTGCATCTTATTAATCGTGCTAGTCTATCTTTGATCGCAGAGAACACCTTACCAGCAACATTGACAATTGCACCAGGAGTTTTTTCACGAATAATATCAATAGCTTTCATCGATAATTGTTTTGCAATAGGCGCTGCTTTTGGGGCTAACCTTGTAAATAATCCCTGAATAACATCACCAAGTCCATCTCCGTAAATTGCTCTATAGATTGGTAATCGTGAGTTTACCGCTCTGACCTGTACGGATTTACGATGATTATTGTGTACGATCATCTTATTTTATTTACCATTTATCTAATCGCGGTGACTAATCATCAACGAGCTCATCAATAACTTCCCGGTAAACGCCAATATTCATGATGCCGCCGCGAAATAATCGTTGGCAAATATCAGCTGCTTCATTAATTATTTCTGGTGAATTATTTCCGGCACGTTTTAACCGTGACACGTCATTGAGGATATTATCGGGACAAACAAAATTATTTGCTGCGGTGAAGAAGATTGTTGTTGTTCTATTTGTTGCAGAGGTGGAGGAAGTTGATATGAAGGTTCCTGCTGGGAGAGTTGTTCTTGTTCTAGTTGTTTTATTTTCTCTCTATAAAGTCTTTTTACTTCTTTATCAAGATTTTTATATTCTAGATCTCTGTCTTGTTTTTTTGTTTCTGTTACGCGATATATCCATTTAATAAGATTATCATCACTTACTTTTTCATGACGGGGTTTTAAAATATCAGATTTATTAAATAACCAAATAATATTGTTTCGGGTAATTTTTCTCTTTTAGTATTTCTAATATCTTCGACAAACCCTTTCCTAAATATTGCAATCAATTCTAAGTTTTCTTCTATTGGTTTGGGTTCAAGTGCAAGTTCTTTTCTCACGTCGGCGACATCAGTACGAAGTTTTCCAATATCTTCAAGTATTTCTTCATCGACAGGTGGAGGTTGAGCCACAGCTATATTAGTTGGAAGATCTCGTAAATTCTTTTTTGTTTGTTTGGTTCTTCTTGCTATTTTTTCAGTCTGCGTTGCAGTTTGTTCTATACTGGAAAAATACCCTCTTTCCTCTTCTCATCCTCCTCCTTAATATCTCCCCATATAGTTTTTTCAACAGCCGCTGCAGCTTTCTTAGTAGCTGCAGTGACGGGCTTAAATAGTCTTTTAGTGTCTTCTTCGTATTCATCTTGTGCTTCCTGCTGCGCTTGTAGTTTTTTTCTGAATGAATTTCTAACAGTAAGAAATTTTTTGATTGCTTCTAATCGTTCTCGAGCTATCCTTGCAGTATGAGATTCCGGATGTACCATTTTATTATAACATAATGATTTAATTATAGCAGCAGAGGGGGTGGGACCTCAAGTTGGTTCGTTTTTGTAATATACTCGCCATTAACAAGTTTTTAGTTGGAGAAATAACGTGGACTAACCCAGAGGAAAACTCTTTGAGAGAGCCTCTGTAGTTAGTTATTTTGATTTTTAAAGTTATTAATCCTTTTTTCTAGGAAGGCTTATTTCGGTTTTTGGACGCTTCCAAAGTCGGTCTGTTCGCCCCCTCTGCTGCTCAGATTGTTACAACTGCAGGTGATGTCATTGTTATTGTTGATAACAATACACCGGTTCCAGCAATAACAACGGACGCTGAATACACAATTATGTCA
The DNA here is from genome assembly GCA_028554795.2 of Sinohyriopsis cumingii. Lineage (NCBI taxonomy): Eukaryota > Metazoa > Mollusca > Bivalvia > Unionida > Unionidae > Sinohyriopsis > Sinohyriopsis cumingii. The sequence goes on from JAPYKE020000181.1 coordinate 49,537, forward strand.
ATAAAAAGAACATGTCTGTGATAATTGTTTGCTTTTACTGTATACTCGTCAACAACATGTTTTAGTTTGGTTTGCCACTCACATGCTTGATTGTATTTAAAACGCTGAACGTTGATTAGAAATCTCATTATATTTTAAGTAAGTGGTAGTTTAGCGACTAATTCAAGACACCAATAGTAAATCAAGCCGTTTTTATTTTCTTCAGGTCCCACTACGAATGTTTCCTCGTCGTTTTGCTCCAACATCACTAACATAGATCCAGAGGATCCAGTTAGTGGATAACGCCGTGGTATAGTGGTATATATCGTAAATGTTTTTACGTCAAGTATTGAGAACCTGTATATACTGGTAACCTCAGCGCGATGTTGAATTGATTTATTAAGTGGTGACCATAATGCTTGTCCAGACGCTATTGTATATACTACACTGTCAGTGTTTTTTTTTTTTAAATTTTTATTTCGGATAGTTTAATACCGATAACTGTTGGCTTTCCAAAGAAATCATCAACGATTCCATTTATTTATTTTGCGAAAATTTTTAAGCGCGTTCATATGATTAGAATACTCAGATCTAAATGTGGTCATTTCATTATTAATTGAAATTAACGAGTTCATTATTGGGAGATTTCTATTGTCTATGTATTTCTTCGTTACAGCGTCATCGTCTGAGTCTGGTTCTCCAAGATCAGTAATTTTATTTTTAGACACATTGAGAGAACCAGTTATTGTATCACCTGATTTTTGTACTCGACCACGTTTATTATCTGATATCGTTGACATAATAAAACCGGATTTATTTTTCTATTATTATCAATCACAGCTATGTTATTTTGAGTTACTCCATTAATTATAACGATAATATCTTGCAAAGAAAGATTACTCGCTTTTTCCTTGCTTATCTTGAAATACAACCACTTCGTTTTTATTTACATTTGCAAGATTTTATAATTCAGATATTTCATCACTAATTTGTTTACTTACATTTTCTGTAGTTATCCTGTTAATTATTTTGTTTTTGTGCAGAAGATCTTCCGTAAATATCTACCATTATACTTTAAGATCTGTTTAAAACGACTTTATGAGGTGATATTGTTGATGATGACACAGCGTCGAGTTTAGCAATTACTTCACGGCCGCATATTGGCGGATCGGTTATTGTCTGTGTTGGTAATGCTGAATACCAGACTGGAATATGTTGCACTCTGCTGACATATTTTAAAAATTGTTTTGGTGGCGCCAATCCATACGAATCAAAATAAACAATTCCACGTGGATCTATCGCGTATGCAACCCAATCAGAGCGGGAACTTTTATCGAGATTAATGATATCTGTTTCAACGTTGTTTGGTTATTTTGGTAAATGGTCACGCATACAAACACCTCTGAAATTTTGTATATTTTTTATCAGCATCAAGTAAATCAAAATTGGACATAGGAAGAAGATATTTTACGTCTAACGAAGTGTTCCTGGAAATCTCAGACCTTTTCCATACCACGAATGGGGGGTTCTTGGCAGTCTTAGACCATTTCCCTTTTTTTTTTTAGAAGTCTTTATTTCTTTTCCTGTTGTTTTCTTCAATACCATTCCAGCAGCAGTTCCAACAGCACCAAGTGCAGCTGCTTTTGCAACAGCTGGGGCTTCAGCGGCTATTAACGCTGGTATAGCTGCAAGAAGTGGAAATATACCACCAGTCTTGACTGCGTCTTTAATGGCACCCGCAGAAAGATCAAGTCTAACACCGGTTTTTGATTCTTTAGCTTTATTGAAGTGGCTGAATTGACGTTTTGACAAAGATATTTTATTCGAACCACCTTCGATTTGTTCTCTTTTTAGTGATATTTTTGTTCCACAATTCCTTTTTGATACTGATTGTAGTTTTTTAATCTGACCAGGAGTAAGACTGACACTAACATGATGATCTGACATTATAATATCATGAGTGATTTAATTACATGTTTTCTACTAGGCATCAATGACTCTCATTCGCCCACCAACATCTTGAAGCAACATTGTTTTATCTGAAAGTATGACAGCGACTGCTCTGTAACACGAGCTCGGAAGTGTACATCAACGACAGATTGCCTGAATAAATCTATATGTTCCAACGAAAAGTAATAGATTGGATACAGCGTTGTGAAATCCCACTGAGATATATGCAAGCCAGAATCAACATTCTGATCACGCCCTATGAATGTCATCAACCTATGATAAGCACGTGCAACATGATTTTGATCATAATTTAGCAAAACTTCTTCAGAAGGTTCTTGATGTCCATTTATTTTAAAAGCAACTTCAGAAACTCCAAGTGTGTCAAATACCATTGGATTTCTTTCCTGCGAATTTACTCAGGCAGTTTCCTGAAATGCGATGAATATATGTCGTGGTGCTGACACCCCCTGCTGCGATGATATCTGCCATGTGAATAACCCAGCAGCATTACTTTGAATAATATCTGTGGTCATTGTCAACCACAATAATGTTGATTTAAAACCCTGACTCATAAAAGAAAGTAACCGTTGTTCTTCGACGATCGATGGAGTAATTACTGGCATCCATAGGGAAAGTTTTGTTAGTATTACTTTACCAGCATCAACTGCGTTGGGTCGCCAGATTGCATCATTGTCGGTGGCTTTTCTGACAAGTACCACGGTGTGTTTAGCGCCAAATATAACTTTTCTAACATTTCTACAGAATCCAAATAAATGTGATAGTGGAATCGCACACGAAAATCCTTCTTCTCCATTTAACATTGATCTACGTGCGGCAAATCCTAAGTTGAAATTATCATTCATTGTTAGTACTGCGCTGATAGTTGCAGCTCTTGCAGCATCTCGTACATCACCTTCTCTTACATTTCTGTGTTCGGGCTGATCAGTGGTATCCTTTGCAAACATCATCGATGGACCAGCTATCCTGAGTAATCATCGCAGTATCTTGCAAGGCCAAATATCGTCGTGGCAACATCAACATTTTCGAGGCACGATTCAATATTTTTCCGTCAGTCATGTATATGGCGCTGTTATATAATGCCATAACACCATTGTTAACAAAAGCAACTCGATCACCAATTCCGTATGCTGTATCATCTGCTTTCAAAAGTCTACCTTCGATCTCAATAAACGCCTCAGCGGGTAAGAAATATCTACTTGTATCCTGAACCTGTAATTCGATTCTTCCACGTGCGTTAGGTACAACTGCGTCATAAGGATAATATGATAATCCCGCACAGACTCATCTTTGAGAATTGGCGTATCCATGTCAAATGCTGGATCAGATATAGGTTTGAACATTTTATTATATTTATTATCGTCTAACACGAAGACCACTTCGGGAAATTCCATTTCCTGCTATCAGACTAGCAGTTATAATTTTTTCTTTTTCTGACAGGGGTACACCAGCCAACTCTGCTAGTTTTTTATTTGCAGCTTGATTTGTTATTTTACTAATATTTGAAGGCATCGCTTCAGTGCTGGATAATTTTGCTGATTGCGGTTTTCGTCGTATTAATCGTGCTAGTCTGTCCGTGATTGCTGAGAATGCTTTACTAGCAACATCACCAACAGCACTGTGAAGGGGTAAATTTCTGGCGATCTGTGAAGAACACATTAGTTTGAGATCAGAGAACAATTGATTAGATTTATGGGGACAGGCGCGTATCAAATCGCTATACTGCCATGATCGGTAATGTCTTTTCGAGGGGAGAATTTCATTCTTAATTAAGCATTTGTTTATTTAGCCAACAGAAGACTGGTGGAGACAAAAGCTAACTTCGATTCCATAGTGTAAATGTCAAAATTGAAAGATCGCAGAACACTGTTACTCAAACAACAAGGTCAGGTTGACCACGACTTTGGCGCCTCTGGAAAAAGGGCGGCAAATATATTTAATCCTGATTGGTTACGCTAAATAAGGGCGTGTTTCCCACGCTAAATTTCCTAGTTTTAATGTCGCCACATCGAAAATTTTAATTAGTCTAAGCTTTTCTGCAAGAGATAACAAGTGTAAGAAGACTCCGAGAGTAAATTTGGCAGAAATTCGTAAAACTGTTGTCCAAGAGGACTGTTGTCGAGGAAAACCGACGAACAAATTTGGCTGTAGAAGCGAGGAACGCTGAAAGCTCAAAGGTATTTGTGACAATTCCATGTAATTTGTTGATGCCATATATAATGCTTTGCTGAATTTATTTACTTATATTTGCATGAATCTATTTGCTACATTCGTATATCAATTTGCTTTATGAAGTATAACTGTGTTGAGCTTATGCATAGGAAGTCGTACATTAATCTTTAGATAAGTTTGACGAATTGTTTAAATTTGTCGTCTTGTTTGCATAAGAATTAGTTTCCAAGAATTTAATGCATTACATTAGTTAATATGAGTTACGAGAATCCATGTGAATTCACCGAATTTAGAAGATTTCACGTATGATTAAGTGTAAAGGTCTCGTTGACTACCTTAGGTTGGGCTGGGGTGCTCCTAGTATTATCTTTAATTATTACAAAAGACCCACCCTGGCTCGTTTTTGTTAGAAACTGAAGTAGTGATAGAGATGCAAAGCTCCGAGTCCCCAGTCAGCGATACCGACAGTTAAATTACTGAATACACAAAAGGTGGAATTCAAATAAACAACAAATTTAATGCCATTCAATAACAGATAGTCCTTCCTCAAATGAAATTCAATATTCAAAACCCTATCACTCGTCTTTCACTCGACCAAGTGACGGCCTATTTCATCATCTGACTTAGCGTGATAGATTTTCCTCCTATCCTGTGTTTCTACTCATCTGTAGTATTTCTTGACTGGTACCCAGTACCCCTTCAGTCCAACAACCACGTCCTTCACCTTTCCACTTCCTCCACTTCCGTTCTCTCCTTTTCTTGTCTCCCAGAGACTCGGGACCAACTGTACCAGGGTATTTCCCTTCTCTGTCTCCTACAGCTCCTCCGGTCCCTAAAAGCTTCCTGTCCGAACACACACAAGGACATTAGTATATTCCTCTAGCTATCTAGTCTCACACTAAACAACAATCTATCATCAGATAAGCCATTACCTTCTTTGGTCACGCATTCGTGAACATCGAAATACCCATACTTTCTGGTATGGTATACACGGTATCGACTGCTTATCATGCATATATCAATAGATTTCATAACATCGGTATATATAGATTCTCAATCTTATTATACAGAACAATATCACATAATCAGACGCATTTCTGTACATTACACTTCTACAATGCGCTGATATATCCTTACACATTATACTCCTACAAAGTATACACAAATAGTCAAATACCCCTATTAACTAATGTTGCGCACTGCAACCATTATACAAGGTTATAATTCAATTCAACATTTGCAAATCTAGAATATCACATGAATAAATGCACGAGGTTACTACGAATTAACCAAACAGCGAATTACAATATTAATTCTTTACGTAAACATTGTTTATATCTCAAAATATGCATGTAGATCAAACACTACAAATGAATCAAACCCTACAAATGGTAATTCTACGTACTAACGATTCTAGTAATGAAGTATACATACTGCACATAATTAAAGTACAATTACCTTGTCGTAATAGATTGCGACAATCGAGCAAATAAGTCACTGACCTGTCCGAAGCTCCTTTGTAATTCCCAGAATAACAATGTTTCCCGCCAATTTCGAATGACGTCGGAGTAGCTTATAACTTCCTTATGCAATTCCCGCAAGATGGTTTAGCGACTACTGACGTTTAGTTTCAAGACACTAGATTTAAACTTGCGATTACAATGGTGGCCACACCTTCCTCAATTCCGAGTGGATGTCGATTCACCCATGGTCTACATAATTAGCGGACATTGCCCCCTCCACGGCAGTCTGTCAAGGGTGGATTTACGACCCCCACTTGATGTTCCTTTGAGCCCAACACCGGCAATTCATGCCACTTATCTGTGAATCGCACTCAGCCAAATAAGGCGCCAGTAACAAGTTCCTATGGCCATGTTATATACAACTGGCTTCCCACCCATCCTTTTGATGTCGGCTTACACTATCGTAACATAAGTTGGCCGGCCAGCTGTGTACACATCTCTTTGACACTCATTGTTCGCAAGGCTGACACTCGCAACATTTATGAAGCGAATAATTAGCCTCAGGGTTGGCATATACATGTTGCAATCTGGCTATTGTACCTTGCTTATAACGTGACATTAAGGTTGAGTGTGTATTCGCCGAACATAGCGTAGTAAGCTATATAATGTATTTCATTTATTCACTAGTGTAAATTGAGGCTGGCTCGGAACCGTTATGCCTCGTGTGGTCTTTATGCGTGATGAATTAACCATTAAACTAACTAGGGTCGTTATAGGACATGTGGAGCCGACTGATAGCCTTAGCATTTGTTTAGTACCGATAGTAAGATCTGATAACGAGAGGGGGATAGTGCAAGCCCTTGTATCATAAACAACAGAAAATTTAGGTTGTCTCTATTTATATTTTTTTAAAGGGAGAAAATAGTTTCTGTGACGTATTAACTTTGAGACGTATCCTGCGACGTATTATCTCTGAGACGTATTCTAAGACGTATCCTATGACGCATTATCTCTGAGACGTATCCTGAGACGTATAGTGAGACGTACTTGTCCTGAGATCCAGGTGTCTGTGAATCTACGTGCTACGCACAGAGTGAGGACAGAGAGAGGCAAGACCGACGAAAGTCGAAGGAACAGCTACAGTTGTAATGGAGTGAACCGGAGGAACAGGTTATGCAATTGTACAAGGCATTGACTTCGATTGTTCACTCGATCCTAAGATGAACTAAATCTACCAATAAAAAAACAAAAAAAAAACAGATCGGCAACTTTATTTAAATATATTTGTGTTTTGGTAATCCGGTGAAAGTTTTATTTCTAGAAGCAGATTATATTCCTGATGTAATGAATTCTCACAGTTGTTTTATGTAATTGATTAAATTGTTGTTTACATGTACGGGGGCTCGTATTGGTCTGTTCTATATCTCTGCTCAGATACCGGGCAATAACATCGAGGACGGTCAACGTCTATTTAAAGAGAACCAAATTAAGCGGACACCTTGGAAGAAGGTACAATCCGGCAACCCACAAAACTCTTGCAAGAAGAGGGGGACTTTGTGTAAAGTTTCTACAAAGTGGACCGTGTCACGGAATGGTGTAAATGTTGTTAATCAAATACATGTACTCGGGTTTCGTTTCTTTTCTCTGTACAACGATACCCGAGGGTGATTATAATATGGTCTATGTATTTCGAAATCGTGAGTACGATTCGTCCTGTGCCACACGTGCAAGGTGCCTTTGATAAAGAATAACGAAAATTCTAAAGGTATAAATACGTTACTACATGTAAAGGACCTTTACAATACTAATGGTTTTGTCAGCAAGCGGCCTGCTTAAAGGATTCGCACAACTCCAGCTGTAGGGCTGAGTTTTTGATGGTAGGAATATCCGGGGTGTCCGGTGTTGTCAGAGTGTAGAAACGTCCGTGTGTCCGGAGCGTTTAAGGTGCCGGAGCGTCTAATGTCTAGCGTCCGGAGTGTCCAGAGGGACTAAGGTGACCCAGCTGTAGAGCCGTCAAAGGACCAGGGGGTCCGGAGGGTCTAATGTTTCAAGTGATCATAGTATTCCGAGGGTCCGGAGTCTATATTGGTTGTGAAATTGATTCGGAGGAGCTGTGGAGCGGATAAGGTGCACGGGTGACGGAGTGCATCTCCACACATGTATTTTTAGCTGTATGCTAATTTTGGGTTAGTAAGACCCAGTGTATTATTCAGGACTGGAAGGATAGATTGTATATCCGTTCTTGTTTAGTGACATAATTTCGCTACCTGGGCGAATACATTTTTTTACTATGTGTAAACGCTTACATTGTTTACTATTTGAGTGAACTATATTCATCTTTCCATTATTGAATCATTTGTGAAATCATTTTATCCTGTATTTTAGGGTTACTGAACTAAATTTATTTGTATATTTTTTTCATCTTTGAAACTGTGCGTTTTTTGTTAAATAGATCCAATATTTGGATTATAAATACGCACACATCTTCATCATCCACTACTCATATAAATCGCCACATTAAACCATATATGTGTCGTCAAAACGTGTTCTGTTGTTAATCCGAAATATCCCACCCGGTTATCTTGTTACAGACCGTAAATACGCTTACAAGCACTAATACCTTTATCACGAACAACGTCAATAGCTTTCATTCCCAGTTGCTTTGCAATCGGTATTGCTTTTGGGGCTATCCTTCTAAATAGACCCTGAACAACATCAGCGAGTCCATTCCCGTAGATCGCTTTATCCGAAGGTACTCGCGAATTTACCACTCTGACCATGATCGGTCCACGTTGAGCATTCTGTATGATCATCATATTTTATTGTCACTGATCTAATTACATACCCTCAATCACTATGATAATCATCAACGATTTCATCAATAAGAGACCGATAAACCTTAATATCCATGATACCGCCTGTAAATAATCGTTGACAAATATCAGCTGCTTCATTGATGATTTCTGGGGAATTATTACCAGCTCGTCTTCCGCCAATCAGAATTTCTAGTCGATCGACATCAGCAAGGACGTTATTGGGACAAGTAACAACACCACTTCCCCTGGTACCTGTACCAGGAGTAACAAGACAACTTCCAGTTGCTCATTGTTCCTCATTTGTTGTTTTATCTGCTTTTTTTCTTCAATGCTCTTGAGATTTTCAGATCCGATCTGCGGAGTATTAGTAGCGATGCGATATATATATCGACAGATTTCATCGCTCCAACATATTCGGGCTTTACATATTTACCTCTATTACGATATCCAAACGTGAAAATATCAATTACTCGTTTTGGGTCCTTGATAGATGCAATACCTTCAGGCGTGAATTTATCTGTAATGTTAATTATGACTCTTGGCAGTTGTGGTTGAGGAGGTTGCTGGGGTGGTGGTTGAACTGCTTGAAGACGGCCAGCAATATCAACAGGCGATGTTTCACGAGCTTTTTGAGCCGCCTCCTTGCTGTAACAATTTTCTTGGTTGGTTCGACAATTGGTTTAAATATTTGTTCTGTAACTTCTGCAAATTCCACCTGAGACTCTTGACGAGCTTGTAATTTTTGTTTAACAGCACCACGGACTGGAATATATTTCTTAACTGTATCTAGTCGCTCTCGAGCTAATCTATCTGCGTGAAATTCCAAAGCTGGCATACAATCACACACTATTAATGATTTAATTGGTGATTTAATTACACGGAATCTACCCCACACGGATTTATAATAATAAATTTCCATGATCCTCGATCAAGAAATCGTATAGGTTTTGATAAAATCTTTAGATAAAAAGACAGTAGCAGGGAGGGTGCGACCACAAATGAGTGTCCGACGGATAAACAAAACACAAATTTGAAAACAAACGACAAAGATAAAGTAACAAATAAAATAACCCAACTAGAGAAAATCTTGGTCGGTTGGGCGTTATTACGCTTATATTTTTCAGTCTGTAGAAAGCTTTATTTTTCATGAATGGACCTTGCAGCAAATGGTCTGTTCACCCTCCCTGGTGCTATATCAATGGCACTTGCGTCATCAAAGCGGGCTGCGCGGCCTCATTTCACCGTTATTGCTTTGGCGCGTGACAACAAATCAGTTGCTTAGTCATTTTGTCCAAAATGATGTAACGAAGCTACTGATCTGTTGATGCACCATGTTCAAATGTTTTGCGTTGTTGGCAGAATAAGTATTAATCTTCCTTTAAATGCATGGGCCTTCTCTGTTCTTTTCACAAATGATCATTTGACTATCGTGTTTCGTTCATTTGTCAATAGTGTTTGCGCACGAGTGTTTTGTATGTGTATCATTCCTTACATTTTCTGTTGTATCTTTGTTTCATTTTACCTTTGCTTACCCCGTTTGATTTTTGTTTATTTTATTTAAATTTGGTTTATTTCATTTGGAATTAGTTGGATTCATTTGCATTTTGTTTGTTTCTTTTGATAGTTGTCTTTTTAGGATGTGGATCCTTTGTTTTTTTTGTTGTTAATTTTTGTTGCATTATTTATGTTATTGATTCAAATACTTATTTCATTTGGCGTTTGCTTATTTCATTCTTGATATTTGTTTCTAATGACATTTCTGTTTCGTTCGTGCCACATTTGTTTTATTTAAGACTTGATTTTTATTTTCATTAAGTTTTTCTTGATTTATTTCAATTACTCATCTTATTTTAAAATCGTATTTTTGGCGGCGCTGTTTAAACAAACGGTCTGGTTTCCATTTCGATAGTCCATATCAGTGTTTCCCAAAGTCTGATACTCGCACTACCAGTGGTACGCGAAAGGTAGAGGGGGTGGGGGATGCCCTCGGCAGAAAATAAATCACTAATATTCGAAGAAAAAAAGCAAACAAACCACCCCCCCCCCCAAAAAAAAAAAAAAAAAAAAACCAACAACAAAAACACTGCGGTACTGGGAGAAGGGGTACGCCGATGATACTGATGTCCCAACAGGGATACGTGTATGTTTGAGAAACAAAAACTTCTTTCCTGGAATTAAATTGTGTTGCATTTGTAAGTGATGTCCCTTGGTGCTTGAGTGCGTTTGGTCACGTGTTAACTACCAAAACGAGTCAACCTACAAAATGCATGATATAGTGCAAAAGTCAGGGATGCTTTGCAAGAATTGATAGTGTCAGAGTATGATGTTATTCAATTCATTTCATATGTGATAATGGACAATTGTTACAGAGCAAAATTTACAATAAGCGGGAAGAAAGCGAGCGTGTTTCAACATAGTCAACACAGACTTTCCATTCTCGGTTTTTGTGAGACGAGTTTCATTTTCATGAAGGAATTGGGCTAAGTCGGTGAGTCTTCGTAATGAACCGTTTAGTAGTTATTCAGAGCAAATACAGATGTTTATGATGAAAATAGGGAAAAGACTGTATAACAAATGAAATTTATGTAAGGGACATTCAGGGATGGTCCTGGCTTTTAAAAAGCTGTCGCCCAAAAAATCGCCGACCTCAATATTTTGTCGCCAGTTTTCAAAAAGTGTCGCCAAAAAAAGTAGTGTACATTTTTCCAAGTGTTAATTTAGTCTATTAATGTAACAGGCAATGAAAATTACAAAAGATGGATTAGTTCATACTTTAATTACAAGAAGCATTAACAAAATGTTACAAAGTGTTACATGAAGATCCGTCGCGATTTTAGGGCTGCCCACTTGTTGAATGCAGTTTCAAAGTCTAATTTTTCACATCTGTACATGCTGATTCTCATTAAATTCTCGAGAGATGAGATGCAGAGCTTATTTCTGTCAGTTTTTATGAAGTTCATCTTACTGAATGCACGTTCACAGTGTACAGTGCTGACAGGTGACACCAGTAGTCTCTCAGCAGCCCCCCCCCCCCCTTATGGCTAGCTTCACAAAGCTTGTAGCGAATTGCTTCCTAAATCCCAAGAATGATCACTGAATGCTGTATAAATTTTCTCGACAAGAAAAATAGGATCTCCATTCCCACGAATGAAACTTGCACGAGTCAACACCTGGCAATATTGGACCGTATATATAAGCATAAATTCACACCCAACTTAGGGATTCTTTCACTCCTGTATTTTGAGAAATAAATAATTATTATTAATTATGCAAAACTGTTTTTGTTTTTTTAGCTATTTCTTGTTGCGGAGTTTAAGTCTCTGTAGCCGTAACATAGGACTGATGGCAAAAGGAAAAGATCAATGAGTAAAATGCTGCACTGGCGACAGATGTAATTGTGATTTAGATTGTTTCCATTTGCTTTGTATTTATACACAGTTGTCGGTACTTCAAAGGTTATCAGTTTTCTATGAAGGTTCAGCAAAACTATTGTATTGGTATATGTATAAAAAAACAGAAGGATTAGCCATTCAATTAATTGTGTCTGTTCTATTCACGTCTTCAGAAGTCGGTCAGTTGTAGGTATAGTGCGGTAGCATGATTGACTGTATCGCAGCATACAGTACTCAGCCCAGATGTCAGCATAAGCAGATTATGATGTAACAATGCACTGTAAAGATGGGGTTGTCAATAAGAACAAAGGATTGTTTGTGTAACAGATTGATACCAATGCATTGCTTAGTCAAGTTTGTGGCTTCCTTTCGTTCTGCCTTTTAATTTATCCAGTCCAAATCCATGATTGTATGTACAAATTAAATAACCAAAAAGTATGTCGCCAAAAAATCGCCAGATGGGATATTTTTGTCGCCAATAAGGAAAAAAAATCGCAATTTGCGACATTGGCGAAGCCCAGGACGATCCCTGGACATTGCTCCAGTATGCTGTGCTCATTTCAAACTGTTGATTGGATTACTAGAATCACCGAAATACACTTAAAAACCCGAAATACACATATTTTATACCCTAATACTCATGAAGATAAATGTATTATGATTTTTATGTGCTTGAGTCATGAAACAAAAAATCAAAATAAAATTTGATTTTATTGATATTTGTAGGAATTATTTACATTTGTCTGTTTATCGCTCCATTTGTATAATGAAGCCACTCGGTCGTACTTTATTTGACAGCTTTTACTGCATTTTGTATGTTTGTGACAGCCATATTTACTTCAAAACACGTATGTGATATTACCACCAAAAATATTTAATATACATTGTGGATTCTCACAATCATAATCTCACTCTTAATATTTTAAGCTATGACTGATTCACGATTTATCATACCCATGCAGTCGAGTAAAATCAAGCATGACCGAGTGACTTTTTACATAGATTGCACCCGAAATTGGTAAAATATTAAATAATTCGGATCAAAATAAAAGTTTGTTTTGCATATTATCATTATTATTATTATTAAAACTATTACAAATCATAATATATAGGTTTACACCAATATATTCAGTGGTTTCCTTTACCCTCAGTTGTGCTTCAGGGACTCCCAAAATTTTAATTTGTCTCCCAATTTTGAGGCCAAAGTTTGTTTTTTATTCAATCTGACTCCCAATTCTGACACCAAGGGGATTTTTGACTATCAGTCTGTGACCCCTAGGGGATACACTGATATACACCCAAAAGATGTAAATACATAATGTGTATTTTGGTGTTTATTTTGGTTTATGAGTATATTATGGTGTTTCTAGTAACCGCTGATGATTTATTTTACTTTTTAGCATATATATTATTATAACTTGTACAGTCACCTTTGACTGATAAACAGCAGGTGTGCTCAGTCAAGATAATAGTAAATATGGTATCAGAAGGGCTGACAGAAGAATGATAACAAGAAAGGTAGAAAAAAGTGGAGAGTGTCACACTATATTTGTATCATTTCATACGCAGATCAATCTGGCTACCTTGGGGACACAAGGGTTAGTGTACCTCAACTGGCACAGCCATGAGAATCATTAGTGAGTCTAACTTGTAATGACGACCGCATTTGAAAGTGATGGTGGGTAGCTCCTGCTTGTTTGATTGTTGATACATGTCGGGAGCTTTAGCAATGATGGCTGTTAGGTTGTTTCATGTCCAGATAGTATGCAGAAAGAAGTTGAACTTGTAAGATATGTAGCTTCAAATATGTTTCAGAACTTCTTGATGTGGTTACTTCGGGTCAAACTAGATGTTAGGGTATTTCTCAGCAGGTTTGTCTACTAATAGTACTATAGTTCATTTCACACAACATTGCGAATGATATTCGTGTCTGTTGCTCAGTGAATTTCATGTCAGCGTCTTTAAATATGCACAGAAGTACTTAATTTGTTTTGCACATGAACTATTTCAACACCATTTATAATGACAAAAACCGTTAACGCTTGCCACTCATTAAATGCTGAAACAGAGTGGTTTGTTCATGTCAAATTCTTTGATGCCACAATAATAATAATAATAATGAGGACTTTGTATAGCGCCTAATCTTTAGAAGCTCTAAGCACTTTACAACATTAGACAACACCTGTAAGATAAAAAATGTATAATGATATGATTACAAAAACAAACACCATGAAATTAGAAAACATTAAAAAACATGCTGAGAATATTTAAGGTAGGAAACATTATTAGGTCTTTAAGTTTGTTCTTGCAGTCGAAATAAGTGAGTTTTGAGAGCCCTCTTGAATGTGATAACTGTGTCTTTGTGTCTAAGTTCAGTGGGCAATTCATTCCACGTTGCTGGGCCCTGGTATGCAAAACAACGCTGTCCATATGACTTTGTCTTCATAGTGGGAATAATGAGCATATGATTGTCAGAAGAGGAGCGTAAGTATCTTCAGGGATGGTCCTGGCTTTTAAAAAGCTGTCACCAAAAAAATCGCCAACCTCAATATTTTGTCGCCAATTTTCAAAAAGTGTCGCCAAAACAAGTAGTGTACATTTTTCCAAGTGTTACTTTAGTCTATTAATGTAACAGGCAATGAAAATTACAAAAGATGGGTTAGTTAATACTTTAATTACATTAACAAAATGTTACAAAGTGTTACATGAAGATCCGTCGCGAATTTAGGGTTGCCCACTTGTTGAATGCAGTTTCAAAGTCTAATTTTTCACATCTGTACATGCTGATTCTCATTAAATTCTTGAGAGATGAGATGCAGAGCTTATTTCTGATGTCAGTTTTTATGACGTTCATCTTACTGAATCCACATTCACAGTCCACAGTGCTGACAGGTGACACCATTAGTCTCTCAGCAGCCCCCCATCCCACCCCCTTTATGGCTAGCTTCACGAAGCTTACTGAATGCACGTTCACAGTGTACAGTGCTGACAGGTGACACCAGTAGTCTCTCAGCAGCCCCACCCCCTTTATGGCTAGCTTCACGAAGCTTGTAGAGAATTGCTTCCTAAATCCCAAGAATGATCACTGAATGCTGTATAAATTTGCTCGACAAGCAAAATAGGATCTCCATTCCCACGAATGAAACTTGCACGAGTCAACACCTGGCAATATTGGACCGTATATATAAGCATAAATTCACACCCAATTTAGGGATTCTTTCACTCCTGTATTTTGAGAAATAAATAATTATTATTAATTATGCAAAACTGGTTTTTTTTTTGCTATTTCTTGTTGCGGAGTTTAAGTCTCTGCAACCGTAACACGGGATTGATGGCAAAAGGAAAAGATCAATGAGTAAAATGCTGCACTGGCGACAGATATAATTGTGATTTAGATTTTTTCCATTTGCTTTGTATTTATACACAGTTGTCGGTACTTCAAAGGTTATCAGTTTTCTATGAAGGTTCAGCAAAACTATTGTATTGGTATATGTAAAAAAAAACCAAAACAGAAGGATTAGCCATTCAATTAATTGTATCTGTTCTATTCGCGTCTTCAGAAGTCGGTCAGTTGTAGGTATAGTGCGGTAGCATGATTGACTGTATCGCAGCCCAGATGTCAGCATAAGCAGATTATGATGTAACAATGCACTGTAAATATGGGGTTGTCAATATGAACAAAGGATTGTTTGTGCAACAGATTGATTCCAATGCATTGCTTAGTCAAGTTTGTGGCTTCCTTTCGTTCACCCTTTTAATTTATCCAGTCCAAATGCATGACTGTATGTACAAATTAAATAACCAAAGAGTATGTCACCAAAAAAATCGCCAGATGGGATATTTTTGTCGCCAATAAGGAAAAAAAAATCGCAATTTGTGACATTGGCGAAGCCCAGGACAATCCCTGATCTTGCTGGTGTGTACACATGGGTGAGGTCGGATAGGTATATTGGACTAGAGTCCGACAGTGAAACGTAGCACAGAGAACGAATTTTATGTTTGATCTGCTAACATCAATAACCTCTGGAAGATTCGATTTGTTTAGTAAGGAGTGATCAACTTTCCTATTTGGCTATTTTTGGTCATAATGTAGTTGCCTCCCTTTGATTTCTTTATAGAATAAAATATTGACTGTTCCAGAAATCAGGATGAATATGATAGATGACATTTACACAGACCAGTCATTTTCAGCATGTGTCGATTGAATGGTTTTGCGCTGTATGTCAATATGAATTGTGTTTAAATCTTTTGTGCACAAAAAGAATTCGGTAATGTCAACTACATTTCGAGACACTGATGTGAAAATTCAATGAGTAACAGACATTGATATCATCTGCAATGCTTTGTGGAAGGAACTATAGGTTTTTGATGATCTTGAACCACATTGTGAACTGATCCTTGGTTTGCCTGGACTTCAGTGACTCCCACTGGAGATAATTCAGCATGGTTCTGATGCTGCGGGTATTCTTATATTTGTTGGTATGTAGAAGCTCTTCTCTATCTGTTTCATCAGGTTTTGGTTATGCAGTTTCCAGCAGTCAAGCTGTTTTAAGCCAGGTCACACAAGCAAGAAGGATGCAGAGCTTTTGACTTCCACACTGCTGACTGTCAGGTTGTGTAGCATAATTTTACAATTTTGTTGTTTGTTTTTTTCTTTACCATCTTGTCTATGTAGCATTTCCAAAAGATTTAGAGAGTTCCACCCCTAGATAATATGTTGCATCCTCAGTGGCTGGCATATGTACCCTGGCAGAGTAGTCAGACAGGATTGGATACTTCTTCATGTAACCTTTAAGGCTGCTACATTTCTTTGGGTGGAAGGACTACCCCAGTTTTTTTTCCCCAAAGAGCCAGTCATTCCAGTTGTTCTTGTAGAATTTTTAAGTTCTTGTGGGCATTGATTTTCTGTTTGACTATATACATATCTGTAAATAGCCTTTTATTAGATTTGACACTAGATGGTAGGTCATTGATGAACACATGGAAGAGGATTGGACTCAAAACATTGCCTTGAAGCACTCCGCTAACATCAAGTGGGGGGACAATAGCCCTCTGGAATCTGCCTGTCAGAAAATCTCTGATCCATTTCAGAACATTACCTCTGATGCTGTAGTGAGCCAGCTTACAAAGGGATAGATTGATGAGGAACACATAAGCCTTACTAAAGTCAAGGACTTCAAGATTCTGTTGCTTTCCTCTGTTAAAGGGTCTGGTAAGCTCATCTGCAAGGGTAACAAGTTGTGTTTCACAGCCTTCTTGGGCACTTAAATCATACTGGTTGTCTGTTAGGAAGGTGAAGTATTCCAGATGACTGTGATGTTGCTGACTGTTATGTGTTCAAGCATTTTGCAGCTGATGCATGTACAGTAAGGGAGACAGTAAATTGAATTTTTCTCCTTTATTGAAGATGGTTTTGACATTTGCTGTTTTTCATACATCAGAGATTGATCCTGTTGAAAGGCAGTTCCGGTAAATATGGCACAAATATAGTACACACTCTGTTGCTAGATCTTTCAGGATCCTTGCTGGAATCATGCTTATTCCAGTGGCCTTCTGTGAGTTAAGCTTCCATAAAAGGCTTTGTACACCTTTTATGGTAAGTTGAATATCAGGCATAGCATAGTATGGTTCTCCCTGTGAGCTGGGGAGGTAACTGTTGTTGTGTAACAACAGACTGGCATTGCCAATTCAGTATGTTGACCTTGTAAGATGTCTTTGAATGTAGTTGCCCATGTTCTTTGAAGGGGGGGGGGGCATACAACATTTGTCTCTCTATATGGTCTTCATATTATTCCAAAATCTGTTCTGCTTTGCATTGGTGTTCTTGATCAGTGTTTCCATTTCCAACAGGTTTGTAGCATTGGTGTTCTTGATTGGTGTTTCCATCTCCAACAGGCTTGCCATTGGAAGTGTTGGGCTCTTGATTGTGCTTCTTGGTAAAGTCACATATCTCTGGACTTGCTGTTTTCTGTCATGCAACAATTTTGTTTCATCTTTTGGGTTTTAACTGATTAATCTATCCAAGGCTTTTGGTCTTGTTTCCAAAGATCATCTTTAATCCTATGACTTTGTCCATTAAACTTTTTCATCTTCTTCTCAGAAAGATTCCTTGTAAAATTTGCAGCATGGTCTTCTGTTTTGTTTATGAATGGCTCTTGATGGATAATCAGTTAATCACACATCTGTCCATAACAGTGACCTGTTATTATGGGATTTCTTCATTTTCATTGGTCATAGGCAGGATGTATGAAAACTGCTTCATGGTCAGCAGTTTCTAATACGACATCACATTTATTGATTAATGTCTCATTGCTTGTCAAGAACAGATCAATCAGGTTGGAGGAAACTTCAGTGACCTGTTTTAGTGCATCTACAGTTCCAAGAAGATTTCCTTTATTGAAAGAGATGTATAAAATTTAACTTTGAAAACATTCTTACTTTTGTTGTAGCAAGCCATGTTTGTGTTGCTGTCTGCAATTTGTAATGTATGTATTGCTGACTTTATTTTTCCTCAGAAATTTAGTGATGCTCATATTTGTTCTCTGACTCAGAGGTGTATACATATGCATCATAAAGTCTTGTTAGATTCAATATTTTTATGCATATTCCCTCCTAATTAATACAGACTGATATACTGTAAGCTTCTAAAATGTCTATATTTATTTTACCTGGGGACAATAAAGATGAGCCTCATTCCAAGTGACTCTACGATACTTTCTTTCATTTAGTCCACCTTTTAATTTTAGTGAATTATTTCCATAAAAAAGTCCCATTCTGTGGAAACTCTTCCCCATTGTGATCACACTAGACAACACAATAGACAGAGAGTGAGTGACAATCAACTCTGAAAGAATAACACACTAGACACCACAATAGACAGAGAGTGAGTGATATCAATTCTGTCTTCTTAGGGAGAATAACACACTTGACACTGCAATAGACAGAGAGTGTGTGAAAACCAGGCTGTCTTCTTCAGGAGAATAACACACTAGACACCACAATAGACAGAGAATAAATGAGAATCAACTCTGTCTTCTTGGGAGAATAAAACACTAGACAGCACATAGACCAAGAGTAAGTAAGAATCAACTCTGTCTTCCAGGGAGAATAACACATTTTCTTTAAGACACAGCAATAGATAGAGAATAAGAATCAACTCCTTCTTCTGTTGGAGAATGACACATTTTCTTAAGACACAGATATAGACAGAGAGTGAGTAAGAATCAACTCTGATTTCCTGGTGAGAATAAAAGTAGCATATGCATATACAGTGTGTGTGTGTGAAAGAGAGAGATGACGTTTTCTGTAGCAGCAGTTTGTGATCACTATAATCGTAACTTTTTGTTCTGCTATTGAATTCAGAAATGGTCAAAAGGAAACAGTTTAAATTTTTGATATCTAAAATTGTATGAATGTCTGCTGATTGAAAAGAATTTGTGATGACCCAAGGTTCCACATTGATGATGTTCTTATTCTTGTTGTTTTGAAGACAAAAATTTTAAGATTTTTTTTACTGTAAACTAGCTTTTTCGTATTAGATATGTCAGGGACAGATTAAAAAAATATGAATCAATTACATAGGTCATTAGTAAGATCTGAACTTGTTTATTGCATGATTGTGTACAGATGAGCTTGTAAATGTTACTTCCAGATGCTTGATCCAATACATAATCAGGGATGTAGACTTTGTCTAGGTCCATTTAGAACTTCCCCATCAGAAAGCTTCAAACCATCACTTGAATTCAAAAGAATGAAATTGTCTCTCCTGAGAGACTGTCACCTTATCCAGCATATGATGTAGTCTTCAGGACCAAATTCCAAACCTTGTGTGTTCAGAAACTAACTTCAGTCCATCACATACAAATTCATCATTGCTTAAAAACAGTAAGCCTGTTTTTTGAAATACTGCAAAATTATGTGTTCCAAAATCACCACTTTGGCAGTAAGGCAGTTAAAATCTTCAAAATATATATGTAGAAAGTTCTTTCACAGATTCTGTTGTTAAAACAGATTGTTATTGTATTTACATATAGATGTTTTATGCTTCAAAACACAAGTTGGTTATGTTTTCATCATCAAATGATAACTTGTGGAAATCTAGTGGTGATATCTTGTTGGGGTAAGACATTAATGGCCAATTTTTTATTAAAATGAGTGAATGTGAAAAAATTTGTTTTGCAGCACAATTGATATGAACACCTATTAAGCCACATTCACTACATTTTGCTTGCAGCTGCAACACTCGCTACTTGGCAAGTTGAGGGAGCATCTCAAAAGCCATAAACTACTGCCTATGTCTACAAAAAATGACATGGCAAAGTTGTTTTTGCTTTCCTAATAGAAGAAGGCAAAGTTTACATTCTTTCACTGACTTAATCACCCACTTTGCATGGTAGCGTGACCCCTACATATGGTTTGAAAGATGAAAACAAAGTTGAAACGGCCATTTCAGCTCCCCATTGCATTATCTCGAGCTATAAAGCAGAAATGTTTACTGCCAAATCTTTTTGCTTATAAAGTTTTGAACAATATCGAAATCTCTCAAGGAACAAATTTCATCATCTTTTCGGACTTGCATAATCTTAAATTTGGCATGTTAATATCCCAGATGTTTCAGAAACTTGATTTGCTCATGCACTATGGGGAAGTATTCTGTACTGTTGTCTGCCTGATCACATTTGTATAAAAGGTGATGCTAGGGCATAAAAAGCAGCCAAAGCTGCCCTGCAGTCACCGGTTTCCAAATGGAAGAGTCCACATATTGACTTCAAATATAGTATAAATCAGCATGTTCATCATACTTGGCAAAAATAATTATATAGAATGAAAACTCCAAATTAATTTCAGAACATCAAACCTACGTATCACGGTGATGAGGTGGTATTGTGCTGATCACATGTCAGACATACATACCTGACTCGTGAATACCTTGTGAAGGGTGAACCGCAGCCAGAGTGCATACCATGCTAGTGTCCAGTGACAGTGGTATACATTCTTGATGAGTGTCTGGACTTCCACTCTGCAAAACAAGAGTATTTTGCTGTGAGCTTGACAAAAAAACTAGGATGATGTACCACCCTAGAAATTTTTTGACTTTCTGAGGAAATGCAGTTTAAGTAACAAATTGTAATCATTTGTTTTAAATATTTTAGGTGTGTTACCATTATCTTGTTCATAGACATTTTTCTGAATTTTAATGTCTTTGCTGTTTTATTGTTACTTACTATTCTTAATGTTTATATTTATTTGGAAGGGTTTATCTTCCT
This sequence comes from Sinohyriopsis cumingii, assembly GCA_028554795.2. Classification (NCBI taxonomy): domain Eukaryota; kingdom Metazoa; phylum Mollusca; class Bivalvia; order Unionida; family Unionidae; genus Sinohyriopsis; species Sinohyriopsis cumingii. The sequence continues at coordinate 70,593 of JAPYKE020000181.1, forward strand.
ACCATTTTTTGTAACAAATTCTAAGCTCTTTGCATTTTATTTCTTACAGGGATTTGTGAGATTGAAAATTGTATTATTATGTTTTAATTACATTCTGCCAGGAAATGAATGAAAATGTAATTTTTTTCACTGCTGATGTTCATTACTTCTATAAGCGTTGTGTACAAATAATTGAGCTACAAGACACTCAGATTTAGAAATTTACAAGAAAAGCGTGTTAATCCTGTTGAGGCATAATAATTATTGTTCCATCAATGTTCTGGAATGTTGAGAAACAGATTTTGTTAAAATTAAAATTCTTTAATATTTTTTTCAGTTAAATTTGAAAAAGCTTTGACAACAGTCAAAATGGTGTCAAAAAAGTCTGAATATCGACAAGAGTATAAGCCATGTCTTTTGAAGAGGAACTTCCCCATTTATTTAGAAAATGTGCAGTACAGGAATCATCGTAGAGACCTAGAATTTGCACACACCCCAATATCCTGGGAAGCAGAAGATTCAACACCAGAAAGTACATCTTGTGAAGATATAGCTGCTGATAAAATTCCCCTCTCAAAACAGAAAGTAGAGGAAGAGAATGAGGAGAAGAAAGATGATGGAAAAGAGGTCAAAAAAGAAAAGGAAGACGTGAAAGATGCCCAGAAAGAGGAGGAAGACAGTGTGGTCATTATCAGGCAAAATCGAGATCTAGCTAAGGTAGCCAAGGAAAAGTTGAATAAATATGCAAGCAAGGAGAATAAAAATGAGTCAGAACCAGAAAAACTGGCAGCAAAAGAAAAGGACGAGTCAAGTGAGACTTTGTGTATTTTTGTAGCCTTGAATTTTAAAGGATTGTACTGATACTGTCTTACTTGCTTATAATTTGGGTACAGCTGCAAACAACATTGACCCTCATCTGGCATTGCATAATGCATCGGCAGATAAAGCTGTCTGTTGTTCTATTTAGTATATCTAACAAAATGCATAGACCCTAACCTGCCAGCACAGTATGTTATGGCAGATTTGGGTGCACAAAGTTTGCAGTATTTTGGACTAGACCTATAGGCAAGTAATTATATATATATATATATATATATATATATATATATATATATATATATATATATATATATATATATATATATATATTGCACTTGTTAAGATTGATAATTGGTTTTGGTTTTGAATCCAGCTACAAAAACAAAAATTTCATCTTTCCCATCTATACTCCATGTAGACCAAGGAAGGAAACACCCTCCCCCCATCCTTCAGTGCACAGAGGAATCTTTTCTTAGACACAGGCCTATGGCAAGTAGCTTGAGAAAAATCACTTGCCTGGTCAGACACAGGTCCATGGCAAGTAGCTGGAGAAAAATCACTTGCCTGACCTGAAAGCCAGACAAGACATATTTCTTTACTACATCATGTATTATTTTGAAACACCCAACATCTTCTGGAAAATTAAATGGTCTGTGATGTATACTTGTGATAATGTTTATGAGACTGAACACTCTTTTTCATTCTGCTGTAGAGGGACTAACAGCTAACATTATTTCCAACAATTTCAGTTTCTGCTTATCTGGTGTGGAATTCTGAATAATTGTGGCATACACCTCTGTTCTTGTGATCTCTGACTCCATTCCTTCAGCTTTGCCTTTAGGTCGATGTATAGTCTGTATTTCATTACCACAGAGAGGAGTATTTGGGGTCATTGGAGAAGTTTTGCTGTTTGGATGGTGCAAAAATCTCAGTAATTCTAAATCAAGTTGGAAACAGAAATGAAGCAGAAGTGGCTTTAAGTTTAATAATTGATATTGTGATAGTACTGTGGTTATCTTACAGACAGACACTCTGTATCAGTAGAATCAACAGCTACCAACTCTTTGAACTAAATGGATTAAAATAGTGTAATTATCCCAGTTCATGTAGGGTGATAAACATTGTACTGGAGGATTTAATAAGTTTAATCTTCAAACAGTTACATAGGTACTTCTTAATATATAAACCACTGATTAAAAGAAAAAAAAATGTATTTTCTGCACAATAACTTGAGTTCTCTGTTATTATTGGTTTCCAACCTTTGTGAATGGCTTGCACTTGGGGTGAGGATGAACCCTGTTGATTTGGGGGTTCAAAGATCAGAGGTCATGTTCATTGTGATGTGGAATATAAATGGTTTCTGCACAATAACATTAGTTGTACATGATTCACCTCAACCAAATTTTTGGGATGGCTTATACTTGGGCAAAGGAAGAAGCATACTGAATTTGGGGTCAAAGGGAAAAAGGTCAAGTTTATTGTGACTTAAAGAAGAAAAATGATTTCACACAAGAACATTGGTTGACTTTTGGCTGGATGCTATGCATGATAGAATTTTCTGAATGCATTTGCACTTTCAGTTTTTTGTGTGGATTAGCTATTAAACTTGGTACATAATATGCTTGTCATCCAAAGATATGCATATTTGATAAGTCATTTTGCTAACACTATTAGCAGAATAGTTATGATCTTGTGAACTCACTTGGTGTAAGGTTAGTTAAGGCATGGCCTTGTGTTTGTTCTTCATTGTTCATTGTGCATCTAGCTGTCAACAATTTCTCATTACCACTCTGGAGTCCATGTTTCTGATCTGATTGCAGTTAAACGTGGCATATGGCTGTATATCATCAAAATCTCAGATGAGTTCGATAATATGAGATCACTGGATACTAATGATGTGGTCATGTACATAATTGTTTAAACTTGTACCACACTGGAGTCCATGTTTCTGATCATATTTTGATCAACCTAATAATACATGTTTATATCATTAAGTTACTAGATGATTTTGTTAATGAGTTAAATCTTGCATACTAATGAAGTGATCTTACTTCTGATTGGTTGAGGTTGTTGTTACACCGCTGGTTGGCCATATTTCTGAACTGATTTTGATCAAACTTGCAATAAGTGTTATATCATCATGATCTTAAAGGATTCGATAAGGAGTGACATCCACACATATTAATGAGGTAATCTTGCATTTAATTGGCTGAGCTTATTATCATAAGATCATGGATAAATTTGGTAATAAGTAAGACAGTGTGCATAGTAATTATGCATTTATTTTAAGAAACCATTTTACCATTTATGCATTTATTGTAAGAAATAACTTTGATTAGAATATAATTCAATATGATATTGAATTCTGTCAGTACATATACTACAATAAGCCTGCATAGGGAAAAGATGCAATTTTAAGTAGGAGAGTGATATAAGTCCACTTAAACCATGTTTTTATCATTGACTCTATTGTTGGGTAGGGGATATATTTGAGAAAATTGCTCACCATTCCTCAATATTACTTTATAAGAAAAGATAGCTGACTTTCAGCCGTTTGTTTTTGTTAAACAGGGTGAAAGAAACTTAAATTGTACTATGAACAGTAAAGAATTCCATTTTAAAAAAAGCAGAAAAAAAACCCTGTTGACCTCAGTCTGCTGATGGAATAGACCTGAACATTAATCCCATAATCCTTAAGGTTATGCTCTGCAGTTTCGTAGTTGGCATAGGGTTAGAATTTAAAGACAATTTCCATGGGTTTTCTCACTGGTTATATTGGTTATTTAGAAAAGACCTTGTATGTCTTAGGTATTATTCAAGAACCTTTAATTTAATAGCAGCCATTAGTTATCCTGTCACTGTTGCATAGCTAATCTATTTTCTTGCTGTCCGTATGATGTGAATACCTCCTCCCAGAGTGAAGAAAAGGTCATTTTGACCTTTTGCACACCACTGTCGCATAGTGATGTGCAGAAGGTAAATATACCTATATGTCATTCTTTTCATGGACGCCATGCTGTATAGATGTCTGAAGCCATTGTGACAGGGAAGTTAAGCCTGTGGACAACTAATATTCCGCATTTAGTGATCTCTCTCTGCAATGTTTAATAATTCTCAGTGTTACTATTGTCCGTTCATTTCTAAAACCGTATTGTAGCTTTCTGTTTTCCCCCTTTGAATTTTGTTCTTTGCGGGAATTCGGAAGCTATCTTGTGTTCTACCTGTGGTGGTAGACACTTTTACTTTAAAATATTAACTGAATGGTACGGGTAAGTCCCTATATTCTTGGAACGATAAGAGGCCCTGCTCAGATGTTGAGGACATCATTTCCTCCATTTTTCTTCTCAACTCAATAAAATAGTTATAACTTCGTACAACGCTCGCATTGACATTCATGTATTTGCATGTTACCTCAGTAACAAATCATCAAAACTGGAATATCTTATTTCTTTCAGTAAAAAAGGAAATACTTCAACGATAATTTCCATCCTTTGTTTATTCATGTGTAAGTTGAGTTTCACAACAACAAGGGACCACATCACTGATAATATATATATATATATAAATTTTCAGAGACAAAACATGCTGTAGGGCAGTGTGGCCACAAAAAGATCTCATGGGATACAAACACAGACTGCATCAAGTGCTCCAGGTGCACTTGGAAAAACCATTGCACCATTTGTGATTTGTGGTCTTCCAGCACCTGGCATCTAGTAGATTTCAGGCATACCTATCAAAGAAAAAAATGGAAGAACATTCCATTTTCTTTATCCAATTTTTCTGGCTTTTCTTCCAGATCTCACATGTTAGGACAAACATGTTCAGCGGCTGTTGAACCTCCTCCAGAATGAGGGTTTCAATATTTGAGAAGCCGTTCAGCTTCCCCCTTGTAGGGAGATGAGGGGAAGTTCTCGCATCCCTAACAGAATTCACACTTCAGGTAGCAAGCTGCTCCTTCCTGTTGGGGAAATAGAGCACTGCAATCGTGGGTTGTGCCCTTCCATCAGGGAGGTAGAGCACTGTCTTATGTTACGTGTTTAGGCTCTAATAAACAGTAACAAAAGAAAGAGTGAAAACAACAAGCTTTGAAAAATTTAACAAATAATTTATTCCATGGAAGAACAATGTAAAAATAAAAAAAAAAAGAACTTACAGTTTTAAGAATCAAATCCAAAAATAATCCATTAATAATCCATGAATTAAATTTTAGAAGTCCTAGTAATGAAATGTTCTGATGAATTCACGTTTGAGTCCCGACAAAAAATCCAAAATGGAAGGCAATGAAATATACTGTAGCCTTTATGCTGCTGTATCATCTACAGTTCTTTGTTATTCCACAGTCAATAATATTCCAGTGTTTGAATTTCCGAATAATGTTTAAATAAATGTCTTTGTCCAAGAATTCTGTATGAGCACTCATATATTTCCAGGAAAAAGAATTAATCTTTAAGAATCCAAATAATTTGAATAAAAATTTAAATATAACTCTAAACTGGTCACAAACAGACACTTTCCAATGTAAAGTAAAAGCCCAACTGAGAAATATCTCTATAGACATCGGTATAAAACCTGAATACTGCACAATTTCGGAAAACCCAGAATTGTGAAATAGAGGCTATTTACATATAAAATCACGTACTCCCAGTATGATCTTGACAGCAACCAATCATTTTACTTTTAGAATAAGATAAAAGTAAAAAGTTGTTTACTTGTCTCAGTGATTTCTGAATCAAGGTTGGGCACTAAGTCAAAAATAGAAACAGTGTTTCTATTATTAGGTGTTTATGAAAAGAGTCCGGTCACACTGAATTTTCTGGAAAATATCAAATTCCTAGTAAACAAAATTACATTACTTTGACATGTAATGAAATAAAAATAATTGAAAAAAAACTTACAATTAAATTAAATCAAATATAAATTAAATCAAATAACAACTACGATAGTGGGTTGTGTCCTTCCTCTAAGGAGGTTGAGCACCATGACTGGGTTGTGCCCTCCCTTGAAGGAGGTTGAGCACTGTAACTGTTGGTTGCACCCTCCCTTTAGGGAGGTTGAGCACCATGATAGCAGGTTGCTCCCTCCCATTAGGGAGGTTGAGCACCACAATACATATTGTGCCTCTGGCAATGTGTTGGCCCCTTCAGTTAGGGAGAGAACACATCACACCCATGATGCACAGTGAAGATGAGGTCTTCTCCTCTACACTCATTGACCTCATGATACAGGGTCAGGGCCAGGATCGAGCTTCTCCCTCTCCCCCCTTCCACCATCCCAATATATGCAGGATTTACAACCCATACACAGGTTTGAGGCAAGGGATGGGGACCGTTTTGGTGCCCCCCCCCCAGTTATACCTTTGAACCCTTATGGGATGTGGGGCTTTCAACCTCAGGGACCTTGGTCCATTATTCCCCCATGAACTACTGGACCTTGCCATACCAGTCAATGTGATGCTGCAGCTCGTGTCCCATCATCACCTCACCAAGTGGGTTCCTTCCGGATGGCTACAGATGTTACATCATCGAGGATAGTTAGACGTTCTTGTCTCCCCTCTGCATCTCCTGATCAACCAGGGGCTGCGACACATAGTACTCCTATGCCCCTCCATCAAGGGACATAGTTATACCCAGCCACTCTCCAACTCAGAGTGACCTTGACTATGAGGACGATGATGCTTTCTCCATCCTCATTGACTCCCATTGAGTTTGAGACAGAAGCTGTGGCAATGACTTCTTCTCTCAGGCCCACACCCTCATCTCAGGTGGATGTGGAACAAGAGAAGGTCTGGTCCTTTGATAAGGGAGTAAACAAGGTTTACCATTTGTTACCCCATGACTTGTGCCCCAAGCCATCTGGCACACAGTCCAAAAATATCCTTTCCCGTTTGGAAACCGCTCCGGTGGCCTAGTGGTTAGAGTGTCCGCCTCAGATGTGGGAGGTCGTGGGTTCGATCCCCGGCCGAGTCATACCAAAGACTTACAAAAATGGTACTAACAGCTGCTTCGCTTGGCGCTCAGCATTAAGAGGTTAGTGTTAGGACTGGTCGGCCCGGTGTCAGGATAATGTGACTGGGTGGGACAACATGCTACATGTCTGCGGCATGATGCCCCAGTGCTAGACATCACTATAAACTGCCACATTGCAGACATCGTAGCAATATGACTGGAAAATTGTTAAAGCTACATTAAAAATCCAAATCACATCACATCCTTTCCCGTTTGGAAAAGATCTCCGGGGTACCACCTCAACCAGACCTCTTACTTCTCCCACATTCATCTACAATTGAGGAAATATCAGGAAGGTTTTTAAAAGGCCAAAATATTGCTTGACAATGTAGAGGGTGGTCTTTCCTCTCTCTCTCTCCGTTGACACCCCGTATCTCCTTCAAGCTACCAGGTACCTTCCCCAAAGTGGCCTATTAAACCTCCTTCGGGTGCTGATGTGGCCAAAGTGGGTATTTGATTGGGATCCTGGGCATGCCTTCCCATCAAAACAATTGATGCCAAGGAATAGAAAAACCAATTGCTTGTAACTATAGCATCACTTGCCAAACTTTTCTCTGCTACTTCCTTCAGTATACTGAGAGAGGTCTCCCTGAATTCAGCTGCATTCATGTGCTGGAGGCTATGGCCAAAACATCCTGGCATGCTCTATCTGCTGCCATGGCATTATAGGTGGAATTTCTGCACATCCACCATGTTGCTGCATTGGACTCTTTGCAGGTCTTGCTTAACCACAGTAAAGACCTTCTAAGGACTGCTCCTCTTTGGAGGCCTTATTCCTACCATGGCTTCTCAAGACTTACTCGATCACCAACATCAGTCTTTTACCTCCACTTCTGGTCCATCCCAATCAACCAGGAAATGAGGTCAGGCAAATAGTCCTTGGGGACCATCTGCCAAACCCAGGCACAACCCCAGTCCAATCCACAAATTCTTGCTAGACCACCTCCTCCCTCATCAGGTCCATGGTGCTCATGTTGCCACAGATGCAAGAGGAAATTTTCTAACCCACTTTCCTTTCCTACCAGGGCAGGAAGGGGGTAGGAGCAGCCCTAGCAAATTACCCCATCTCTTGCCGTGCATCCCTTACCTAAACATTCCAGTAGGTGCTCACCTAGGCCTTTTCTCAGAGGCTTGGTCAAGTATCATGGACAATGGTTGGATCCTCTCCTTTGTAAACAAGGGTTATCAACTCCAGTTCAGGAACAACCCCCACTATCAAGGATGCCCATTTTCTTTCCCCAGTCCAATCTGGTGGAATTAAGGGAAGAGGTGCACACCCTTTTGCAAAAAGGGGCAGTCGAGAGGGTTTTTAAATGATCAGTCTCCCGCCTTCTACTCCCAAATATACCTAGTCACCAAGAAAAGCATGAAATTTTGAATCATTATCGATCTCTCCCTGCTCAGCCAGTTGCTGTTGGTGGAAACCATCAAGATGGAGACAACCTCCTCAATCCGGAACACTCTTCGTCAATCTGATTGGGCAGTTTTCATCGACCTTCAGGATGCCTAATTACACATCCTCATATTTCCTCCGCACTGCAATATCTTCATTTTTGCCGAGACCAGGACCTTTTCCAAATTCAGGTTCTGCCATTTGGAATCTCTTCTGCAGCCAGAGTCTTCACCCAGGTTATGGGAGTAGTAGCAGCCTACTTTCGAATACAGGGAACATTGATTCTCCAGTATTTTGACAACTGGCTGATTCACTGTGTTCATGTTCAGTCCCTTCATCAGGATCTGTTCCGCTCTTGGTCCACCATAACTCATTTGGGTCTCCTACCTAACCGCGAGAAGTCAGAACTCATTCCATCACAGAACTTTGTTTACATGGGGATGAACTTTCTCATGAAAGCCAAACTTGGTCCAGGTTCCCTTGGATCGGGTAGATTGAATCCTGCCTCTCCTAGAGATGCTACGAGCAAAAACCATCATATCTTTTTCTGTCCCTATTCAAAACCTTGAACGCCTCTGCCAAATTGGTTCCTTTAGGACATCTTTACATGTGTCCTCTACAGTTCCTTCTTCTGGCAAGTTGGAAACTTCAGAGATTCTCTATCAACCCCAATCCTTCTACGACCAGTATTTCACCACCATTTGCTTTGGTGGATAAATTGAGATTCATGATGGGGGTCCGTATGCATGCACCCGATCCCCATTCCTGTCTGTTCGCAGATGTGTCAGATTCAGACTGGGGCGTCCATTTAGAGCCGGAGGGCATAATTTTATATGGTTCCTGTACTCGGGCCAAATTGTCCCTCCACATCAACAACCTAGAAATGAAAGTATTTATAGCATTGCAAGGGTGCATCAACTTAATAAGGGGCCGACATCAAGGAGGCACACATACCCCTTCTCTTTGAATGGAGGTCTGGAACCTTTTCCTCTGGGCAGCCTCAGAGAATGTCACAATCTGAGTTAGCCACATTCCGGGTAAGATGAACATATTAGCAGCAGCCTGTCCAGAACAGACAGAACTGTCGTCACAGAATGGTCTCTTCACCACTCAGTAACAGAGTCCCTGTTTTCCCTTTGGAGAAGACCTCTGGTGGAGCTGTTTGTGACCAAGCTGAACAACAAACTTCCCTGTTATGTGTCTCCTGTCCCAGATCAGAAAGCATGGGTAGTCGATGCATTCAGCTTCCAGTGGAATCACCTATTTGCTTATGCCTTCCCACCATTCCAACTGCTTCCACAAGTTCTGCAAAGAGTCTGAACTTCCACTGCTCAGATCATTCTCATTGCCACATTGTGGCCCCAGCAACCATGGTTCATCAATCTCCTAGACCTCTTGATAGATTGATCCAGGTCTCTATCACACAGGAGGGATCTTCTGTCACAACACCGATCCACTTCAGCCCAGACATTTTCCACCTTCACACCTGGCTCATATCAAACGATCTCTCTGCCAGAACAAGTTTTTGGACAGAGTCACCAGTTGCATCATTCAAGCCAGGAGAGCTTCTTCATACAAAGTTTATGATGCCAGGTGGAGAATCTTCTGTGATTGGTGAAGTACAAAACATGTTGATCCTATCTGCCCTTTCTGTAAATTCCATTGCTGTTTTCCTTTTGTTCCTCTTTGAGACCAAAAGATGTTCAGCATACACTATTAAAGGCTGTTGAGCTGACTGTGTTCTTTGGTCATTAACCAAAGCACCTTATGAACCACTGAGTGAAGCTTCCTTTGTGGATCTCACACTCAAAACTGTGTTCCTTCTCACCGTTGCCTGGGTGAGACGAAGAAGTGAAATTCATATCTTGTCCATTAACTCAGGCTGTCTTATCCCCTTACCCATAGAGATTCTCAGTCTCAGTAAAATATGCACAGGTGATGATCAAGATAGAGTTTTATGCCCTGTTAGTGCACTTCTATCTTAATGTCTCTAAAACAAAAAGAAAAGGTAGGAAACATTCTTTCTCCCTATTAAGGGCTCTGTAGACATTCAGCTGCCACTATCTCCTGGTGGATCGTCATGACAATCAAATAAGCCTATGAATCTCTCACTGATCGAGACCTCACCTTTATGAAACGTAAAGCCAATGAGGTTCGAGCCATTGCTACCTCATTAGCCTACTTTAATCATTCCGTTTTGGAGGATATTATGAAAGCAGCTTTTTGGCTTTCTCATAATACCTTTTCCTCCTTTTACCTCCACTTACCTCCACTCATTAGCAACAACAGAACACAGGAATTTTTTCTCTGGGTCCCATTGTTTATGGCACAGCATGTTACTTACAGAGACATGAACATTCTACAGAAGTGTACCTCTCCATCTATGGTGAGTATATTTAATTTCTCTGTTTTTGATTAGTTTGACATCAGCCTACCAACCTTACTGACAAATTCAGCTAAGCAATAGTGACAGGATAAGTAATTCCTGCTTTTAAAATGTAGTTTTTTCTGGGGTAGAACTAATTTTAATTATGCACTACTTACCTGTCGCTATTGCTGAATACCCTCCTCCCACCCAGCTCTGATATCTTGCATAATTGTCATCTGTGAAAAGATGACATATCGGTACATCTACCTGTACCATGCGACAGAGTGGTATGCAAAAGGTCATACTGACTTTTTCTCCACTCTGGGAGGATGTATTCACATCATACGGATGGTATATTTTTGGCATGAAAATCGATTAGCTAAGCAATAGTAACAGGTAAGTATTGCATAATTAAAATTAGTTTTACACACACACCCCACTACATTTTCCTTTATTTTGGTGTATGATTGATGGGTGTAATATGGATTATAGAGTATACAGTTTGGCCTTACTCCAGGTGTGCACCTTTCAAAAAACTGCTAACTCCACTTGGTCATTTTCACTTCCTGAACTTCAGAGGAAAATTGTAAAAAAAGAAAAAGCGCCAATAACTTTTTTTTTTTACATTTTATATATTTGGTAGTTCCTCAATTACACTTTCAGAAGCTGGTATTGTCTAGTTGGGCAAAATTCATTTTCTTACTTTTATTAGCAGCTAAAGATAGTGTACTTTAGACAAATTGAGGCTGATTTTTTTAGCACAAGGTAGCAGTCATTTTAGTTAGCAGTGTGTTTAGATCATGTACAATTTCCACAATATCCAAAGAAATGTTAGCCTCAAAGTTGCATGGAGATATGCCAACATTCTCTCCACTGTGTATGTTTCAAATGCAAAAAACTTCACCTTACATATGCCACTCTCGCAAAAGTACATAATATCTGGCGAGTGCTCCCTTAAAGAGCGCATACATATTAGTATTGTATGATTTAATTTTGATTATATGGCAGAAACATTTAAGTTGCAAGCATCAAAACAGTCCTTTTGAATAATTCTCCTGTATCCCCCCCAACAGTATTTATTAGAGTCAGTCTCACACAAGCATGTCCCCCCCAACTCATTGATGAAAAGTGAGCTATTTTAAAAAAGCACATTACATTTTGTCAACATAGCAACCAATCTTATGCTGAAAGACAGGAACATGAAACTAGACAAAATTATTCCTGGGATGTCAACAATAAATTTTACAGTTTGAAAGGGGATGGAACAGATGAGGTGCATCAAGATCAGTGGTCAAAGGTTAAAATATTTGCTTATTGTTTAATATGGAAGAAAGCTTGTTTTGTCATCATTTATTTTTTAATTTCATTGCAAATAAATGAAAAGAAACATTTTAATTATATAATTATTTTACTTAATGCAATAGTTTTAAATTTAAGTTGACTTTATTCCTATATTCTGAAACCTCTAATTTCCCTATAATTAAGGTCACTACTCATACAAACATGTGTCAAGGCATATTATGTAAGCAAGAGCAAAATAAACAGAATTAGTTTATTTACCATTTTGTTCAGAACATCATACATAATGATATGAATATAAGAAAAATAATTGCTTAAATTTTCATATTTGTTTTAAGTTGGTGCTCTACAGTTTCATATTTTGCATAGGGTTAGAATTTTAAAGAAAAAGAATTTCCCCCGGGTTTCCTCTCAGGCTATACTGGCTATTTAAAAAAAGACCTTGTATACATCAATGGTATTGTTCAAGAACCTTTAATTTCTTTTATTTGGTGTAGGATTGATGGGTGTAATATGGGTTATAGAGTATACAGCTTGGCCTTACTCCAAATGTGCACCTTTCAATAAACTGCTAGCTCTACTAGGTCATTTTCACTTCCAGAACTTCAGAGGTAAATTGTAAAAAAATAGAGAGATTGGCAAAATTCATTTTCCCTATTTTAATAGCTGCTAAAGATAATGTACTTTAGACTAATTCAGGCTATTTTTTTTAGCACAAGGGAGCAGTCATTTTAGTTAGCAATGTGCTTAAATCATGTACAGTTTCCACAAGTACAATATCCAAAGAAATGTCAGCCACATTGCGTCAAAGCAGCATAGAGGTATGCCAACATTCTCTCCAGCTGCATGTTTCTAATGCAAATAACTTCACCTTACATATGTCACTCTCTCAAATGTACATCATAACTGGTGAGCTCCCCCTCAGATGGCATATGTACACTTTTGGTCTTTGTTTTAGTTTACTTTTGTAAAAGGAGCATCCCAGAATATAGAACCGGACAAGAAATCACAGTATAGGTTTGCCATCTAGGAACAGACAAGAGTGATGGTTTGTTTTGTTTATCTCATTTTACTCATCACAATATAATGCAGTGAGCATACTTTTTCTGAAGATATAACTTTAGTGATAGGTACATAATTCTCATTTCTGAGTTACTATATTTGGTGTGGTCAAATATTTGGATACAAGATATATTTTGTTTATAACTCTAACTTATATTTTTTCCCAAATGATGTATGTCACAGATATTTGTCCCCTTTATGGATCCTACAGATCTCAGTAATTATAATGTAATCTTTAAATGGTACAGGAAGTAAAAGCACTTTGCTGCAGCCCAAAAAAGTTGATGATAAAACATTTGCAAACAAGTTGAGACCAAAGCGACCCAACAGACTGAGAAAATTACCCAAGGCACAACCCTTCTCTGCAGCTATGGAAAAGTCCAAGAGAAAGAGTCCACCCCAGCGCCCTGCCAGTGCATCTCATGAACATCCTCCATTTGCCATGTATGGTGTCTCAGAAACAGGAAGAGATGTAGGAATGCAGAGGACATTTAATGTTAGAGCATCCAAAGAGGTAAATATACTCTTCCATATTGTGTATTTGTTAATTTGTTTATTTTCTTTTTCTATCCCTGCAATACAGCAAACAGTAGGGGGATTTTGTTTTCTATTTTGTAAATATCCTGAGGTTTCTTTTCTTCAGAACTGGCGATCTTTTAAGAAAAAGAATTTCAACTAGAATCTGACTGAAACTTAGGCTAAACTATGGTTGATGTAATTGTGATATAAATTTTTTCATGGCCTTTTTAAAAAATCTAGGTAACTGCTGAAAACTTGGTGTTATTTTGATTTAAGAAGAAAAAATTTTGCCACTTCTCCTCTAGGCTACTTGGCAAAATTAACATTAAATTAATGGGTGAAATCAGTGACTGATGATGTGCAATAAGGGATTTTCCCTTGGGATGAATTTAGGATAGGTTTCTATAAGAGTTGTCAAGAATGGTCTTATTTGAGAAGTAGTATTTCACAGTTGGCTACATTTCAGAAACCTGCATGAAGTTAATATGTTCATGTAAGATTTTATTTATTTGAAAGTTTTCTAATCAGACACTGATCATAATTAGTAGCACATGGATAATAATAGGTTGGATATAATGGGTAGGAAGGCAGCTAAAGAAACCACATAGATACTAAATATTTCCTTATATAATAATTATTGATCATAGTGTTTGCACTGTTGGATATTGTGGAGGAGATCGAAGTACATACACATGCACACACACTGTTCAGTAGACCAGATAGTAATTACATATCAGTAAAAAGAATTGCTGGTTATATGTAATAAATGCATTGCCCTCTTTAAGGAGATGGTGAATGTTCTTTGTTGGAAAATTAGAAAATGAATGCTGATATCTTAAAAAAAATTTTTGCCAGTTTGTGCTCAAATTTTACAATACATTATATAAAGTGAACTCTTTCAATTCAGTACATATTATACACTGCCCAAACTGTCGATCTGCCATTGCATAATACACCAGCAGATCTGGGTCTGTGCAGTTTGTTATGAGTAATTGTTGAACAAATAAAATAGACCCAGATTTATGCAACAGGGTCTCTCTTGTTAGCAGTAGGAGTCAACTGATAAGCAATTATATATATTAAATATTGTCAGTAGAAAATGATGTTGTTCCTTAAGCAAGCTCTGGGGACATTCTCCTAGTCCAAACTGCCAGTCTTCCCTCATGGGATATTCTTCCAGCCAAATGTGCCACTGTTTCCCCATGAGACACTCTCCCAGCCTAAACTACCAGTATTCCCCTAGGGGATATTACCTCTGTAAAAACCTGCCAGTCTACCCCCATGGGACATTCTCCCAGTCAAAACTTCCATTGTTCCTCAAAGGGACATTCTCTCAGTCTAACCTGCAAATGTTAACCATGGGTACATTTTCCAGTACAAACCAAAAATCTGCCCTTGTTCCCTCAAGAGACATTCTCTAAGTCCAAACTGCCAGTCATCCCCCAGGGACATTCTCCCAGTCCAAACTGCCATTGTTCCCTCAGATTTAAGAAATCTCCATATAATGATTATTATAAAGGTACAGAAGTACATAAAATGTGCCCCCCCCCCCCCCCAGCTTAACCAAAGTAAAAGTCTGGAATATGTGTTGCTTGGCACATTTGTGGTCTTATCATCAAGGTCACAGGTCAAAGTTCAATATTGTAAAGGATTTTTTTTTTCCTTCACTATATACATGTACACATGTGCATGTAAAAGCTATTTTAGATGCAGAGATAAACCATGGTACACTTATGGTTATCATTTTGATGGCATCTCAGTGGTCACTCATTTCTGCATTGATATTAAGTTTGATGGTCTGTGTTTTTAATCTCATGATCAAATTCTTTTCTCACAAAGTTTCAAAGAAACCATGCATATGCTTGGTATAATATGTGATTTTAGCAGCTTCCCATTACATTATAGTTTTCTGGTTTAGCCAAAGTCCAGCAACATGGCTGATGACAGATGTGCTACTAAACTGTTAGAATTTTCTGGATATAAGGAATATTACAACTCTGAAGTACGCAAAAATAAAATTGTCCATGAAATAATCTGGAAAACAACAAATCAATTAAAATCTTAGGTTGATTGATTATGATGGGCTATTGATCAATATTTCAGTTTTTTTCAACACTACTTATTGCTTGTACAAACATCGTGATGATATCGTAAAAAATATGTCAGTATCTAGATTCATCTTTTTATTTCTTGATAAAATAACTAACAACGAGTGGGGTTTATACTCAACATCTCTGATGTGAAGGTTGATCAGTTGCTCATCTAGCTTGATTCTCTCATATGTTCCCTGCTGATTAAGAACATTTTTTTTTTAAAGCAAAGAAACATGGAAAATGTGATGTTTTCTGAGAGAATATATATAGAAAAGGACTTTCATTCACCATAGTCAGAACCAGATTGCTGATTTAGTGAACCTCAAAAAGCACGTAATAAAATAAGGTGCCCCAGTTTTTAATGACAATATTAAGATTTGGATCTTCCAAATACATGATGAGTATAGATTCAAGAAAAGCAATAGAAAGTTTTAATATGCTGTTTTTATTTTCTTACATGCATTCATTTGACAAGTGCTAAATTACATTGAGGTGACAAAGATATTTTTATGTTCATGCATGCTGTTGTTATCAATCATTTGCATTGCACGGTAGTTTGGTACATTATGTTGTCAGCAGTAATGGACCCCAGTTACTATGTTGTAGTGATGCAGAGCTGTATTTTAGAATGAAACTTGAGCATCAAGTTAGCCTTCATGCTTAGGCATTGTCAGGACCTTGATTTCTTGCTTAGGCATTGTCAGGACCTTAATTTCTTACTTAGGCATTGTCAGGACCTTGATTTCTTGCTTTAACATTGTCAGGACCTTGATTTCTTGCTTTGGCATTGTTATGACCTGGATTTCTTGCTTAGGCATTGTCAGGACCTTGATTTCTAGCTTTGGCATTGTCAGGACCTTGATTTCTTGCTTTGGCATTGTCAGGACCTTGATTTCTTGCTTAGGCATTGTTATGACCTGGATTTCTTGCTTTGGCATTGTCAGGACCTTGATTTCTTGCTTTGGCATTGTCAGGACCTTGATTTTTTGCTTTGGCATTGTCAGGACCTTGATTTCTTGCTTTGGCATTGTCATGATCTGGATTTCTTCCTTAGGCGTTGTCACGACCTTGATTTCTTGCTTTTAATAAGTGTGACATTCATCTTTTTTGTCCTTTTAGATTGTAAATCCAGCAGCTTTTCTGGCACTAAAGAGACCTCTGATTGAAATTAAGCGGCGAGAAGAAATGCAACGGAAAGTTTCAGCACGGGAAAAGAAAATGAAAGACCCCCTCATTGACAAAATATCCAGAGAAACATCCAGTTGGGAGACAGAATATCAGAATAGATTTCCTGCCTATGAGAGATCAGAATATGCTAAAGTTCTGTCAGCTAGAATTCCTAAAGATCGACCTATCTCAGTGCCTTACTTTTTTTGAAGAATTTTATTGATCCTTGTAAATATTTATATCCTGCTAATTCAAGAATAGTAATTTTACCTGACAGAAATGCAGTCTGTTTGTCATACATTTATATCAGATTAGGCAAATTAATTAATTTTATGTACACAGGAGTTATTTTATGTTTAGAATAATTTCTTATTGCAGAGGCAAATTTATGTAGCATAAAAGGTTGCCAAAAAACTTGATGGTTATATTGGAAGGCAGTCTATACATTTGAAGTTTAATACACATATTTTCAGTTCGAAAGCTGTTGATGACAATAAGCATCCTTTAAAAAAAACTGACAAAATGTAATTATTTTGCTCATTGATATCATTTTACAATCAAAAACACTTGTCATTGCCAAGTCTGCATTAAGAATCTCATTTTACCTTCTCTGCATAGTGAGTGATTTATTCTAGAATCATGTGTCTATTTTGTAGCATGTTAGATAGTGATGCATAGAGTCTTTAACATGGTTCTTTTGAGTTTGAAGTGAATTGGTGCATATAGAGAGCATGTAAGAACTTTGGTAAATGTGTAACATTTGATGCTTATGAACTTTCTCAACATGCATAGATTCTATATCTACAGTGTCTAAAACATCAGGTTGGCAGTGATACATTCTAGATATGAATTAATCCCATTATCAACAACTTTATATATTTTGTTGGTGATTCTTATTGGTTACAGTATACATGCAATGTACAAAGTGCTTTACAACTTTAATTGACTCAACTTTTCCATAAATTAAAACAAACAAAAAAGATAAACTTCTTTCCCAGCTGGGAATAATCATTTTGAGCAACCGTTATTGGTGTTGGGTTTTTATGTGGCATTAAACATCCTGCATAGGAAATGGGAGCTAGCTGACTTTCCTGCGGACACAATGAGGCACCTGACCAGTTATGTTTTAAAAAATGATCAAATGGTCCATAAATAAACTAATTAGATAATCAGATCATTATGAAATAAATTGATATAATGGTAGAATAATGGTTTTGTTTCAGAATACTGCAAAGCATTCATTTGACTTCAATATCTCCTATTTTTTGTCAGTGTGCAAAATATTTGGTGGAAATGTATTTGAAAGATATACATACATTTTTACCTACACAATATGGTCATGCATACTTACGTTGTCATCTTTGAGATGCATTGAATACTAACAAAATAAGTGTATCAACTGACTGAATCGGTGACAGAATTGATAGAGGCACATACATGCCTGGAAAAATATAGAAATCTTCCTTCATAAATTATATAATTTTAGAAAATAATGGGTCAGGACTGTACAAACCTTGGAACAGATGAAAGATAGCTCATAACATTAAAAGGATGAAGTAGACAGTTACATTAAATTCATCTATAAAGTTAGTTTTGATAGTTTTTTAAAATTGGCTTTAGCTCAGAAAAACATGCATACATGGTGGTTAAATGCCATGTACTGGGTATGTTAATATGTTGGTCATCAGTGATGCATTTCCACAATGCACATGTTTAAAGTCATGTTCTGTCATGTGCCCCGGTCATGTACAAACCAATGATCTGTTAGATCTTACAGCCATAATGGCACTTATGCCAACCATTTTTACTGGAATCATGTGATATTTATTTATGATGGGTTGGTTGGTGTGTTTTTTAATGTCACATTCCACACTTTATATATACTCATAATCACATATAATTGTTACGGTTTTGCCTCATAATATTCTTTGATAACATATGCTGTTGGAAGCATTCTTGTGCACTTTTGCCAAGTCACTCGGGTACTTAGGCGTGTAGGTTATATTTCAGAGTATGATATTTTTGCATCAGTACAAGTTTTCAGACTAGTCAAGAATTACAAGTAAAACCATTATTTCTTGACAAGATTTTATGTTCAAAGTCTTGCTCACATTTTTGATACTTCTGACTAAGGCCTTTAGTTATCTACTTAGAATATACTTGGGAAGTTATGCATAAGGGTGATTCCTTAGTCAAATATTAGGAATAATGACTTCCTACCCAGTGAATGTGTTATTATTATTATTATTTTTATTATTTCTGTCTATGACTGCCAAAAGACATTCACTGCTTAAATTTTCATTCATTTCTATTTCAAGACTTTCTTGCAAAAAAATTTGTACCATACTGTGATACTTTTATTTCATATTTAAATATATTTTCTTTATGAATCTAGTCTTTGTTTAATTTCTGTACTTTTCAGTTCTTACTGCAATTTTCAGGAATGCATGGTGTAGTGAGGGCATTTTGAGCCATGTAGTGATGGATCATATTCACTTTCAGATTTTAACCTCTGTCCATTAATTTGAAGTTTTACTAATATTTATGTACCTATAATAAGGTAACATCTGAAATTATTTATACAAGTGATTTTTCAAAAACTGCATTGCCAGTTATTCATTGAAGATTACTTGACACATTGTTGGGTTGCTGAGATTGAATTTTTCAGTTAACTGATGCACTGTTGTATAGTTAAAAAAATAAATAAATGTGATATATAGTTTAACTAAGATATATATAATTAGATGAATGTGAAAGATTCTGTTGTATATACTTGCATACAAGTAGCATCCAGTTGCAAACAGATCACAATTTGCATAATGCACAGGCAGATCCGAGTCAGTGTTGTTTCATTGTTTAGACATAGATTCAGATTTGCTGGTGCATTATTCAACAGTGGATTTGGCTCTGTGCTGTTTGATGTTATATCTCACTTGTACAAAAATCAGTAGCTTTTTGTCAATCTTACTACATATATCACTAATTATTGAACCTGCCCTGGCAGAAAGTTTACATAGTGATCACTTTGGTGTCCATGTATGTGTCTGCCTGGCCCCTGGATTAATCTCAGTGTTAGAATTTTTACCTTAATTTCAGTTCCATTTTATACACTACTCATGATATTTGGAATACAGCACAGCTTCAGTATGAACTTTTCTTTAGCTAGCTCATTAAATGCCCTCATTGCTGAAGCATATAAGGCAGGTTCGATGTGCAGACCATGACCAACTTCTTGTTTTGTTGATAGCATGGCATACTTAAAGCAGAACCCTTGTTATCGGTATCAGTTGTTGAAAGTTTGGAATTTTTTTGTATGCAGTATCACTAAAAATTGTTTCAGATTCCCATTTAACTATAAAAATATTGTTCACTGCTCAAGATATGACAAGTTTGGATACCATTGTGTATAGATGTTTCACATGGATAAGTCAGTCCTGTGTGTTGTAGATACTGTGGAACTAAAAATGATCATTACTTTACAGTGTATGCCACAGACTTTAGTTGTAGCTCATCAAACATGCTTTCTTTGCATGTACTTTTGTGATTCGAATGTAGTCTTTGCCATTTTATTTTAATAAATAGCCCTTAACTGTTTCATGGTTAGTGTTGTCAATTCAAACTCCTTAACTTAAATTGTGTTTACAGCTTCCATCATGAGTAGAACAATGTTCTTGTCTGTTTCCTTTCTTTTGGTTTTGAAGCTCAAAACAAGATGAATATTGCATCTTGGGGTTTTATTTAAAGAATATAGTACATAAACTAAATAACTTTTGATCTTAGAAACTGTTAGAGAACATCATAGTTTTACTGAACAGAAATGCAAACAGGTAACATTTCGTTAGAACCAAATTCTCAACCTTTTCAAGGGGAAAACCTAGCTTGCTTTACAATGAATATTTTTTAAAAAAAAAAATCATAATAAGGATTTAACAATGTCTAAATCTGGTGACACCATATCATGGCTGTAGAAATAAAGGTTGCGAACATTTTGTGCTGGAATTTCAGCATATACAGGAAATGGGAGTTTGAAAAATCCCCTCCAAGAAGGATGTTTGCAAGCAACTTTACTGTAGCATCAGCATTATACGAAACACTTCGGGATGGACCATTTAAGTTTTGAATGGAGTTTGGGCAGCCCATGTTTTTTTAAAATTCAGCTCCCATATAGCTTGACAAATGTAAACTGATTTGTACCAAAACTGAAATCAATGAAACTCACTATAAGATTATGGCTGAGGTCCACAGTTGCCATCTTGCCATGTACTGTATCATGCAGTATCAAGATGAGTCATTGTACAGAATTTAACTTGAATATATTCCATAGGAATCTGAATACTGTATGCAGTTCATTTGATTACAGCATTAATAATTGGTAATGAACAAATGGAGTAATTTCTTTTCTTCAGGAATGGACTATGTTGAACTTGTTGATTGATTGCATGATAGTTGTCCAACAACACACCTAAACCCTGTACAAATGATGACAACTTTTCTTTTTCATGTTTGAAGTAGACACTGCATAACAATTTAACAACTTTAAGCCACCTATGGTACTCAGCCAAATTTTTTTTCTCCATAAGTAGCCAGTAAAGATACTGCACTGTATAACCTCCTCAACTCAAATTGTAGTTCCTAATTATAAAATTGGGTCTTCATTGTAGGTAAGGCCACTTTAATGGATTTTAAAGACAGGGCTGTTTCATACTGGGTATAACATGCACCAAAAATAGACCATGTAATATGTGCAGTTCATATTTGAATGTTATCAGCTAAGGACTAAAATCATGTGAAATGAATTCTGTGGAACGGATACAACTAAATTTGGTCACTTGAATGCGATCCATTACAGATGCATGTTATATGAGGTGTTACAGTATAATGGTTTATTGTGAAAGACTTTTGTACATGAATGTGCACCAAAATTCCTCACTTGTCAAATGTTGGAGTGTTTATTTTTTAAAAACGTGTATCTTTACATAGCAATGGGTTCAAGCAATCCAAATATAAAAAAAAACAATAGATTGAACTAGATATGGATGGGTACCTGGCCAGAATAATTACCTACCAGGTATCAAGACCTGCATGCCCAACCCAGATATATATATATGTATTTATATATATCTGTACCTGGACCCAATAAAATTTCCCTACCCATCCATCCCTAGTTGGGGTGCATTTTCTTGTGATATTCGTTAAATATCTATCCTCACGTAAGGGTCATTACATAGAAAAGTATGGGTGGGGGGGAGGGGGAACATACCATCACCAATTGCCCATAAATTAATATCAGAATAAGTATTTAAAAATTCAGATTTGCACAGATTGAAGATGAGAAAACTCGCATAAATATTTCACAATAGAAAGCCAGTACTGACAATTTACAGAAGGTTTTAAATAACTAAAGATTTTAAAAGGTGTCAAACTTTGTTTTTTTTATATATTTCCTGATAACATCAATGTTTAGGATATAAGCCTGCTTATTCCCTAATCCAGCCCAAATAAAAGATGAAAATTCATTTTTTCTGTCTACTTCATATAGACAAATGGCAGTAACTCTTGCTCATTACCTCCCCTTACCACCACCACCACACAGATGCCTACTTTCATGTCCCTATTCACCTGCCATTTCGAAAGTTTCTTTGGTTTGCTTCCCATGAAAAGTTTACCAATTTCTGTCCTCTATTCAGTCTAAATATCAATTCCTAGGTCTTTACCAAATTTTATGGATTGTGTTATCCTGATCAAGTCAACTTCCTATACAGCAACTGTGGCATATCTGAATGATCTCCACCAAAAACATATGGCAAGTTTTATCCTCCTCGGAGGCAAATGCAGTCTTTCTTACCATTTGAATCCTCTCAGTTTTCTTGTGAATTGGGGAAAAAATACAACCTTCATCCATCCCAATGTTTTGTACACCTTGGTATGGAGGATATGACCAATTTCAATCACGAATGTCTCCCTCATGTCTGTGTCACATGGACTGTTGAACTGGCACAGTTATTTGCAACAGGATGGAAGTTTCTGTGAGGGAGTTCTTGCAACTCCTCAGTGTAGCAGTGGAATTGATCCCGCTGGGCTGCCTTTATATGCGCCAATTACAAATGAATTTGCTGGCTCACTGGTGCCGTCTTCTAGTCTACTCGATCAAAATGTCAAGATCACTAACAAGGCATGATCATTCATGTGTCATGGTGCAACCATGGTTGGCTCATGACATGAATTCCCAACAGGATGTGGCAGTATGTACATGTGCCAGTACATGCGATTGGGTAGCCCACCACTTGTTAACAGACTTTGAATACAGTCAACAACAAGTGGGGACTAAGGAACTAGCTCATTGCATCAACCTCCATTAGGAAGCTATCATAAATGCCTTTCAATCCAAGAAGGACAGACTCTGAGAGAAGTCCATCCTAATTATGTCTGACTACTACGTAGAGGTAATTTACCTCCTCAAACAGGGGGCTACCAAACTGCCTTACCCATGTGTACTGGTTTGGCAGTTTCTTTATCAGTGCTGCCAACTTCTTATCAACATATTAATCATACACATTCCCAGCAAAGTCAGTGTCCTGGCCAATGTTCTGCCCAGAGAGGGTCCGGTTATTCATAAGGAATAGTCCCTTCATCTATTGGATTAGGGGGTGTCCCATGATCTGCCTTTTGCAACAAGTTGGAACCATGAATGCGTAACTTTTGTCTCACAGGTTCTGGGTCCTAAAGCTTGGGCTATGGATGCACTGTAAATATTGCAAGATAATTCCGATAGTCCATGTCAGATGAGACAAAAAGTCCTGGGTCAACAAACTGCTCTTTCTAGCAATAGACCTGCCCAGGAATATTACAGCCAAACTGAATCTCTCCAAACAAACATGGTTGTACGTGTTACACTCATGTCTGGGACCATCATCTCTTTCATGGCTCTTGTCAGGACAGTCTTGCAAAAGAAAGAATATAGACCTTCAATTGTGGAGAGAATCTTGAGAAGACCTTCCACTCTGAGTGCTTGTGAAGGAAAGGGGCATGTTTTCAGGGACTAGTACTGAGTCAAAAACAGTCTCTCCAAGTACCTCAATCCCTGATCTAGCTGACTTTTTCTCTGGCTCTGTGAGGAGAAAATATGGGCACCAGTTACAATGAAAAGCTACAACTCCATAATATATGACACACTCAGCATCATGGCAGAAGAGATACTGGTCATCCCAATTTGATTTGAATATGCCGAAACGTTACCCTGTTTCAAGCTGGAATCTGTCCTGGCTCTTATCATGTGTCAATTCTGAAAAATTCAAGCCATTAGTCCAGACCTTGCTGAAGCTGTTATCATACTAATCTGTTTCCTGATAGCTTTAGATTCTGCATGCAGGTTGAGAGACATGCCTTTTCAGTTGATCCAATTCTTATCAGATGGTTTGGTGATCTTCATGACTTAACCAGGCATAGTACTCAAGAACCAGTCACCATCAGGTGCAGTCAGAGTCATCATATGCTTCCACTCATCTGTAAATGAGTTGAGAGCAGTCGCCATGTATGATCCCGTCTGTACTACTTGAAATGCACATAGACAAATCAAGGCATGTGCAAAGGTCTTCTTTATGCTTGTAAAGGTGAGAAATTAGGTCATGGCCTTCCAAGTTAAATCCTTGAGGCTTAAGTGGATTATATGCTCTGCATACTCTGACATCTCAATAGCTCAGAGTCGCCTCATGAGAGAGAATTTCAGCTTATGAAATAAGAACAATCTCTAAAAGCCTCACCATTCTAATGCAAACATTGTGATCTGAGACATCATAGAAATGTTGCCAGGCATATAGCATCAACCTTCTTGTAACTTTTATCTTGGGGATTTAGCTTTGCTGACACAAAACCTTAATCTAGTGGGTCCCAAGGATGCGCCCAAGATGACCATCAACTGAATTAAACTAACACACCTCTCAGCCTCGCTGGATTCACCAGTGAATTTTGATGGTAAGAAGATTTCAATAATCATCTTCTTAATCTGACAGTGTGGTCACAGTTCATGTGACCATATACTGTGTTACTTTAGGTAGGTGAGTGGGTTATCATTCACATAGGGAATTCAATCTTTCTTCCCTAGAAGGATACCCATGGTATAGGTAGGATGTTCAGCATTCCATCCTATTCACTTACTGTTAATGTGATCAGGGAAATATTTGAAGGAAAAAGCAAATTTTTAATTATGTTTTTCCTTTTCATACATTCACCAGTCATATTAACATTAGGGGATATAGGCCTGCTACTTCGTGAATCCAGCACTACTAAAAGGACGAAACTTTGTTGTTTTTGTCCATCTCATGTAGACAAAGGGCAATAACTCTTACCCATTACCTCCTTGCCTTACCACTACCCGGTGTCACTAGTTTTTATGCTTTGCTTCCACGCAACATCATACGAGATACCTCATGAACCCAGAGCTTTGTGTTAAATATGAACCATCCATACAGGAGATGGGATTTATTTAGATTAATATTCATTCCTAAACAAGTGATAAATATTATTTCTTGAATTTTACAAATATTTTATGTAAAACTCTTCTTAATAAATTTGTACACTTGCTTCGACTTGGCAATTTGTAGACCACATGGTACAACACACTTTCATTGATGTATGTCACTATCCATGGTTTCATTTACACTACTGTTTGGTTAGTAAAGGTTGTTGTTTTATTGCCTTACTAACATGTTGCATTGTTCATTTATAAATTTTGATTGTGTTTTGTTTATCTTGTCATTTCAGTGAAACCTGTCCATGGAGTATAATAAATGCAACAAGTTCAAGGCTATGATTTGCATGTGATGTGCCTTGTGTGTACAAAATGTACTTTGCCAGTACCATAAAGTCTGTGCTCTATATGGAATGAGTTTGTATTGATTGCAGTTTTGCATAGTTGACCAAGGCAATGAAAGGGTGATGATGACGCACAAACTTTACAATTCCTACAAGTAAATAGGATACAGTGAGGGAGTTTATCCTCCTTTGTATGCAGCCAAGGTGGTGCAAGTCCCTCCACGTCTGAGGATGGCCGTCAGACCTGTAAGTCCAGGCACATGGGGTTTCTAATGGATCTATTTTTTTTACTACCTTATAGCCATCTGAAGCCATCAGCTATCATCCAATCAGTTGCACCATCCTTCCAGCCATCTCATTCAGGGGATCCTCTGAAACATCCTACTGTATCTCTAAGCCTATGGCTTGATCTTTCAACAGTTGTGTAGATTTTTAATGATAGATTTTCTGTCCTAACATGTCTATGGCTACATATAGTAACAATTATGGGGATCTTAGTGACATATCTGTTGATCTCACCAGGTGTATGGCTTCATCTTTTGACAACTCTGCAGAGCTTAAGGATAGATTTTCTGTCCTAACATGCCTACAACTCTATACAGTTACAATTATGGGGATCTTGATGATAGATCTACCCATCTTGACAAGTCTACAGCTTCATGTCTTGCTACAATTACTGTGATCGTAATGATCTATTAAGCTTAGCAGAGACAAAACTTGAATCAGTGGGTGCCGTGGTT
This sequence comes from Sinohyriopsis cumingii, assembly GCA_028554795.2. Classification (NCBI taxonomy): domain Eukaryota; kingdom Metazoa; phylum Mollusca; class Bivalvia; order Unionida; family Unionidae; genus Sinohyriopsis; species Sinohyriopsis cumingii. The sequence continues at coordinate 96,848 of JAPYKE020000181.1, forward strand.
ATGGCCCAAATGACCACTAGACCCAATTAAACCATCACAGTCTCTTAGCTTCACTGGATTCACTATTGAATTTTGATGGTAAGAACATTGAAATAATCATCTTTTTAACATGATAGAGCAGTCATGGTTCATATGACCATAAACTGTGTTGCTTTAAGTAGGAGAGTAGGTTATAATTCACATAGGGAATACAGTCTTTCTTCCCCCAGAAGGATGCCTAAGGTCTAGGTAGGATGTTCAGCTTTCTCTCCTACATGCTGTCCTAACATTAATGTGATAACGAAAATATTTAAGAGAAAGCAAATTTTTAATTATGCTTCTCTGAGAATACTTACCTGATCACATTACTTAAAAACACTTCCAACCACCCTATCATGCAAGCATCATCACTGGTATATCACTTGGCATAAAAACTATTGACACCAGTGGTGGCAAGTTGAGGTAACATGCAAGAGTTATTGCCCTTGGAATAAACGAGATACAGGTGGATTATGGAGGTAACAGGCTTATATCCCTAATGGCAATGTGATCGGGTAAGTATTATTGCAGAATGAAAATTTAATGAAAAATTTGCTTTTTGTTGACTTTGTCATTTTCTTTCACAGAACTGTTATTACAGTTACAGTTTATGAATTTGGCAATTTAATTATTAGCTTGCCTGGTCATAAGATTAAGTGAACTTGTATTGCTTTGTGAGCATCATTTGTTCATTTGCTTGTCACCTTTCTGAATTTTTTATCTGATTGTGATCAAACTTGGAATGTAGGTTTTGTAGTCAAGATCATGGATGAGCTCAGATATGAGCAAGATCAATGTATATTATATGAGGTGACCATGAATCTGATTGGCTGAACTGGTTACCACTCTGGAGGCATATTTCTAATCTGATTTTTATCCAACTTGGAATATGAGCTTATATCCTCGAGATCTAGAATGACAAATTATATATGGCATTACATGTTATTGGAGAGTTAATAATAAATGGTTGTGCAGTATACTGATTATGTGCAGCGACTAGTAATAATACTATCTTATTTTTTGACCCTGAAGATCCCAACAGTTATTTGTCAAGAGAAATTAAAATCCAATGGATCAAAGATGGATGATAAGATAAAAGAATCATATGCTATATTATTCACGGGGATTATGATGTATGTGCTGGCTTATAGTGGCAGACAATGTAATTGCAGCTGGGATTTTATTTGTCTGGTAGATAAAATGGTTAAGAATAACATTGGATGTTACTGTGTTGAGCTCATCTGAGTGACTGAATCATCTCAAGGTGAGGTTTTACATGCCAAATAAGTATACAGTCATAGTGTGTGTGTGTGTGTGTGTGTGTGTGTGTGTTCTTAACTGATGAAGTACATCATATATACCGCCATGAACTCTTTCTGGGAACTAAATATATGGAAGGAGATAGAAAAACTAGTATCAACTTGTAACTTTATTCAATGACATTCTGATAAAACACTGGTTGTAGGTAACATTTGATGAAATTAACTGCATTTTGATTTGATTTGATTTAGCCTTTATATTTCCACTTGCAAATGAAAAAACTAAAAGCAGAATTTAATTTCTTCTTACTCAATAATATGTATTCAAAATGCTGTTTCATCTACTTGTTACTAAATAACCACAAAGTCAAGTGTAGTAAAATTTAGGTTACTGTGACCTACTAACAATCTCAATGAATGCAGTCCTTAAGACAAACACACTTAAGAATTCTTTTTTACCATACATGCAACAGTGTTCCTAATAATAAGCTTAATATGTGAAAAGCTTTTACACAAAATTTAAACATTAATGATGCCGTCTACATTCTTGTGATATCTTTGTCTAGGATGTACTTTGATGGTGAGACATAATAATTCAATTTATTTGTGAAAGAACAGATCAGTCTATCAGGAGCATAGAAGAAAATTTGACTGGTTATCAAGAACCCTAAATACTTTTTATAAAAAAAACAGTTGCCAAGGTCATGTGCAGTCTGATCAAAGTAAGACAAGTTTCATAAAGGATCAACAGATCCTACATTATGATAGATAGTATGTAAGACAGTAAATTTATGTCATTCCAACATTATGATTAAATAATCTGCAATCAAATATTTCTTTTTTTTCTGAGTGTTTATCATACTCTGTGTTTGAGTATCACTTTCTGATAGATTTAGCCGAAGAAATGGAGCATTCCTATCTGAGGAATAAATAGGTGGTGAAAACTGGATGTGCATTTATGTACAAGTGTTGATATCACTATATAAATATACATCCTTACTTGTTAAATGAATATTGACATACAAACATTTATCATGCAGCAAACAAGTTAGATCTTAATATATGCATCAAGTAAATATCAGTCACTAAAGAAAACAAAGATGATTGGGAAAAATATCGTATACACTCACTTATAATTAAAGTCCAACTGCAAACAACAGAGACAATGATCTGCTACTGCATAATGCTCTGGCAGAACGGGATCTATGTCACACTGATTACTCCAAGCAGATGTGGGTCTATGCAGTTTTCAGTTTGTACGTTATGCTATGATAAAATTGCTAAAGTGAACAGAAATTTCAGTTAGCCTGAGCAATTAAAAAACTGAAGATATTGATACACTCCTTGTGTAACTGTAATCCAGAAATAAATTAAAAAAGATGAAAACTGTGAACCTTGAGTCAACTAAAAAATAAAAACATGGTGTGTCCATGCAAACATGAATTTCAACAAGAATACATTTAAGAGTAGGTAACAATATACAGAGTGGTATGGAGGATCAATGACAAGGAAATTGACTAACACAGAAACACAGCAGGACTACCAACCCAGGCTTGTCTGGACTGGATGTGAACCCATTACCCACTGTTTGTAAGTCTTAGATTACAAATGAGCCACTGTATGGAGGACATAAATATAAATACAATCTACTGTTTTTAATTAGTCTTACCATAAGAGGGTTAAACACATAGACATAAGAAACAAATGACTAAAAATACAAATGATACTCAAGCATAAAACTGAGGGCAAAGTGGCTTAGTTTTGATATAAAAGAGTTAGTCTGGTGGAAATTCATCAACATACAAATTTTTTCATGTGTAGATGAAAATGGGTTCAACATGCCGTGTGTAGTGAACAGAAGCTGAAAATGTACATTAGTCAATCATGAAAATTAAGCCACTGTGGCCTACTTTTGGCATGGAAGATTTGATGAACTTGAGGTGCATGAATATACCAATTTTCATCAGTGAAGGTCATATAAGGTACATAATACTAATTGCATAACAAATGAATGCACAAACATGGGAACAAATTGGAAAGACTATGTCCCTTATTCTTTGGCAAAGGAATATAAAAAAATTAAAAGGGAACAGTCGCTTAAATTTGTGAACTAAAGTCACAAAACAATGCCTGAAAAATGTATAACTTTCACAATTCAAATCTTCCAATAAGGGTGTTTTCTGTCAGACTGGCTTCAGACAGATTCTAACCACTGCACCTACATTCAAACTTTCGATTTGCCTTGAAACATCTTGAAGGAAATGGCTATTATTCACACCTGTGCACATTTTATTTTATTCCTAACTGTGTTGGTTTGGAACTTTGTTAAAAAGCAATATGTTTTACACCTATCCAAGGTAAATTTACAGTCTATCCAGGTCATGTCATGAGCCCTCCCACAGCAAAAAGATACATATCTTGTAATTGTGGTCTTGTAAAAACATTTAAAAAATGATAACAAAATGATGCGACTAAATATAAAGAACATTTGCTTCAGGTTTAGAGAGTGAAAACTTTGGTTAACACCACCAAGTATGAACAAGGCATCCAATTTCACTGAAATAATGCACAACCTGTAACAATGGACTACAAGGTAGGGCTCATTTGCAAATTTATATACAACCTGACCTGTTTGTTCCCACTGCACTTGATCATGAATGTCTCTTGGGTCGAAATGATAAAATTTCAGAAAATTTACATTTATCAGGGTCATTCAAGGAATTTTTTAATTTGCAGTTCTGGACTCCTTCCTTGGAAAAAGTTGCAGTCCCAGACCTAACATAGGAGTGTCAATATCCATACTTTTTTCCATGCAATAATTCAGAACATTATGCATGTACTGTTGCATCATCAATATACATATCAGATGGATTAAGCTCATTCATTGTGAAATATTTAGAATTAAAATAAACAAATGAAAAATGAAGACAGCTGATAAGAACAATAATTGTGATTGTTTGTGAAGATATAATTATTCTCACTGCTTTTACCTTGCGTATCCTTTAAGAAAGAATCGAGGAGAGATTACAGTTTATTTTCTAGATCAATTTATTTAATTAGCTCCATTCCATTTCAAAGTAATAAATTCACTTTTTTCTTACACAAACACAAACTTGAACACACTGCTAGTTTAGGATCAAAATCCACATTTTTTGGACCTATTGTCCTTGGGTTGAATTTTTCCTTCCACTGTTGCAACACCATATACATAAAGTTAACAATGTCCCATTGTTTTCAAGTTTATCACCCATGGGAATGTTCTATTCCATGATTTATAGTATGAATCTCTGTCTCTTTTGTATTTTGTTTTCTTTATCAAAACTAGATACACATACTAATTTCCTTTGTCAAACTTGCAAGAATCATGCAGCCTTGGTTTGAAAGAAATTGGAAAAGTACATATGATAACTGCTCAAAACCTAAAGTATATTTGCACATGACACCAAAAAACAGCTTATTTTATGATCATTTATGGTGATTAGCATGGGAGTGTATATTTTTCCAACAAACAAAATAAAATAAAATCCCACAATTTTGGCCCCATTTTTCTAAATACAGTATATGATAAAATGCAAGAGGTGTCAAATCACATGTGCATGTAATTAATCTAATGATCAAAATGATCATTTGGAACTTGCAATCAATTACCAGGCATCTTAATCACATTGCTTACTAAGCTCTAACCTATGTGGCTTCACCTAATCCCATTACAATTGCTTTAAGTTTGTACATTAGCTCACACACTATGATTGATACTTGTTTTGTAGAAACTGATACAGAAAATGAGAATTCTGCAAACAAAAATCTTGTTTATATCAAGAACTTGGCTGTTGTAATTTTTAGCATCCTGGAGAACCCTGAAATGCTATTTCTTCATACAGAACTGAAGACTGCACTAGGCTCTAATTTTGATGACATTACATACAACAATATATCCATAATTACAATGCAATATCACTGTACATTGTTTTGAATTACACTTCATCTGTCATCATGATACTTGGACATGAGTAGAATCTGTCTTTAAAGACCACCCCTTCTATAAAAAATATTTGGTCTGTCAAAGTTGCTTCTTTCAATGGTTCACTAAAAATGTAATTTTAGGAATGTCTGTATATACGTACATTACACTGATTCAGTGATACCACTGGTCTGAATAATATATAACTGATTAATCAGTGCACTAAGAATGTGGTCTCTAATGACGAGAGCTTTTCATGGCACTGGTCTTACACCAATAAAATAATTACATACATGTCATAAATGCATAGAAAAAAAGGGGACATGCTACATATATCAGAGATGTAAATCTGGAGATACAATAATGTCGTATAATCTTCATAACTAATCAGCAATGCCTTCAGTACCATTATTGAATCAATACAATGTACCTATATAATATATAATCATTCCCAAAATCACATTTTAAGTGAACTAATACCAGTTAGCATGTTTTTATAGTTCATAAGCATTTTCAGTGATGTCCTGGCACAATTTTCCAGTGACTGTCTTAACATTAAAAATGACCGAGATTATCCTGTTTCATGTTTTATATTTTCAGGAAAAAAACCTGGTGTTGAAGATTAAAAATTGTATTAATTACATTGGGTGAGCATGAGGTTATGAAAACAAAGATCACCTTACCCAAATAATAAAGGTTCAAATTATTGTTTTGGCTTAGAACTGGGTCTATTATACATATTTCTTTGCCAATCCTTAAGTTAAACATGAAAAGGTTGTGCTGTTTCATTTGCTATGCTCACATGTTAACAGTTTGTTTCTTGGTGTAAGAACATGTAACTTTAAGCTGTGCATTTTGGAGTCTTGTGTTGTAGTCCAACATATGGCAATGCTGATAATACAAAATCACACCATGGAGTCTTACCTTGCAGACCAACATATGGCAATGCTTATAACCTAGGCAAAATCATTCCATGGAGTCTTACCTTGTAGACCAACAAATATCAATGCTGATTGCCTTGACAAAATCACACCATGGAGTCTTACCTTGTAGACCAACATATGGCAATGCTAATAACCTAGACAAAATCATTCCATGGAGTCTTACCTTGTAGACCAACATATGTCAGTGCTGATAGCCTTGACAAAATCACACCATGGAGTCTTGTAGACCTTGTAGGCAATGCTAATAACCTTGACAAAATCATTCCATGGAGTCTTACCTTGTAGACCAACATATGGCAATGCTAATAACCTAGACAAAATCACACCATGGAGTCTTACCTTGTAGACCAACATATGGCAATGCTAATAACCTAGACAAAATCACACCATGGAGCCTTGCCTTGTAGACCAACATGGCAATGCTAATAACCTAGACAAAATCATTCCATGGAGTCTTACCTTGTAGACCAACATATGGCAATGCTTATAACCTAGGCAAAATAATGCTGCACTTGAACAATGTAAGCAAATCTTACAAAACATATAATAGACAGTCTAACTGTACTTGGAAAGATGTTAGATCTATCCTGTCTGGCAAAGTATTTTTTAAGTTGTAAATGTGAGACATTCAGGCAACATGTACATCAAAGTGCCAAGCAAAGTTCATTGCATCATACATGTTGTACAAATCCAGTTGGGCACACAATACTCCTTGGCTTACAATGTACCAATGATATCATCAATCTTTAATCTAGGATATGTCCATAATGTTTTATCATCCTTGGAATACTCAATTGTTTGGGTTAAACACTGCCAGTGTAGTCCTTTTTCTTGCCCAGATCAAACTCTTAATGTTTCTGTCTTAACATCTTTGTACATGGATAAACCTTTCTGAATTATTATTTTTAAGAGTCCAAATGAAACAGTGTGGAAAATTTACCTTCCTTGATTCATAAGCAGTAAGGTACATAATATTTTCTGTGTAAGCATGAACTAGATTCAATCATCTATTTAAAAGTACACATGGTGAAAAGGGAACTTCCATTTACAGCCTCAACTACAGTATAATGATCAGATCTAAATGATGGTACATATAAACAATGTACCATATAATCTCTTTCCTACTACTGTAGAAACACACACACACACAAAAGATGTGCTATGAACCATTTCAGTGAATATTAGCTATCATAGCTACCACAGACATACCCCTGTCTCATCTTCAGCTGATAATCTTGTCTTGACAGAAAATCACCACATGAAATATGAATTTGGTCAAACCTGTATCAAAGCACATTATTTTCAAAGAGACATTTTTAAAAAAGGAAACACAAAATTAAATTCCTTATCTATACAGTAGATACCAAAATAAACCAATAAAGGACACATGCATTCAAACACATCTGTTTTAGGTGCCTATAGGTGGTCTATTAAAGTGGACTGCAGTGTATTGGTCAAATAAAGACAAGAATATCAAGCTACATCTAACGAGTAGTAAAAGCACAAGTTTAACTTACTCCAGACCAAAGCAGCATTTTATGTTGCAAGGGAAGAAGAAATCTTTCCTTTTTCATGTTTATTTTTTCTGTTAATAATAAACATCTGTATGGAGTTCTGAAAACATAAAAGTTTTGGAACACTTGGTTGTGTGTGGCATATGATGCAGTCTTTCTACAGGAAGTGAAGTTTAAAATAACTGACATCCTAAGTTCTGGACCCAAACTAAGCACACAATTTGAACTCCATAATCACAACTCATAATACAGAATCTCTCAATACTGTTGAAACTTAATAGTTATGTACAGATAGTAATTCTCAGATAATGCCAATATTTCTTTTTATTTGAACATCCCTCCCAGTCAAACTAAACTAGATCAATTTTTTTTTTTAAATAAGAGGATAAGTTCATTTTTTGTGTGCTTAGAACATTTTATAACTCTGGGCCTTAGTACTATAATAAAAAATAGGCAACAATATTTGCAAGACACAGACCCATAATTGTCTGGGTAAATATAATGCTACAGATCCAACATGAAATTATTCACAGCTGGCTATGTTAAAATGACAACATGTGAAGTCTGATTAAAAGAACACACACATACATACCAATATGCAAGCACACTATATAGACAGAAAGACAACGTATGTGCTCTCTCATGATTATATACAACCAAAAGTTCTATTAATAATTTAATCTTTACAATGCTCTAAGTAAAATGTGTTCATGGAACACACAGGCCCCACCACAGTGCCCGAAATGACTTAAATGTGACACATAACTATGGTGTGATGGATGGACAGATGGATGGAGAAATGTGACACTTTGTGCCCTCACCACTGTCATCATGGGGCATGAAACGGCAAAACCACTGACTACATATATCGGAAAGTCTTTAACACCAAAATGAACTGGCAACTTGGTTTTCACAAAGAACATAAATATGTCTTAACTTCATCTATTAATGTATTATTTAACAAGTTTGTGTGTCATTAATTTACTATTTTGAAAGTTAATGTAGACAAGCTAAAACCCTGATATTTTCAGCTTTCTTTAGATACCAATATTTTAGTGATATTTCATTTTCACAGTAATGACTAGATTTTGATATTCATGCAAATTCAGTTTTAAACATGTCCATACTTGAATCCACCTTTAAATTAGAAATATTTAGGAACTGAAAAGGTTCATATTCAATTTCAAGTATAAAAGAAAATAGATGAGAGAAAGGAAAAATATAAGATCCTTGAAGAACAACACTTATCTAGGATGCACATATCATATCATCATCTCTATGAAAGATTGTCCAAATTTATATAAGTATTAGGAATTCTAAAGTATTGTTACAACACATGTGCAACACTTATTCTGCTAATGCAAAAATCGTCTGACCTACATCAAGTGAGTGGGAAGAGAACTATGTGACAACTCAGAATGACACAAATTAATAAAGAGCTGTAACAATTACTGCTTTGATGTATCAATTCAAAACATGTATGCATGATATGTGACAAAAGCAGTGATATTGGGTATGAAAGCAAGCATATAGAAATAAGTGTGAAAGACAATAGTTATGCAGGTCAAAGCTGATCAAGGATACCCAACTGAGGCAACATGCTCATCTTTATGGTGTAAATGAGTAAAATATACATAGAGATGAGACTGTTGAGACCATACTTATACTCTTTCATGAATGTTAAGGATATAATATTGAAACATCAACATGTTCAAAGCTCTTATGTTTAACACAAGTGTTATACTGGAAAGAATGATCTAACAAGCTTATTTCCATGAATCAGTTCAAGTGAAAGTCATGACTGATCCCATTTTGTGTTTATGTAGTTGACTCCCAAGACAACATGGTTTGCCAGAGTAGTCTCCCATTACGTATATGTGCTAACAAGCACAGTCTGGTTTCTTTAGCTCTCTTTGCTGTTTGTGTCTGTCCAGCCTTCGGAGTGAGGCATCCCCATACTGTATTCCAGACCCCATTCTTTCAGGATCCAACTCACCTAAAAAAACAAACGATAGTTTCTGTTGAAGAAAATGTTTTTGGGTCTTTGTAATAATATCTCTGTTTCAATCATGAGTCAACTAGATATGACATGACCCCCTAATAAAAGTACCATATTGTCCAGCATTCAATTTTTATGCTACTTATGCTGGTAATGTATGGTCCAACACTCTCAATTTATATTCTTCTTATGCTGGTAATGTATGGTTCAACACTCTCAATTTTTGTTCTACTTATGATTTGCATTGTTTCAAGAGTATCATCAAAAATACTGAATGCAATAGCTATATCCCTACCTGTATTACATGCATGGGTAAAAAATAAACATTCTTCCAATCCTTCTGCTTTAAATGCTCTTAATTAGCAGTGGGTACATGTAAGTTTTGATCACTCACACTAATTGTGCGTCCAGTACGGATCACTGCCATCTCACCTCTGTCTGCGTGGGTTCGAGTCTCGGGTTCAGCCAATGTGGGTATGTGAGAAAGCTTGCCAATAGCTTCTCGTGGGTCAGTGGTTCTTTCTGGGGTTTTCCTGGGTTCTTCCTCCACCATTAATACTGGCCGCCATGTATAGCCTATCGTGTGCTGAAAAATGGCGTTAAACCCTACAACAACAACAACAACAACAACAACAACTAATTGTGCTCAACTGATGGAAAATGCTTAAGTGACATTTGCTAGATTGTCTTCATTAGGTTCAGTTATTTGTGTCCTAGTTCGTCATGATGTAGCCCAATCAATTAAGTGAAACAGTAATATGGAGTTATCCTCCTCCCAACCTCATCCAAATTATATTGAAGCTGATGATTGTTATCACCATAGCAAAAAGCACATCTAGATTACTAGTGTGATAATGTAAACCAAGTGTCATATGATAATGCTTCAGAAAAAAAAGCATGAATGATGGATGAATGGATAGAAAATCTATCTTGTGAAGATAAACATAAAAAAACCACTGAAACTTAAGAACTCCCTAATAACAAAAGGCACATCAAAACCACTAATCTAATACGTGTATCAAGCTTCACTGAGACATCCTGAAGTCAAGGAAATTTTTCCATAGAACAATAGTGTAAATGGTGGGTGGATAGATGGATGAAAAAACAAATAAAAATATCCAAAAAATTAAACTCAAGAATTATGAATAGCAAAAGGTGAATTTACATTATTAGTTTAATAAGCATATCAAATATCATAGATATCTTAAATGGTTTTGGGAAATGAAAGTGAATAATGACTGGATGGATGGCATGTATTTATATCTCTACAGTGTTTAATAGCACATCAACACACTCCTGGCTTTAAAGCACCAAGTTACTTTAGGTATACTAAAACTGGCATGCAAAGCAATGATAACAGTAACAGTAAAATCATTCAAATATAAAGTAACAATATTGGTATAAACAATGTATTTAACAAATTCCAAGACCTCAACCAGAACGTCATCACTGGACACATCTAAGGGCAAAAAAAACATGGCTTCTGCCATGCAGGATGGCATACTGAGTCTATTGTAGTTTCCTTGGTCTGCAGGCAGTTAAAAAGATCAATGGACAAAAACATTAAAAACAATGAAACTCTGAAAATATCTGAATAGTAAAAGGTACAATAAAACCACTAACCTAGTATGTGTTCTAAGTTTCAAAGATATATCTAGAATAGTTTTGAAGTTCTGCCCTGGAATTAAAAATGTCTAGGATATATGGAAGAAGAAATGGATGAAACCGACTGTGGGTTCAAGCATAACTATGCTCATTTAGGACCAGCTACACCATGGAATGAATGTACGTAAAGTTTCATGGCAATCATCCAAGCAGTTCAGGAGAAGAGATAATAAACTTGTGCTTATGATGGACAGATGATAAACAATAGACCATCCCATAATTTATAGAAAAAAGTTCTCAAAATCTGATTAGCTGATCACCTGGGCAGATCATTCCATACACAGACCTACAACCTTAATGAGAGCTCAGTGATGCTTAATGAGACCTCAGTGAGGCAGCCATTATTTTGCTCTAAGTCAGACCAGTTATAATTATCAGCATGGTGTAACAAAATAACATGTACTGCTGTTGTAAACTTGGAAAACATGTATGTACAAAGTTCTGAAGTGTGAGCAGAGACGGATGCAGTCAAGGTAAAAAATTCTGTAAGCTAAACTGTTTGTTAAGTACACTTAGACCTTGATTACCTCCAGTATAGTTTCACAAGCTGCAGTTCCAAAACCATTGGAGCTAAATGGCTTCTTGGTATCTCTCAATTTGATGTAATCCTTTGTTATTTTTTTGGCTTAAATTTTACATGGCAACAGCAGTCATCTTTCCCACTATGAGACGTACTCAAATCAATACATGATATCCAGTAAACAAAACTTGTCCTTCCTTATTCCCCACCCCCATCTGAGTATTCTTTTGTTATACGTCTGTGCTGATAGTTTGAACCTATTAAGAGTCTTATTGTCCCTTTTGCCTTATTTGTTGGATACCGTTTTTAGAAAATTCTGTAAGCAACAACTTGATCATGTAGCTGTTTGCATAAAAAATATAGGCATTTTAAAGAATTGAAGGTACTCCTGCAAAGTTAGTCTAGTTCCCTGACTAACTCTACATAATCTAATACGAAACTTGGATCTGGATCAAACACAAGCCTGCATCCAAATTTGACAACAATTATTGCATTTTCATAACTTTTCTGCTATTATTCCACAAGTCCGTAATTTCAGAAAAACTTATGGTCAAAATATAAGGGTTGGCAGGTCTGTACTTCATCAATTTCAATTATTATGAAATTTGGCATGTGATAAAAGTTGGCATGTAATATGAGAATCAATAAGGTAACAGCAACTTGAATGAGTCCTGTTCTTTTGTTGTTTTTTAAGAAATCTGATGCTTTGTACAACATTAACACTTGCAGTCATAAACCCCCAAAATGCTCATTGAATATTGTTTGTATTCTCAATAACATAATCTCTACAAAGAATCAGACTGACTGAACCAGGCTGTTGTAATTTTTTTCAATGGTGTATGTATGTGGTTATTTTTTAGATTCAATTCAATTCATTCTGGATGCCCTATATGATCTCTACAATAATAAGTTATAATTAACACTGATCATGTTTAAATTCATAACCTGGTATTTTAGCAGGGTGGATGAGATTATTTCAACCTGTTTGATCTGATTTCACCCTTTGTCTCTAGCTCACGGTGAAATGAAATCAAACTGGCTGAAAATTACCAACCACCATGCCATGGCACTGTGACTAAAATTTCAATGTATTACTTTGTGTTAATTAACTAAAATCATATCTGACAGGACTGAATGCCAGCTTATACTTTACAATTTCTGATAAAAATGACTGTTCCCAGCCTGGGACATCATCAAATACTTCTGCACCAAAATGGTCATTAACCCAGACAAACATGAACAATGGTTTTGTGCCAATAAAATCCAGACTGATAAATTCTTGATAAAAATAAGCATGTAAAATTTATATCAGCTCTGTTTAGTCCTTCTATAAAATTTATTACACACCCATTTAATTTTACATGGTTGCTCTGGCATTTGATACAGATGGTCAATCTATATCACACACCCAGACTTTTAACTATTTAGGTATTTTCTCTGATCTCAGTGCATTAGTATTCTTAGATGCACTGAATAGAGCTTTTATAAATTCCAATTCATTTTGAATTTCATTAACACTGCAAATCTAAAAATATTATGAAAGAATAAAAACGGGAATGTAATAAATATGAATCCACATTAATGATTTGTTCCAAGTAGAGGAAAAAACCCACTTGATATAGCTTATGGATACATCTCAGCCAACTCGGAACAAAACATGCAGTTTTGTGCACACATGAAACAGAAACATAAGGGATGTCTCTAAGTAAGAAAAAGAAAGTTAAACAAGGGCCAAAATTAAAATTATGTGGAATGTTAATGAAAAATATAACTGATGATTTGACTCATATTTTAATTTAATGAATACAACCTTAAGCAAACAGAATTATAACTTCTGTCCAATTTATCAAGCAGATAAAAAAATATGACACAATGATGAACAAAAGGAGGATTAACAGGAAGTAAATGTAAGGAATTAAACACACATATGCCACACCAATTATACAGGTAGGGCAGAAAAATAATAGAATAATGGGATATGTTGGGATCATTGCTTACCTGACTCTATCTTGGTCAATATTGATCGAGCACATTTCAGAAATGTTTCTTCGACATTCTCTCCTGTCAAAGCACTTGTTTCCAGAAACATTAATTCTGCAAGGCATAATGAATTTCAATGTAATTTGCAAAAAAAACCTTGTCTAATTACAGTGAAACCCCTTAAAACCAAAAAACTAGGGGGAGAAAATACATAAATAGTTGCACAACCACATCCTCACTGATATCAGCAGTAGTTTTTAAGACCAAATAAAACTTTTAATTGTTTACGTTTTCACATGATTTAAACAAGCTGAGGGAGAATTGTGTATGTGTATGAAACAGGGAAACACTTATGTGACTTGGGAATGACCTGAGAATATAATTATGTGAGAACAAGAGTGTGTGTGTGTGTACAAGTGCAAAACAATTAAGAATGGTGCATGCTTGTTTCGTAACAATGAACAATTATTTGAACAACAAATGTTCCTTTTGTTTTGTTGGCCTCTGTCAACAAAGTATCAAAAGCAAGGCTTGCAGACCTTGTTAATTAAAACCCAGGAATTACATTTAAAAAATATCTGTTCTATTAATCATTAATGCAAATGAATACCATCAATCATGATTAGACAATATGCTGTTCCACCTAATCTTTCTTACTTATCTACAAGTGTTTAGTTATTAAAAATTTACTTAAAAAGCTGATCCATCATTACTGTGTATAGACCTTGGATTAGCCTCTTGACAATCCTAATCTGTCATGTGTATCAAGTATTATTTATACCTCATGTGCCCCTAAGGTTTTTCTAAATATCTGACTTGCTGATAAACCTACTACAGTATCTGTGTTTCTGTGTTTTATCTAATTCATGACCACATCCTTTTACTGGACCACTAACTCATTAACCCCTAGAGATTCTTGCCACTTTTGCCTCAATTGGGTTAGGCAACACACTTTAGGGGTTAATTCTGAATACAATCAAATACATCTGTTTTCTATGAGGTTTTCATTCAGTCAGTTGCATATTTGTATTTAAAGATGTTATTTTGGACTATCTATTTTGCTCACACATGTGCAGAAGGGCAAATACTGAACTCTTCTTTTTTTGCCTACTGAAAATATCATTTTTGTGTCCTAGCCACTTTTAATCAAAATCTCAATCTTATCCTACTTTTTCAAAGGTTCTCTGCCCAAATGTAGTTTGGACCGGTGAGCTTTAGATCTCAGGCCAAAAAGTCTAAAATCCAGTTCTGAAAACATTTTGGCCTTAAAAAGTCATGTCTCAAATGTTAGGTTTTTCCTGTTGTATTTTGTAATGCAAGTACAGTAGTCCCCCTCTTGAACATACCCCCCGACCAGCGGCCACCCACTTCTTATGACCAGAATCCCTTGGCACTGACGCGTTTGTGTTCAAAAGTACCCTTCAAGAACGACCACCCCTCTAACGCGACCAGCGGCCAGCATATTAGTACAAAAATGTAAAATGTTCCCCTCACAAGCAGCCACTTTTTATTTCAAATGTATCCAGAACCAATAATTAATTCATATCGTGATGTAAGGTAAGTAATCAGATTATCTCTATCGTTGAAACATGTCTCCCAATGTCAAGATTCTGTTACTGAAAGAAGTGTTGACTAAAGTACATGTAACACTAAGATTAATATTATATTATTGTCTATAAAAGCTGACATTTACAGAAAATGGGCTCAACAATGTTATGAGTTTTGGGCTTCACACATCTGTCGAGTTCTTCTCTTTGATGGTTACAACAGGACGTAATTGTCAAGATCATAACAGGGTCAACATAGGCTAAAAATAGATTTTGTGCATTAACATACACACAAAGAAAAATTAACTTTGAACAAAACAGAGTACCAAACAAAGACCGAAAAATCATGTGACAACACATTTATCACTTCCTTTATGAAGACATTCTGTCCACTCTACAAAAGTTTTGTCTGCATAATTAAATAGCATAAAGTTAGCAATATCCAAATAAATCATTACCAAACATTAACATGTCATCACGTAAATGGAGACGTATTATTTTAGAAGAAAGTCGGCTATTCTACTCAATGACATCAGGTGAGGTGGAGAGGGGTGACTTGCCGAACAATTTTATGAAAGACTCAAATAAAACAATTTTATATTGAAAAGACTCTAATAAACTATGTCATAACCGATAAGGAGGTTATTCAGCAGCATTGGGAAAATGGAGCAAATGGAAAGAGAATTATGTATGTACCAAGATTTAAATGACATTTTTGAATGGTTTTGCTATGTGCATGACAACAATACTCGCTCGTATATCATGCTTATGCCAAGAATAAGAACAATTAATGTATATTCATTTAAATAAGTCTATTAATATAAAAGAACCTTTTAATAATTAATGTTACTTCGAAGATATTAAATGAAGATATTAAATGCTTTGAAGTATGTAGCTTTTTTACTATGTACATTACATATACTTCTCACAAAAAATTTGGTGCCCCCTGGAAAGGCCACCCATCTTATAAGGCCACTTTCCCGGTGCAGAAGGGGTGGCCGTATAAGAGGGGGACCACTGTAGAAAATCTACATTATTTGGTATCATTGTAGAGCTACACCTGTCTAATTTTCCACTTTGGTGTATAGTGAATGATGTTATGGTACAGTGCTCAGAAGTAGGGTGATGCACAAATGTGGCATGTAGGGTCAATGAGTTAATATCAACAATTTATGAAATTCAGTATTGACATTGAATTTTGCGGATTGAAGTGAGTTCCAGTTTTATTCCATTTTTCAGTGTAACATTGAAATTCAGGACTGAAAAGTGTTGTTTTGATTTTCAGAGTTGAGGGATTTGCATTTACCAAGAAAACAATATTTAAGAAGGACAATTTCAGAAACAAATAAAAATTTTGATCATGAAAATATCATATGTTCCCAATACATACTGCTGCAACATTACATCCCTACTGTACATTCTTGCAAAATAATCTAAATGGTGAAAAATGTTTTTGTTAATTCAGTTTCTCTGCTAAATCAATGAAAAATTTAATGCACCTGAAATTGTTATGGCTTAAAAATGAAGCTAAGAACTAATGTTGGTTGAAAAATTATGGTGCTGAGACCTAAAACCAGGAACTTCAAGATAAAAGTTACCTTATGCTTCATACACAATTTACCAAAACCTTTTGCTGAAATAGTTCACCTTTCAAATGTCTTTTCTGTTATTTGAAAGAAATCTGCCTTGTATTCTTGCTGTATAAATTAGGCAGCACTAAGGCGAACTTTTCTAAATCAGACTGAATTACTGTCTATAATCTGAAAATTAAATATTTCTAAGTAATATATTTTAAGTCCAATTTGTAAATTGCATTTTTTTCTTTCTAAAAGCAAAGGGAAATGGATAATTCTTTAGCAATAATACAGAATTCATAAAATGCCCCTTACAGCAATGTAATTATATAATGTGATAGCTACAATATGTTGATTCATCATTTTCATGTAGCACCAACTCAAGTAAAGTACATATTCAATCCAGTTTATGATCCGAACGAAAATGAATGTCTATTTTATCTAAAATCATGTTATTTTAGTGTCTAAATTATTTGTATCCTTTTTATCTTACCCTGCATTGACACTATAAGATCATATCAATGTTTAAGGGCAAAACAGCAGAATCACATCTAAGGAATAGCATTTTGGTATGAGCAAGCTCTGGCATTAAACCACCCATGCTTTTCTGCTCTTGGCACAAGACAAAATTTTAGATTTGGGGTGTAGTTCAAAAGGACTCTGTCTGGAGGGTGAAGGAAAAAGCCATGTCATCTATTATTTGATTCTAGAATAATCATCACATATTTATTATTTGATTCTAGAATAATTGTCACATATATAATTCAAACTGTTGTTTTCTGTACCTCTAGTCATGCAAACTGGGTTAGTGATTCATGCATGTTTCATTATATTGGATTAGAAATATGGCTAAAGATACACTACTGTTGACATAGATACAAAACAAAATATTTGAACATTTACAATTGCAAATTGTTCTTGTCTTTTCACTATGTTTCCAACATGAAAGAGATGTCTTACCATTTTCCTGAGCAAATCTGCTGGCTTCTAGGAATGTGACTTCTCTCTCTGCCTCAAGGTCCTTCTTGTTTCCCACCAATATGATCACAATGTTGGGACTGGCCAGAGTTCTGGCATCTGTCAGCCAGTTGGTCAAAGCATTGTAGGTCTCACGGCTAAAATTCAAGTTAAATATGTAACAACCAATCACAATCCAAACAGGAGTTGGACACATAAATTAATGTAATGGGAATCAAAGACACTGATTATTAAATTGATTCATCATACAGCTGTTTAAAGTATATAGAAAAGGCAGATGACTACTGATACTTCAATGCTTTACATTCAACAAGAATTCTATTCAATGTTACGTCTTGCAGGTTTATTCCATGAAAGTCTTTATAGCATGAAAAGTATTGACTGAGACCTCCTTCTGCATGTGATGAGCATCAACCTTTACAATAAATACACCCATCATGTTTCATGACTGTACACATAAGTGTCAGAGAAACTCAGCTAAACACTTAATATACATGCCTTGGTCAAAAATGAATGTGACTGAAAAAAGTGACATCTATGTCTCACCTATGCTCTGCAGGTGAGAAACAACTGATTCATTATTTACAAAATATATGTATGCACAGAAGTAGTATATATATATATATATATATATATATATATATATATATCTGTCTGTATGCACAGGGTTTAATGACACATAAGCACAATAATGGCTACATAGTGCTGATTAAAAGCTACCTTTAAAAATGAAAGAATGAAAGATAAAGGTAATAAATATAAAACCAAAGTACCAGTAGTAATTGTATAGAAGCCATAGTACTAGTAGTAGTAGATGTAGTAAAATGCTCTGCAGGTGAGAAACAACTGATTCATTATTTACAAAATATATGTATGCACAGAAGTAGTAGTATATATATATATATATATATATATATATATATATATATATATATATATATATATATATCTGTCTGTATGCACAGGGTTTAATGACACATAAGCACAATAATGGCTACATAGTGCTGATTAAAAGCTACCTTTAAAAATGAAAGAATGAAAGATAAAGGTAATAAATATAAAACCAAAGTACCAGTAGTAATTGTATAGAAGCCATAGTACTAGTAGTAGTAGATGTAGTAAAATGTAATGCTTCAATGAATACTTGAGTTCTCAAGTTCCTATTGGGTACAGTTTTGACTAGAGTGCAATTTACTGCCTAAGTACTAATATTCCACAAAATAAGCAAAACAAATCCTACTGATAATTGTGGAAGTATGTTCCTTATGAATATCTTTTGTCACCTTGTGGCAATCACATGGGTCTGTAATCTTGCTTGTATATCATGTATATTGTGAATTCTTTATACTTATTTAATCTTCTTCACTTCTTGTGGGACATAAAGTAACGAAGTCTATTTAGGCAGAATACTATTTTAGAAGGACAAAGGATACTTATAAGTGACTCACATTTAGTGGATACTGATTTATCAAGCTAAAGACTATATATAGATGAGTTGGTGGTATCCTTTACATTTTCTATAGAACCCCTTCACAAAATTAAAACTATATGTGCAAAACTTGGCAACACAACAGCTCAGTTATTTTGAGCTTGCAAATATAGTAAAACATTTCCTAATGGTCACTTTGGCAGTCAGTGGCCATGTGTTTTCTAACCAACAGTGGTTTCTACCTGCCTAATGCAGTCACTGGATGATATCAACAGTAACTACTCTATATGTGCAAATTAAACTTTTGTTTGATGAGCAAGGCATTGTTTAGATAAAAGCATATCATGGAAACGTGATGTATACATATTATATATCTCAAATGTACTAATTGTGCTACAATCACACTTTCAATCTAACTCAGCTGTGTCAACTGTCAGATTTGAAATTAATGCAATTATTTTAGTTTCAATCCTGGACTGCCTTAAAAATCGGGAGGGCGTGGGAACCTATCTACATGCTGACAGAAGAAAGAGTCAGTTCTCCATTTTACAGTCATATGGAATCTGTCAATTAGTAGTAAAATTAGAATTTTGTCATGGTGCACATAATAAACTAAAATCAGTGACTTTTTTTGGGGTAAGTGATGATTTAGCTTACAGGATGGATTAACATGAGCAGGATACAGTAATCTGTGTGTGGAAGAAATTTTGGGAGAGTACAAAATATACACAAGTTTTATAATTTTGTTGTACAGTAGTCCCCCTCTTGAACGGCCCCCCTGACCAGTGGCCACCCGCTCCTTATGGCCAGAATCCGTTGGCACCAACGAGTTTGTGTTCAAAAGTACCCCTCGCGAAAGGCCACCCGTCTAACGCGACCAGCATATTAGTGCAAAATCATAAAATGTACCCCTTACAAGCAGCCGCATTTTATTTGAATATGTATCCAGAACCAGTATTGTATTCATAACGTGTGTTAAATAATCCGATTTCTGTTTCCCGATGTCAGGTTTTCGTTACTGAAAAAGTGTTGAGTAAAGTACATTTACCACTAAGGTTAATATATCATTTACGCCTCACGAGAAGCCAAATTTATTACATAAAAACCGAGAAAGACTCAAATTTTAATCCATACAAAAGGGTACGTACATGTAATCCAATTAGCCTTACTGCTGTGTTATCATAAGATGTCCGGTTTAGTCACTATGATAATTGTTAAGAATACAATTATCGAACAATAGTAACAGTTGAGAAGTGGCAGTATCGATGTACAATACCCAAGTCAGCAGGAAAATGGTTTAATAGCCTTTATGGCTTCCCTTAGTAAGATGTTGAGCTTGTTCACTCTGGTAATCAGTGGCTATTACTACTGACAATAATTGTCAAAATTACGAATCCTAGCAGCTGCGAGGTCAAATCTGCGTGATGTTAATGGTACATATCGAAGCCGTGTTGGCTTCTCTCACCTAGTTTCAAGAAATGTATAAAAACAATAGGGTACCAGACTGCGACTATCGAATCACGTGACAAGATCACTTCCTTTAAAAACACACGGCAATTTCTTTAGATGCATACAAAATTGTTTTATCAGGATTTTAGTTGGCAACATGAATAACTTACTGCAAAAAGATCAAAATATCATCGAGGAAAATAAAAATTCTCAGTTTAGAGGAGAACGTGAAAGTAATTCAAATGACGGCGCGGGGGGGGGTTGTCATCGAGGATCCTTGCAGAAAACTAACGTCGGGAAGACTCAGATAAACAATATCGTGAAAGATAATTAAACAATTCTGCAGAAGTGGAAAAGTGAAATGGACGGAGAAAGGAAGATTGTTTGAGCCAATAAGACGTTTGTATCCTGATTTGAAAGACAAGAAAGAGCAAAAATTTTGTCAGTTGAACTGGGATATGACGACTTTACTGCAAGTAACGGATGGTTGCACAGATTTCAAGTGCGACACAATATCAAGTATTCTGTCATTAGCGGCGAATCAGCTGAAGTTAATAATGAAATTGTCGAAGATTGGAACAAAAGACTAAACGATATATGCAGGGGATATGACAGCAAGGATATTTTTAATGTGATGAGACTGGTTTGTTTTTTAGACTGTTACCAACAAAGTGACGTGATGTGAACTGTAGCATAATTATAAAGACAGTTTTAAAACTGTATCAATGGTTATTCATAGCATTCTTTTGCAAATGATGACAAAGTTTGTTTTACATTTATTTCACATCATGCATGTGATTTTTTAATTAAAATATTAAATATTTAAAATTAAATGTACTTGTGACTTTTTTCCATATGTATTTACTATTCGCATTTGTCATCCCCCTCTAGAAAGGCCACCCGCATTATAAGGCCACTTCCCTGCTGCATTAGGGGTGGCCTTATAAGAGGGGGACTACTGTATAGTGTATATAAAACAATCGCAATAATATAATAATTCAGTGTATGGTATTTCTTTAAAAACCAGCTTCGCAGGGTGAGCCTTTGTACAGAGGTAACCTGTGTACAAAGGCCAATTTCGCCTTTTCAAATGGGTGGCCACAACTGACAGGTCTGAATGTAATTTCAACTGCAGATAGAAATGACTTTTGGCAGATGACAACTTACAGATGGGAAATTCCATTCAAATTAGTGTAATCTTTACAAGTCATTGTTAGTAACTTTTGCATGGTATAATGGACATGACTAATATTAGGCTATATTATGAATAAATTTCCATTCATTATGAAATTATAACACCATACCACTTTTAATTACAATTCCACAATTGCAAAAATGGCCAATTTATACATGAATTTCTAGTTGCCACCATTTGCTATTCAATTATACATCTAACTGAAACCATGATTTATTTACCAGCTTAAAATAACTTGAGTTCTTGTGCTGTCAAGGTCTGTATTATTGTAATATTAATAAAAAAATATTTTTTTATTACAGACAACTGAATGATATACATATTCAACAGTGCAGAAACTGAATTTAGTACTGTGTAGCCAAGTAAAAGCTGTCCTGATACTGATCTCAGATATTTAGACTTTTCATGCTTACAGCACTGTCTTCTTATTTTTCCACCAAAAAATAATGCCAGTCCCTTTTCTTCATTACAAAGAACCACAGACATGATCTGGTTTGCTACCCATGATGATGGAATGAATTCAATAGATAACTTTGTTCTGACTGGTCAACCAAATCTGACACATCACAGCAATGTTTCCATGGTGATTTTTCTCAATGACATATAATGCGTATGCTTACTAAACAGAATTGTAACATCCTTATTGAAAGGAAATGTACTAATATTTTGTGGGTGGGTGGGTGGAGTAGAAATGTTTTCTTACCAGACAGGAGATAGTAGACAGTATCATAATAATTTCTAGGCCAAGTCAAGTAGTAGCATTAGTAACAATAGCAGCTGAGTATTAGTAGTCCTGGTAGTGATTGTAGTAGTAGTAGTAGTAGTGATTACAGAAATAGTAGAGGTAGTGACTGTAGAAGTAGTAGTGGTAGTGACTGTAGAACATGTAGCAGCAGTAGTACAAGAAGTGAAGAAAGCAGTGGATCACAGCACCTCTCACAACTACCACTGTTTTGACAGGATCCTCTTCTTAGGATTCAAAGAGGATTTAATAGGACTTAGCATGTCCTATATCAGATGTTTTAACGCTACTTCCTTTTGATGCAACTGCCCACTGTCATCACAAAGTTACTACTTGTAATATATACACCTATTTTTGAGTCCACCTGTAAACAACACAGACCCTGATCTGCTCTTGCAAAATGTGTTGACAGATCAGGGTCTATGTTGTTTGTTCTATTGATTACTTCTACAAACAACACAGTCCCAGATCTGCCAGTGCAACATGCAATGACAGATCTGGGTCTGTATCTGTATTTGACTCAGGAGTGAGTATGTGTTGTATATTTGATGAGGAAGTTGGCTAGAAGCTTAATTATCCAACACAATAAGGATAACTTATGAAAAAACAAATATCTTATAAACAATATGGACAAAAAAGCCTACATACTCAGGTGATGGACTACACAGTTTAAACTATAAGGTAAATTCTGGATATAATGAAGCCAAGGAAACCAAAATTATACTACAAAATCTGAATATCCTTTATAAAACATCGAAAGGGAAAATTCAATATTTGACATCTGATTTTGTTAAAAATGGAATTTCCTGCACTTTTTTGTGTCTCTGAAACAAACTCAATTGATCTGGTTATTGCTGGTAATGGCAGTAGTTGATAACCTGGTTATATCATAAACCAACAAGGCACCAGCTGCTCCTCTGTAATAACTACGGGTCACCGACCTGGAAAAAATAAAAACTAGGTTTAGAGCTA
This sequence comes from Sinohyriopsis cumingii, assembly GCA_028554795.2. NCBI lineage: Eukaryota > Metazoa > Mollusca > Bivalvia > Unionida > Unionidae > Sinohyriopsis > Sinohyriopsis cumingii. The sequence goes on from JAPYKE020000181.1 coordinate 120,594, forward strand.
TATTCAGTTTTCTGTTTTGCCTGAAATTATATTAAGCACTATTGTCTAAGTGCATCATATTGCACTTTGGAATAATGTTGATGCCGATGAGATGACTGGAATGATGGACATTATGTGCTATGTCTAATTTATTGAATATTCATTACAGATGTGAAAACTGATTGTTATCAATAATTACATGGCTCATCTCCAGTTTCACTGTAGTATCTGCCTACCCTGCCCTGCAGCTTGTATCCCCACCCCCGAGTTTAACAATGGAAAGCCTCAATGATACAAAAAATGGATAGAATAGTCATTTCAATCATTAATTTTTAACTTAAAACACGACTGTCTCCAGGGGAGGGCACTAACACATACATGTTGTTTGTATTACTTTATTTTTTCTGACAACATGAGTGATATAGTTTAGCATATTAAATAAGTTAGGAATAAGTCCATAACTCTGTAGAGTTACATCCCCTTGAATCCAAGTAACGAAAAAGATTTAGACTGCTTGCTGTTTATTCAATCTTCATAAGGAATATTAAAACTAGACATTATAAAGACTAGATGTAGCTGACACAGTTTTTATCTCCTACATATGTGTAGTTCCACATATAAAATTCAAGCAAAACAGCTGCTCTTCTGAAAATCTTAGGATGATTCAGTCTTAAAAAGGAATACTTATATTTAACATGTTAAGATGACAATAAATAACTAAAAAGCAGCTTTTTTTTGTTCTTTTAATCTGAAATTGTTACCAAAAAATTGGATTTGGCCAGAAAATATCTTTCACAACATCTCATTTGACTACCATGATGATGCACAGGTGATACATGTCAAACATGTGATTAAAAGTGCCATAAATATACTGGTAATTATATTTATACTATTTAGATTAACATGTGGCAAATACATCTGTTTTGTAAAGAATTATTTTAATGCCATAGAGTAAGTATGGTGAAGTGAAAAAGAACCATAGTGTGTGTGAGTGTGTGTGTGTGTGTATATATATATATATATATATATTGAGGACTTGGTCTCACTTATGTGTATCCAGGCTGTAGGGATATGCTCCATAGAGAGTGATATTGTATATACCATAAGTAATTATATAAATTACATTTTTTCTGAAAAATTTACATCATTCAGCAATATGATAAATCCAATATAAATCTAAACACATTAGCAGTGCCCAGCATACATTAAAGCAGATCTCAAGATAAATTCTCTCAATAAAATTATTCCCATTTCTGATACTATGACCATATAGTTAAGTATATCATTCAATGAATTTATGCATGATAATTACTGCTTTACAATAGTTTGTAAGGAAATTATGTCTGTCCACTAGACAAGTGGGAGAACAGATGATTGAATTAAGGATATTTTGTCAAATTGATTGCGATCTATGTGACATTTATATTATCTTCACAGGAATCTGGATTAAACACAAATTCCATATCACCGATTTTTCAGGTAAACCAGATATTTGAACAGGCTATAAAAAATATGACCTGCTCCAACCCTATCAGCCAATACCATCATTAATCAGTCATTTACTGGACTGCGAATCTCACCGGAATCTTTCTTGCCCAGCAGTGTCCCAGATCTGTAGCTTGACAGACTTTCCTCCCACATTTACCACTTTGCTTCCAAACTCCACTCCAATGGTATGATTTGAATCCTGTTTGACTGCCAATAAAATTAGAACTATTTAATATGCTGAGAACTTAGCATTATCCACTTTGGCAACCAGAGTGGTTCTATGAGGAAGGCCAGAACTCAGTTTAGAATGGGGCAATAAAAAAAATAAAAAAACAGCAAGTAAAATATTGCATTTTCTTTACTTTATGATTGTCTGCAATTAAATAGCAAACAGCAGCAACCAGTAGTTGCTAAACTTTGTCAGTAAATGAAAATTAAGCATAGTTCTGTATGTGCAATTCAAGGTGCTATGTATCGCCTGCACTGCTGAACCATATTTTGAATACCCACAAAGTCAATGTAGCATCAAAAGTAGACCAATGTGACTTCCTTGTACCTGTATTGAGGCCTATGCTGACAACAATGACAATGTTGTTTGAAATGTGATACCAATGTCTCACCTATCCATTACAGGTAAGGCATAAATGAACCAAAAAGAGCTTAAATCCATAAAAATATTTATTGTGCAGCAAATGTTCATTACAAGAAAGGATGCATTAATATTAAGGAAAATGGTTATTTCCACTGGTTTTTAGGTCTATATTAAAAACATGTATGTGTGTATGTGTGTGTGTGTGTATGTATGTATGTATGTATGAATGTATGTATGTATGTACAAGGTTTAGCACAACCCTGGCCATGTTGTGCCTAGTAGGCTTAGGTATCCCCAAAAAGGCATTCAAATCAAAGGTAAGGCAAACAAGAACACTGTGAATGGTGCATTATATGCCAGTCCCATGTTCAACACATGCATTGCATGCATTACATGAGCATGATTATCTCTACAGACTGATTTCAATATATGTGATCTTAAAGTTTGGTCCAGGGCCCCGAGTGTCCAAGTGGTCTAAAGTGCTCACCGTTACAGATAACTGCCCTCTCACCTCTGTCTGTGAGGTTTCAAGTCTTGGGTTCAGCCAATGTGGGTATGTGAGAAAGCTTGCCAGTAGCTTCTCATCTGTTGGTGGTTATATCTGGGGTTTTCACGGGTTCTTCTTCCACCATTTATACCGGCCGCCATGTATAGCCTATCTTGAGCTGAAAAATGGCGTTAAACCCTACAACAACAACAAAGTTTGGTCCTGGTCTGTTGTGTGGAACTAATGTTATTACTAAATGTTATTGTGTGGAAACCATTCTTATCCTCAAAGTCAGTGAGCATGACATTCAACCTTCTGACCTTACTCCAATAACTTTCATCAGCAACTTCTTATGACACGCAGGATAATGTATCAGGTCTACTTTCAATCCCCTAATGCAAGTTCTGCATGAGTTAACCACTATATGTTCTTAACTATGTAACAGAAAGGAAGTAAAACCAACAGGGCTATTCAGAATCCCCTAATGCAAGTTCTGCATGAGAAAGGCCAGGTTGATCTGACTTTTAACGACCTCTTAAACCACTAAAAGATTCATACGAAAATGCACTATATATAGTAAGTAAATAATATTTATCTTTAACAAATGTATCATCAGATAATTTGTATAGAATTTTAACTAAAAAATGTATATTTCTGTTATTTATGTAAGCATGTCATCTATAACAAGTGCATTTTTAAACTGTTTGTACTCTTCCTTTACAGAACAATATCTATGCTGGAAAAATATAAGAGAAGTTTTAACAATGAAACCATTGAGAATCATAAGTGACATCTGGTGATAATAAAATGCATTACAGCAATTATAAAAATGGCCAAATTAGGACCATAACATACAGCATGATTACATGGATAAGCAAACAGAAAATTATAGAGATCTGATTCTTTATTAAAGCCAACAATATTCTTGTAATTTAAGTCTCAAATATATTTAACAGCATTTATCTATAGTGAGATTTAATTTAACAGACACATTTAACTTACATTTATTCTCTATGAACTGGTGAAGAATACAGGACTTGCCAGCTCCAGCACTGCCTATTACTAAAAATTTAAACAAGAAATCTGAAAAAGAAATAATTAAGTATTTGAGCAAGAAACCTGCAAAAAGATGAACATGAGAGACTACATAGTTGAATATGAACTATGAATAAAATACTTTTGAAAAACTATTTGAAAGTTTAAATAAGTTCAAAGTCTCTTTTTGCACTAACATAAATACAATGATGAGATCAGGTCTTGACTGAAATTGTAATGCAAGAATAAGATCAGGTCCAAGTCTTGACTGAAATTGTAATGCAAGAATAAGAAGAATAAAACAGATAAGTAGAGTGAAGAAGAGTCAGACATAAAAATAAAATTACTTTTAGATGCCACTTTTTTTTTAAAACAATTATATACATGTGTTGGGAATGCAAGATGGGTGATTCAGTAAGGGTTCAGTTGGATATTGCACCTGTAAACAGGTGAGACAGCAAAGCATGGTACATCTGGGTGTATACTTCAGATCAAACATGGGGCAGAGTACATTTTGCACCATGTAGACCTGAAAATCAAAATACTCATACTGTTATATTTCTAGAGTGAAATACTCATACCTGCACTCCTGCTCTAATATGAAAAATGTACTCTTTATTGCAGGATACATTTTGCAGTGCATCATTTTTTAGGGAACTAAAATGCTCTCCAGAATTTATATTCTAAATTAACAAGTGAATTTGACCAAATATCCCCACATACAAAACAAAATGTGGCAGTGGCATGAATCACACAAATGTTTATTATTTTTTTCAATTTGTTTTCCTTTCATAGTAAGAAGTGCATCCCTTAGTAGTACTGGAAAGAATGTTTAATATCCTGACTTAATGTCAAGTTCCAGTGTATTCCTCTTAAGGATGCTAAGTAGTTTTAGTAATTAAAAATACAAATCTCTAGTCGAACTGCCTCAATCTTCCATTTATGCCACTATGTACACGCTTGTACTAAATGAATTTAGATATACATTTTTCTTGATTCAAAATTATTTTGCAACATGAAGTCTCTCTCTCTCTCTCTACATTAATAATGTACATTTCTATCCCAAATATTGCTGAACAAAATCTTTGAAACTTTATTTGCAGATGTCAGTAATGATGCAGTATGATCACATGTCATGTTTATGCTCTCACTGCATGTCTATTCAAGGCCAACTGGCTTTTTTACAAAAAATATAATTTTCACTTGGTATTGCAACGTTATGCTTGAAATATTTTAATTGTAATAATAATAAATTTTCAGTATTATTAGTATTTTACAATATTAACTAAATAATATTTTAATAATCCTCCTTGTCTGTATACAAAATATTGGATACTGATCACACAAATACTGTCCATGGACTTAACCACTGATTTACACACCATTAATCTCCTCTTTCTCTAAGCAGCCATGTATGTGTGTAACAAGTAAACTTTTCAAGTAACAAGAGGGCCTGATAGCTCACCTTGCTTACAACAGCTGACCATTTCACTAAATAGGCTCATGTAGTAATGATAGGACACATCCTATGTAAATGATCTCCCCTACTTTACATCATGTAAATTTTAACTATATCACAAGAAAATCTGTTTCTAAGCATAAAGTTTTCTTTTTGTTGTTATTATATTCTAATCAACTCATCACTTCAATTACATTTAAAATAATGGAATACTGACTTTTAAAAGAATGGTTTTGTAATTATTTTTTTATTATCCCCCCTGAATGATTCAAGAACCTTGGAATAATTTACTGTATATGTATCAGACTAATGTAATCTGTAATTACTGCTTAAATAATATATGACAAACACTGCTTGTGCATGGTAGATGTTTCAGTACATTGATCGCCTTCAACGACAAGTGCCTTTCATTTCCAATCACACATGTAACAAATCTCTCGAGTCACGTCTTTAAAAATGATCACCTAATCACCAAGAAATGGCAACATGCATCAAATCAATCTCTGAAAATTGGCAAGCTCAGCTCCTTTCATTTTTGTATCAGAAAATTGACTGAAGATTCAAAAGCCACCATAATGATTAGGGAAGAGCATATCCACCCACTGTCTGCAACCGTGTTAGGATATAATGGTTGACAAATTACTTATAAATATTGAGTAAACATTCACATTATGTATGTGCAAGAAAATACATGAATAACCTTTTACACAGACAAGAAGATGGAAGTGACATACTTTGACACTGTATTGTGATATAAAGAATTGACAGGTGAATGAAATCATAGGCATTTATGTAACAGAAGCAAGCAGTACACATAAATGCTTAATAAAGGTGAGGACTTGCAGATCATTTAAGCATTCTGAACTGATCATAACCTCTCTCTCTCTCTCTCAAATTGTTGGACTTGCACATTGGCAAGCACCTGCAAACTTGAATTTGCCCGAGCTGAATTTGAGCTTGTCCCTGGCATCACACAAATTGGTGAGTGTGATTTGGATTTTTAGCACAGCTTTAAAAAATCTTTTAGTCATATCAGTGACTAAGATGTCTGCAGTTTGGCAGTTCATAGTGATGTCTTGCACTGGGACATCATGCTGCAGACATGTAGCATGATGTCCCACCCAGTCACATTATCCCGACACCAGGCTGACCAGTCCTAACACTAACCTCTTAATGCTGAGTGCCAAGTGAGGCAGCTGCAAGTGGCATTTTTATAAGTCTTTGCTATGACTTGGACGAGGTTCTAATCTGTGACCTCCTGCATTCAAGGTGGATGTTCTAAGCATTTAGGCCACTGGAGAGGTCATCACACAAATGGATTTGTCCATCCGTGCCCTTTTAATTAAATCTGGATGTGTTTCAGTAGAAAAGCATGTAGGGTAATTTGGAACATTTTTATTAAAAGTTAAAGATACAAAATACAATTTTCAACTAATCTGTGACCTGTGGTAATAAGTATATGAAATACCATAAAATAATGCACAGAAACATGATAACACATACACGACTAATCTTGCAGGCAATGTAACACCAAAATACTAGCAACTGTCAAAACTATACATTACTAGGCACGGGTTTTAACAAAACTATGTTCTTATTGGAGCTAAATCAAAATTAAAAACATTATTTGCAAAAAAATATCAATAATTCTGCACAGAAATTCTGATCCTTTATTAGAATACTGCACAGTTATGCTAGCCTGTAATTGTACATTTGCTCTAACAATTATGAATTTAATTTTGAAAATTTTTATTAAATGTATTTCTTTTAGTTTACTAACATTTCAAGCTTTTCTTTATACCTTTATATCATAATACTAACAATAATGTATTTCTCAAATGCTCTGATAATAAGACATTCTATTTCTGAATGCCTCACATCATAAGTCACCTCACTCTGGCGGACCCACTGATAAGAGATACAATGCAACACAGAAACTTTGCACAAATGTACATTTTAAATAATCTGTAAAGTATTTAAAGTGTATATGAGGAACGAGTCTCCTTCTATGCCAATATATATGATCAGCAATGGAACATGCAGACTGAATAATTAAAAAAGTTATCACAGAATTGGCAAGGGGGTAGATCCCAAACCGCACGAGTTACGAGTTATAGCCACCTAGTTAATTTGCAGAAGGGGAGTGGGTGTTGTCAATAATTTTCTTTTGTACCAACAGTAATGGGTACCTGTGGCCACAGCAGTTGTTCTGCATCTGCAGGAAGAACAATGTGTAGGACATGGTTGTTATAGTTGTCTACACTCTTGCACTCAGACTTGTAGTTGCTGTTATTGTTGTAGGGTTTAACGCCATTTTTCAGCACGATAGGCAATACATGGCAGCCAGTATAAATGGTGGAAGAAGAACCCAGGAAAACCCTGGAAAGAACCACTGACCAACGAGAAGTTACTGGCAAGCTTTCTTATGTACGCACACTGGCAGAGCCTGAGACTTGAACCCGCACAGACTGAGGTGAGACGGCAGTGATCTGTAATGGTAAGTGCTATATACCAATCGGCCACTCAGGGCCCCGACTTGTAGCTGTAAATAAAGATTTTCCTTGCATGAGTAAATTGCACTACTTCTTGTGTTTTGAAGATGACACCATAATGACTTCCAAATTTAAGACAAGACATGAAATTGGTAATAAGAAGTTTCAAAAGCATTCACGTAATGGAAGCAACTGGCATAGTGACCAAGATCAGTCCAGCATCTGATCAAATGGAGCAGTCTCAAATGGCTCAAAATGCTGAATTAAAACCACTGATGTGTAGTCTGTTTGGAAGTAGTTCTAACCATCTTGTCAAGAATAAGAATGCATAAGAATAGATGATAAGCTATGTCTGTAATATGCATGCTGGAAATACAACCAAAATGTCAGTACATATAAAATACCAACACCCTACCAATGACAACCTTCTAAAGAAGTAAAGACTATCAAGTTGATAGTGGGTATTGTTAATGTATTGTATCATAGATCATGTATCATGAATTGAATCGATATGTGATGGAGGTGTATTGTTTCACCCCTACAGGTAACAAGCACAGCCAATCAGATTCAAGATCAGCTCACTAATATGTGTGGTTTTTGCTCATTAACAAAATTATTAGAGATCTTGATCATATAAGCATATATTATAAGCCAGATCAAATTCAAATCAGAAATGTGGCTTCCAGAGTGGTAACAAAGCTCAAACGCAAGATCACATGCTCAATAAATTGGTCTCACTCTTTATTGAACTCAACTAATATTCTGATAATACAATTCCATATATTATCGTTTGATCAAATCTGGAAAAGAAATTTTGACTCCAGGATGATTGTTGTTATTGTAGCTATAGGGTTTAATGCCATATTTCAGTGCAAGATAGGCTATACATGGCAGCCAGTATAATTGGTGGAGAAAGAACCCAGACCCCCCAATGAACCACCGACCCATGGGAAGCTCCTGGGAAGCTTTCTCATGTACCCACATTGGCAGAACCAGAGGCTTGAACCCACGCCTACAGAGGTAAGATGGCACTGATCGTAACAGTGAGCGCTTGAGACCACTTGGCCACTTGGGGCCCCACACTCCAGGTGGTTTGAGAAATCATTGACATATGTGATGGATAATGCACAATGGACACTGGCACATGCCATAAGCTCACTTAAGCCTTATGGCCAGGTGAGCTAAATAAGATGATAAAACTGATACTAAAAGACAAAGCTGTGAATTCCCCGTCTGTCTCTGCTTTCTCATCACACCTGAATGGGCACTTGTGAGCCCAGTATTTAACAGCATTCATTCTGCATAGCTTATCTTCTGCATTATATATCTGTATTCTTCTAACAGCACAAATCCTGAAATATATATTCTCCAGCCATGCTTGTAAATGGCAACAAGACTTTTAGCAACAATTCTTATTTTGAAGAATACAAAACAGGAGCCATAGTTTTGTATTAAGGTTTTCTGATTAATTTAAATTAATTTTCACATTATAATCTGCTTTAAGAACCACATAATCTTATGCTAATTAGCATGTGTGTGGGTGTGATTTGGATTTTTAACATAGTTTTAACAATTTATAAGTCATATCACTACAATGTCTGCAGTGTGGCAGTTAATAGTGGTGTCTAGCAATGAGGCATCATGCTGCAGATATGTAGCATGATGTCCCACCCAGTAACATTATCCCAACACCAGGCCGTCCAGTCCTAAAACTATCCTCTTATTGCTGAGTGCCTAGCGAGGCAGCTGTTAGTATAATTTTTATATTGCAGGATCGGACAATTAATGTTACTAATAAGAAGAAACCATTTGTATATGATTTTGTGAATCTTGCATTCTAATGGCAACAATTTGACCAGATCACACCCATTCTCAGAAACTTTTCTCTTTGTTTTGATGGATTACACCTTCCAAGATGTATGGTCTATACAGTAACTGAAAACTGCTTCAGCCAGAGAGTATTTATATTTGAGGTTTTACATTGATACCATACAGGGTCATTTGCAGTACCATGTGCAAAAGTGGTATAACAGCAAACAGTTCAGTTTAAAAACTGCTTCCTCAGAAGCAAATTTGTGGTTAAAAAGTTTTTAAAATGTCAGGATAAAAAGGATGTAACAACACATTTCGTGATCTACAAATTAAAACCAAGTGACATAATTCCACCCAATTGCATGGTAATTAGTTTATTGCAACAGCTTCATCTGCATAAAGTAGTGCAAGTTTCCTGTGTCACTTGCCACATCATTTTTGATATTTAGACATTTATGATGGGGTGTAGGGTCAGAGCCAACTGCCTATTGAAAAGTTGGAATTCAGCAGTTCAGTTGAGTAATTAGTCAGATTTATAGCTAGTTTTACAAAATTCAACGTAACAATGCCAATAAATGGCAAGAGATATTAAGCAAACTAAACAGATCTTGAAAAAAATTAGTAAAGTTCAACATTTTAAAAAAAATAAGCTGTATGTAGAAGAGAAACAACAACGAATAGGATGTAATGTGTTTAAAACATCTTGTTTATGGGGGACCACTTTGGTGGCCCAGTGGTTAGAGCGTCCGCCTAGGATGTGGGAGGTCGTGGGTTTGATCCCCAGCTGAGTCATACCAAAGACTTACAGAAATGGTACTTACAGCTGCCTCACTTGGCACTCAGCATTATGATGTTAGTGTTAGGACTGGTCGGCCTGGTGTCAGAATAATGTGACTGGGTTGGGTACCATGCTACATGTCTGCGGCATGATGCCCCAGTGCTAGACATCATTATAAACTGCCACACTGTAGACATCGTAGCGATATGACTGAAAAAGTGTTAAAGCTATGTTAAAAATCCAAATCACACACACACACACACACGCTCCTGTTTATGGGTGCAAAGAAACAAGTGGTAACTGCCATCAACAGTGTCCATGTTTAGCTGTTGTGCGGACGACCACAAGTCTTTAATCATGCTAGTTTTTATAGGTTTCGGGAAAGGAATAAATCTAATTCCTCCATATATACGATCTTGATATTGACTGTTAGAATTACAAAGCCCCCTTTTAACGCCATTTCACCTTTATCGATCAAACAACTTTCACCATTATTGATCCAAAAATCGACAAAACATGATACAATAACCAATTCATTATCGCGACAGTCAGCTTGTCAGAAGGAAATGGCGGACATAAACAGTGCATGGAGTTGTGTCTAATTTACGCTCGCTGATTGATAAGTGGCAATAGGTCAATTTCCTATAAACGGTAAAAACTGGTTTTCATCAGTTTGTGTAACAGTGAAAATAAAAGTACTGCAGTATAGAAAATAATCACTGTAAATGATAGATTAATTTTCTGATCAGTCTTATTACATAAATGAAGAAAATGGGGAAAATAGTGTCTGATATAACGGCACGCTGAATGTAATTCAAATGGAAGAGAGATTGGATTATGGGGTATGAAATGAAATCTTAACGGTAGGCCTCTAAAGTAAAATGAAGACAATGGTGTAATGCTGATGAATTTCTATAAATGTCCGATATTTCCATTGATGTCCTGGGCCGAAACGTCCATGTACCAGGTGGGGCAAAATGTCCATTGAAGTGGGGCGAAATGTCCTGGGCTGAAACGTCCATACTTCGAAAATTAGAAATACTTTCAGAGATTGTTGTGAACACTAATGGTAACATAACTATTTTTGGAGTAGCTGACGCTTGTTACTGATCGACTGTTACTTACTCCTAACTGGTAGTGTGGTGGGGTACGTGTCGTCTTCATGTCTTAATGACTGTCCTACAATGAAAGACGTTGATCCTAATATGTATGATTATACATAGCAGTATCGAAGTCTTGCATTTTAGGACTACCCCACCCGTTTTTCTGAAATATCCTTTGAAAATCTCTCATAAGAACAACGTTTGACGACATTAAAATCTTCTGTATTTCACATCCAATTATGAAAATGCATGTAAAGTATCTTCAGTCTGTTTACCGTATGTTTCTGACATTCTTTTTAGCCGTATGATCACAGTGTTATCATCTGTCTCGACTTCCTGATCATCTGCTAAAGGTCAAGGTTGCTCTGAGGAACAAACTATGACTGTCGGTAGCGGACAATCGAATCTCATTGAAGACCGCCAAGTCGAGACATTGCTAAAATCATTATGTGTATGTTCTGTTCTTTGCGCCTCTCTGTGTTTCAAGTCGTCATCTTATACGGTGATAGTTAATGTACTGCAGTACAAAGTTTACACTGATGATTTATTTAGTGTCTGATCAAGTTTGAATTAAATTTAATTGATGTATACGTTTGCCGTATATTTAATTGATTTAATCTTAAAATTAAAGTTGATTTATAGTCAGTGAAAAAAGACAACTATATTGTGATGTTTATCTACTAAAAAGATTACAGATTAAAAAAGAAATATATTGGTAGTCTTGGACCAGTAATATTATGTTTTTACACCTCGTATATGTATACTAAGAACATTAAAAATTAAAACTAAAACTGCAAAACAAGCTAGGCCTTTTCAGATCATTAAAAACTAACTGACTACAATAAGTTTTGTTTAACACACTTCTGACATATTACATTAAATATCAACACTAAAATGACTGGACCATATTGATATTTAAAATAGAACTATCGTAATACATTTCGAGGCATTCAAATGCCAATTTATCTATTCATAAATTACTCGAAAATGTCACTGGACCATTCTGATTCTAGGAATACTCATACATTCAAAAATGACACGACCAGTCAATTATCAAGACATTTTGTGGATACAAAATGATTAATATATTTTCTTGATGAATGATTAAGAATGGCAAAAAGTTACGGTGTATTACATTAAACAGTTTTCGGATAGGTGATATACGGTGAGTTTTTCATGAACATAATAATATCGGTGTAATTTAATGGGATCAAAATGTGGTAAAAATAAAAGATAAATAGTACTTCAACGTTTCAGACAAGATGCAGATTTATAGATTACTATAAATAATAATATAATTAAAAACGGTAACATAAAACTCGAAAGTGAAGTGGTTAGGACAGAGCAGTTTGAGCAAGAAATGCATCACGTATTTGATGTGGGTAAATACACAAATTTGTATTCAGCTATGTTTACAGTACTCTTATCTTACCTGTTGAGGCTCTAATAAACAGTAACAAAAGAAAGAGTAAAAACAACAGTTTTGAAAAATTTAACAAATAATTTATTTCCCTGGAGAAACAATCCAAAACTGAAAAAATAAGAACTTACGGTTTTAAGAATCAAATAAAAATATAATCCAAGAATAATCCATGAATTAAATTTTAGAAGTCCTAGTAATGAAATGTTCATATGAATTCAAGTTAGAGTAGCGACGAAAAATCCAAAATGGAAGGGGAAGACGTATACTGTAGTCAGTATAGCGCTGTAGTGTCTATAGTTCTTTATTATTCCACAGACAATAATATTCCGGTGTTTGAATTTCCGAATAAAATTCAAATAAATGTCTTTGTCCAAGAATTATGTATGAACACTCAAACATTTTCAGGAAAAAGAATTAATCTTTTAGAATCCAAATAATTTGAATAAAAATTAAAATGTAACTCCAAACTGGTCACAAACAAACACTTTTCCAGTGTCCAGTGTAAAAGCCCAAACTGAGAAATAACTCTCCAAACATCACTATTAAATCTGACTACTGCGCAATTTCGGAAAACCCAAAATTGCAAAATAGAGGCTGTTTACATCTAAAATCACGATTTCCCAGTATGACCTTAATAAAAACCAATCATTTTACTCCGAGAATAAATAAAAATAGAAAGTTGTTTACTTGTCTCATTGATTTCTGAATCAAGGTCGAGAACTAAGTCATAAATAGAAACAGTGTTTCTATTATTAGGTGTTTATGAAAAGAGTCAGGTCAAACTGAATTTTCGGGAAAATGTCAAAACAAAATTACATTACTTTGACATGTAATGAAATTAAAAATAAAAAGATTTGGAAACTTACAAACAATGAAATTAAATCAAATATAAATTGAATCGAATATACATAACACTCCCCCCCCCCCCGAAAAAGAAAGATTTATATGATAAAGCGTTCTTTTTACCATCAATTAATTATACATGAGGTTAAAAAGAACTCTTATAAATTATACAAAGTGTACATTAAATAATACATTTCTATACACGGGAAAGTGCATCTGCTATTAAATTATCTTTCCCCTTGAAGTGCCTGAAGTCAATATCATATTCCTGTAACAACAAGCTCTACCTTAGTAGTCTTTGATTTTTATTTTTCATCTTGCCATGAAAGTAAGGGGGTTGAGGTCACTGAACACAATAATCGAAGGAGGAGCTGAACTAATGTTGTTGTTGTTATAGGGTTTAACGCCATTTTTTAGCACAAGATAGGCTATACATGGCGGCCAGTATTAATGGTGGAGGAAGAACCCGGGAAAACCCCGGAAAGAACCACCGACCTACGAGAAGCTACCGGCAAGCTTTCTCACATATCCACATTGGCCGAGCCCGAGACTCGAACACAAGCAGACAGAGGTGAGATGGCAGTGATCCGTGACAGAGAGCGCTTTAGACCACTCGGCCACTCGGGGCCCCCTGAACTAATGTAAGCTTCAAAATGTTGTAATGCCAATACCAAAGCCAAACATTCCTTCTCGATTGTTGAATAATTTCTTTGCTGCTTATTTAATTTCTTAGAAAAATAGCACAATGGATGATCAATACCATTTTCGTCTTCTTGAATCAAACTGCTCCAACCCAAACATCACTTGCATCAACAGACAGTTTAAATGATTGGCTGAAATTTGGAGCTGTAAGAACTGGTGCGCTTTTAAGGATGGCTTTTAACTTGTCAAAAGCCTCCTGACATTTTCAATCAAAAGGAACTTGTTTCTCTTACTCAATAAGTTTGTCAGAGGTTCAGCAATTATATAAAAATTGAAACAAAATTTCCGATAGTATCCAGCCATACCTAAAAAAAATCGCATCAGTTGCTCTATATTAACAGGTACAGGGAATTCAAAATAGAATTGACCTTAGCATCTATAGGTTTATTTTGTCTAAGTCCAACGATATGTCCTCGAAAAATTACACTAGCACGACAGAACTTTCTTTTGGATAAAATAATTGTCAAACTTGCATCTGTGAGTCTGTCAAAGAATTTCAGAATTGTTGCTAAATGTTCTTTCCAGGTGTCGTTGTAGATGATGACGTCATCGATGTAAGCATCACAATTGTCTGGTTGGTTGGCATCCGTTAGTCTCGAGAGACGATGGAAGTTCGCCCATGAGAGATGTCCCTGTTGGTGGTTGTGCAGCGTTTGCTGTGGCTTTGTAGCCCAACACGGGAGTGGCAGTCCTTGCTGCACTTGAAGGTTGAGTCTCGTGTGGGTTGGAGCTGCTTCTTCTTCCTCTGCAATCGCTTTTCACCAGCTAGCAAGCGTAGCTTGTCCTCGCCGGCTTTAGCTCTAGACCAGTGATCAGAGCAAGTCGCCAGCTGGACCTGTCTAGAGAAAGCTCTTCCCATGTGTCGACATCGATGTCAAGGGCTTTCATGTCGCTCTTGCAGACATCCTTGAAGCGGAGATGTGGCCGACCAATTGACCTTTTGCCAGAGGCAAGTTTCGAATAAAGAATGTCTTTGGGGATCAGTTCGTCATCCATCCGACGTACATGGTCCAGCGATATGATGCGACGTTGGCGGAGGAGTGTGGCCATGCTGGGAATCTTGGCACGTTCAAGCACCTCGTTGTTTGTTACTCTATTGCTCCAGGTGATCCCGATTATGCGTCAGAGGCATCGCATGCGAAAGACGCTCAGTCTTTTCTCTTGTGAGGCGTACAGGGTCCAGGTTTCACTGGCGTACAGGAGAATGTTTATCACGCAGGCACGGTACACGGAGATCTTAGTGTTCAGGGTCAGCATGCTAATGTTCCACACTATCTGCGACAACCTGGAGAGAGTTTTTGATGCCTTTCCAATCCGCTTGTTGAGCTCAGCATCGAGCGAGATGTTGTTGGTGATGGTAGAGCCGAGGTACGTGAACTGACTGACTAACTCAAGTTTGTAGTTGTTGATGATGATGCCTGGGGAGTCCGGGTCCTGAGCCATCACGTTTTTTTCTTTAGGCTGATGGTCAACCCAAACTCATCGCATGCTTTAGCAAAGCGGTCCATCAGGTTTTGTAGCTCAGCTTCTGTGTGAGTGGCTAGAGCAGCATCGTCTGCGAAGAGTATGTCCCTGATGGTTGCTTCACGTACTTTGCTCTTTGCCTTCAGTCGTGCCAGGTTGAACAGTCTGCCGTCTGATCGCGTGTGCAGGTAGATTCCTTCTGTGGACGTCCCAAAGGCGTGCTTGAGCAGGACAGCGAAGAAGATGCCGAACAGCGTGGGGGCAAGGATGTATTCCCTGTTACACTCCGCTGCGGATGTCGAAGGGATCGGACGTTGAGCCATCGTACGCACTGTGTCTTTCATGTCATCGTGGAAGGACTGGATCACGGTTAGCAGCTTTGGAGGACATCCAATCTTCGCCAGGATTGTGAAGAGTCCGCCTCTGCTGACCAGATCGAACACCTTGATGAGGTCTATAAAGGCCAGGAAGAGGGGTCTGCGTTGTTCTCTGCATTTCTCCTGCAGTTGCATGACTGAGAAGATCATGTCGATTGTGGACCTCTCTGCGCGGAACCCGCACTGCGACTCTGGATACACTCAGTCAGGATGTGTCTGCAGTCTGCTCAGGATGACGTGTGAGAAGACGTTACCCACAATGCTGAAAAGGGATAATGCCCCTGTAGTTGTTGCAGTCGCTTCTGTCGCCCTTGTTCTTGTACAGGGTTACGATGTTGGCGTCTCATATCCTGAGGCACTGCACCCTCATCACAGCACTGGCAGAGGAGGTCGTGCAGGTGTATGAGTAGCATGCTGCAGCCGCACTTGATGACTTCTGCTGTGATGCCATCCTTCCTGAGGCTTTATCTAAGGACAGTTTCTCTAAGGCCTTCTTTAGTTCGGCTACAGTAGGTCTCTAAGAGATGCTGCCCGTTCTCATTCGTCTTCCCAACGCCAAACGTGCCAAGACAGGAAGGCCAAGAGTCGGCACCCACTCCAGCGTTGAAGTCTCCCAGTAATATCAAGTTCTCTTCCCTGGGAATTTTGTAGACGAGCGAGTCTAACTCGTCGTAGAACTCATCCTTGGTATCTGCGGTGGCGCTTTGTGTGGAAGCTTAAATGCTGATCAGGTTGACAGACCCGGTTGTGGTGTGAAGGCAGAAGGATAGAAGTCTTCCGTTTCCTTGTTGGCAGGGTTCTATCATCCCCAGCAGAGTGTTCCTGACGGCGAATCCAACAATAAACTCTCTTTCCTTGCCAGAAGAACGTGTAGTTCTTTTCTCTGAGGGACCCGAAATCTGGTAGCCGTGTCTCCTGTAGTGAGGCGATGTCAACCTGGAGTCTTGCAAGTTCGTCGTTGATGACTGAAGTCTTTCGAACATCGCTGATTGTCTGGAGGTCATCTGAGAGCCCAGTCAGCATGGTCCGGACATTCCAGATACCTAGCTTGAGTATTGGATGTTTCCTTTTTGGTTTTCTTTTGTTATTTATTGGTGCAGTAGTTGCAGTCCGCTTGTCAAGCACTCGCGTACCCTAAGCCTTACGCACCCAGCAAGGCAGCTGAACTGTGGCGGGACGGCACCTTATTGGTTGGGGGCTGCCCAGCTTGAGGCGGGCGATAGCTGTCCAGTGAGACCTATTGGTCTCTTCCACAGTCGGAAGCAACCCCTGGCGTCTGACTATACGCCAATTGAGCGGTCACGTATAACCGATAAACTGCTACTTCCAGTGTTGTGTCGACGCTGTGGAGCGAAGCTGGAGTGTCCTCTCCGGGGTGAAAGCCTGGACAGGGAGATATGGAGAATCATCTGTTGCCGATGCAGCTGATTCCCATCTCCACGCAGCTGATGTATCCAAGGGAAAGGACAAGCTGATACGTCATGGTACCAGCTACGTCGCAGAAGTTGCCGAGATGACACTGAAGCAATGCAAAGTCGCCTTAGGGACTCCGTCTCCGGATTTTCTGTTGGGGCTTACTCCATTAGCCTTTCCCATGTAAGGGTATAGTCGCAAGACATCGAAGGTTTGAAATCGGAGTTAACTTTCTCCTAGATGGGCGACAATCCAACGTTAACGAGCCCTATCTGCCCGAAGAGTCTGGTTTTATGGCGACAGAAACTCACCTGTCATGCCTTCTCCAGTCAGTTTAAACAGGTTCCGCCACTCGTGAAGGACTGGAGCTGGATTTGGTTGTCAGAAACTCTATCAGACGCAAGCCATTGGGGGATTTCCAAGGGAAGTGGGTGCTTATCTCCCACAACCCCCTCCCCCCCCCCCGACGATAACAACCTTTGGAAGCCATCACAATTGTCTAGACCAGAGGTAATCATATTCATGAGACGTTCAAAAGTACTTGGCGACTCTTTCATCCCAAACGGCATTACTTTACATTGATATAGTCCACCTGGAGTCACGAATACCGAAATTTCATTTGCCCTTTCCGTTAGATGGAATTTGACAAAATCCTTTTAGAGGGTCAAATTTGGTGACATACTTGGCATTTCCGATCTTGTCAATACAGTCATCGATTCTTGGCAATGAAAATGAATCTGTTTTTGTCACACTATTCACCTTCATATAATCAGTGCACATACGTAAAGTTTTATCTGATTTTAGAACAAGTAGGCACGGTGAACTCCGGTCAATTTTACTGAGCTCTATAAAATCATTCTCCAGCAAATAATTAATTTTATTTTTCAAGTATTACTATTTGAGAGTGTTCATCCTGTACGGGTGTTGTTTCACAGGTTTGGAATTTACAATTTCAACGTCATGGAAAATTGTGTTCGATCTTATAGGAACATAAAAAATAAGTGCTTATATTCAAATAATAACTGTTTGAGCTCATTTCTTTCTTGCTCTTGCAAATGTGAAAGTTTCTGGTCCAGATCTTTCACAATTTCTGAATTCCGAAGATTTGTCACTCCAATATAGCAGAATCCGGTGATATTCCTTCACATAAATCTTCACTGAGTGGGGCAGGTACAACTAAATTAATTGCATGTTTAACCTGGCTTTCTATTTCAATATACTGATACTCCTATAATTTAGCTTTCTATTTCAATATACTGATACTCCTATAATTTATTTAGATCCCAGGTGCATTAAATTCCAAATTCAAGCATAACTGACTGGAAAGTTTCAGACCTAAAATATGACCCTTGACCCAATTGGACAGAGTTGGGAAGGCCAAATTGAGTTAAAAAAAACTTTATCAAAGCTTTCACTATTGTTTTAGATTTAATATTCCTCAAAGGAATTGTTTGTGGAAGCCTTGTTGACGCACACATTATGGTCAACAGGTATTGGTTACCTGACTTGGTCTTAGGAAAGGGACCAACACAATATACCATAATTCTACTAAATGGTTCGTCAAAGGCAGGATTAGGTTGTAGTTAAGCCTTAGGTATCTTCTGATTGGGTTGTCCTACCATTTTACAAGTGTGTGTGTGTGTGTGTGTGTGTGTGATTTGGATTTTTAACGTAGCTTTAACGATTTTTCAGTCATATCGCTACAATGTCTGTAGCGTGGAAGTTTATAGTGATGTCTAGCACTGGGGGCATCATACCGCAGACATGTAGCATGGTGTCCCACCCAGTCACATTATCCTGACACCAGGTCGACCACTCCTAATATTAACCTTTTAATGCTGAACGACAAGCGAGGCAGCTGTTAGTACCATTTTTGTAAGTGTTTGGTATGACTCAGCCGGAGGTCGAACCCACGACCTCCGGCATCCGAGGCGGACGCTCTAACCAATAGGCCACCGGAGCGGTTCCATTTCACAAGTATGACAAGATCTACAGTATTTACAAACATCACATTTGATTTTTGGTCAATACAAGTGAGTCAAGATCTTGTGATAAGTCTTATTAATCCCTAAATGACCAGCCAAAGAAGTTTCATGGGCCAGACTAAGTATTTCCTGTCTGGAAGATTTTGAAACTACAATTTGATAGTTCACTGACCAACCGTCAACAGCAGGTACCTCTTGAGGTCTCCATTTTCTCATAAGAATTCTATTTTTAATGAAATAAAAGAGAGGAATTTCATTAGCTTCAGTTTCACTAATGGCCCTTTGAAACAAACAGGAGATCTCTGGATCTTTTTCCTGTTCGACGACAAGTGATTGTCGTTTGTCATCCTGATTAGAAAAAAGAAAATGAGTGGTTAAAAGAGGATAACTGATCAATACCTTCTGATTAATCCAAACATGGAGCGAAAGTGACCTCATCAAAAGCCTGACCAATACATGTGTCAGCTAAAGGAAGACTTTCCTTATCAACTTCATTCTCAAGACGTTTCTTTGCCATAGCTCTGGTAAATGCACAAGCTGGGAATAAATCAGGAATTCTTTTTCAGTTGGATCGACTTTCTGATCCAAACAAAGCTTGTCAGTTACAAGCGGACTAACCACAACCTTGTCTCTTGCTAGGTCGTTGCCTAGTAACAAATGAATGCCCTCAACGGATAAATTGGATACTGTTCCGACTGTCACTGGTCCTGAGACTAAGTCTGATGACAAATTTTCGCAATGGAGAAGAACATTAACAAAGCCGCACTCTACTCCCTGAATAAGAACACTCTCATTAGAAGAAGACTTTTCAGAAAAAGGCAAAGTCCCTGACAATAAAAGACTCTTTGAAACTAATGTGTCCCTTAAAATTTTAATAGGGATAGGATTGGCCATGTCACCCGAGAGTGATATAGAACCCTATATGAATGGTTTGTTATTCTCCATAATAAAGTCAGACTGGGGTTTATTAGACCCAACAAATGTATTGCTTTCAATACATGACCGTGACATTGACATCTTAGAAATAAGAGCATTTGGAATAGGTCTGTCTTGATTCTGATGCCTATTTTTCAATTTGTAGCAATCAGAAATAACGTGTCCTTTCTTCTTGCAATAGGTACACGTAGGAAGAGACAAGGATCTTGAATCAAACTTCTCTGAAGCTTGATTTTTAGAAGTTGTGCCAGTCTGAGATTTAGTAGGGCTTGTATTATGCTGAAATACTTTTCTGCCAGAAGTCTGTTGAGTGGAAGTCTTTTTTACAAGAGGAATTTTATGAGTTAAAGAATAGTCATCAGCAGCACGAGCAGCATTTTCAAAGGTTTCGATCTTATGCTCGTTAAGATAAGTCTTAATATCACTATGGACACAGTTCTTGAACTCTTCAAGTAATATATGTTGTTTGAGACTTTCATAATCTTGATCAACTTTCTTGGCTAAGTACCATTTATCAAATAACTGCTATTTTCTCTTGCAAATTCGACATGAGTTTGTCCAGCTTCTTTTTTTATAGTTTCTGAATTTTTGCCGATAAGCTTCAGGGACTAAGTCATAACCCTCTAAGATGCATTCCTTAACGTATCATGGTCACCACTTTGATGAACTGTCATTGAATTGTAAATATCACTAGCCTTACCAGTGAGTACACATTGTAATAACTGAGTCGAATGCTCCCTTGGCCATTTTAAATTTTCAGCAACTTTTTCAAAACGAGTAAAATATTTGTCTACTTCTCTTTCTCTGAACGGGGGCACTAACCTAATATTCTTTGCAACATCAAAACTTAAATTTGTATTTGAAGTGGGAATGTGCTTTTCACTTGCCATCCCGATTTCTTTTATTCTACATCGATATTATTTATTCTTCCCTTTCACTTTGCATCCGCATCCGTCTCTCCCTCTCCTCTTTCTCCGACTGTAAATGCATTTCCTCTTTCTCTTTCTCCGACTGTAATGCATTTGCTCTTTCTGTAACTGTATCTTTTTGGTAACTGCATTTGTCATTCTCTCTCTCTTTCTTCCGATTATAAATGCATTTGATTTTCTTTCTCTCTTTCCTGTCTCTATCTCCTCTTTCTCAAAGTGTAACTGCATTTGTTTTTCTTCTTTTTGTAATAACATTTGTTCTTTCTGTTTTTCCAATTTCATTTGTTCTTTCTCTTTCTCCAATTGCAACTGCAAGTGCATTTCTTTTTCTTCTTTATCTTTTTGAAGTTCCAGCTTCCTTAACTTCAATTCCATCTTGTATTTTACTTACTGATCGAAACCAAATCACTTTTATCAATAACATTCTTTTATACCAAGTACTGGACTACACTATTTTGTATTCCTTGCTTCGTTAAGGAAGCCTTACATCAGAAAGATCATATTTTCTGACAAATTTAATCAATTCATCTCTTTTGAAAATTCTAATTGTTCCTGGGTAGGACTTGAAAGAAAGATTTCCACTTTTGATGACATTTTAGAAAAAGCTTCCTGATTTCACTAATGATTTCTAAAACTAGGGGTATTCAAATTTAAAAGCAAAACAATGTTTTGTTTTCTGAAATATTTAGCCAAAATTCAAATATTCAAGGACGAGGCCCCAATTCTTATGTTACGTGTTTAGGCTCTAATAAAAAGTAACAAAAGAAAAAGTGAAAACAACAAGCTTTGAAAAATTTAACAAATAATTTATTTCCCTGGAGAAATAATGTAAAAATGAAAAAATAAGAACTTACTGTTTTAAGAACCAAATCCAAATATAATCGAAGAATAACCCACGAATAAAATTTGAGAAGTCCTAGCAATGAAATTCTCATAGGAATTCAAGTTCGAGTCCCGACGAAAAATCTAAAATGGAAGAGGATGACGTATACTGTAGTCAGTATAACGCTGTAGTGTCTACAGTTCTTTGTTATTCCACAGAGAAAAATATTCCGGTGTTTGAATTTCCGAATAAACTTTAAATAAATGTCTTTGTCCAAGAATTCTGTATGAACACTCAAATATTTCCAGGAAAAAGAATTAATCTTTTAGAATCCAGATAATTTGAATAAAAATTGAACTCCAAACTGTCACAACAAAACGAACATCTTTACGTCCCAGTGTTTAGAAGCCCAACTGAGAAATATCTCTATAGATATCGGTATAAAACCTGACTACTGCGTAATTTGGGAAAACTCTGAATTGCGAAATAGAGGCTGTTTACATCCAAAATCACGTTTCCCCAGTATGACCTTAATATACATAACTGGACTACTTGAAGATCTCCTAAATATTTCCATGAAAACTGCTGCGTTCATAAGTTTACTGAGTAAAACATTTATGAGCGAAGAGTAATTTTAGGTATCTAGTTGTTTACAGACCGAAAGATTTGAAAGAGGAGGATACGGAAAACATGCTTTGCAACCAAGAGTTGTTGTATACGTCAAGGAAAATGACATATGTGTGGCACAAGGTAATCAACTAAACTGTGAAGTATCGACGCAAGATCTGGTTTTCGGATTTTGTATTTACAGTTTATATATTCATTCTTTGATGTATTAAACTCTGCCAAACCTCACTGCACATGAGACTTGTAAAGTTTAATACTGGAGGACATTGATAAATGATGAAATAAATTCTACAACAGATAATAATCAATCTACTGGCTGGCATTGCTTCTTTCGGCACATTAGTAACAGGTTAGTAGACGAGGAAACAGTTTGACTGAATACATGTTAAGGTCTAATTTAGTATGCAGTGGTTATTTGATGCAGAGGTGCAAAACATAACAACTATTGCACAGATTCTTTCGACAAAATCAGACTGTTAAAAAGTTAATGGAATTATTCGTTCTAAGGCAGCATGGTTAAATTTCATACAAAATATCCGGACTGCGTATAAAATCAAAGGTGACATTAAACTATGTTGTTGGTGGTTACGGTACCGTTTGCTATCGGGTGATATGGTTATTTAAAAAGATCAGCATCGCCAGATACATTAATACTATTGAGAAAACCAGTGACATGAATATATCTGCAGTAAACACTACCATCCAATATCAGTGTAGGAAATAACGATACTCCAAAAGCTGATGAACAGTATGTGAGAGTGAGAGTACGACAAGAAATTGCAAGCTGAGGCAGAAAATAAGTCAAAGTTAGTAAAGTTAGGTAGAGAAGATAAGAAGGATGATAATAATGATCATTTCCTGACAGATCGCATTTGTTTATTTGATACACATTAGGTGACTATATAAGAGAATTATCAGCTATATTCCAATTTTGTACGACTCGGAGAGGAAATTTGATTGATTTATAATTTGTTCGTTTTAATTACAGATTGTAAAGCCATTTATTCTAAACTGACTGTGCCTAGCTAGATTGTTGTGAAATTATTCAGGGATTTGGATATGTAGTTAATTTCATTGGATTACATGAAACAGTCAAGGACTTAAGTGATATTCATATTTCAGTACCTTAAAGTAAAACTTCTGGATATTAGAACAGTGTTTCTTGATTGGTGCTAGCACATAAGCACTTTAGAATCTTCATTCAAATTACATCGGGATCGTTTCTGAAATACTATGAAATCGATAGTACATTTAGGAAACATAGGAATTCATCTAATATTGTAATTAATTTTTAATTCTTTCACTTTGTTTGATTTTATATTTAGGGAAATAAACTTATCAAAAACTGAATGCTTGTTGGGTTTTACCATTTCTTGTTACATAGTTTAAACGCAACAATAATTGAAATCGATACTAAAGGCTTTAGGAGTTGTTTAAGTTTGCATTTAAACACATTATGAAGATGATGTATCTTTTTTTGTTTCGCATCTATACCTTCCATAAAAATGCAAATAACAAACCCACTACTGGCAAAATAAAAAAGATTGTCCAGTTGAGAACGAAACATCATGTCTAGCAGTTTTCAAAAGCCAGCTTATTACGATGTCAAATAATACTCCCATGCAATGCTGCTGCTGACGTTAACATGGAAAAATAAAATATTGCCAAGATTGCTTTAATTTTGTTAATAAACAATTCATCTTTGCCTCCTGCTGGAGCTCTACCGACAACTATTCCTTCTACATCTCATTCTAATCCTTTCACAAAATTTGCTGTTAAAGTAATGATAAACATTTCGCCTATTAATTGAATGTTCTTTGTTATTTTACTGTAATTCGATCAAGACTGAAACATGACTGTAAAGTTTGTTTGCAGCTTTTACAACACTTGTAACTATCCACATGATAACACGATTGTATTACAATAGGTAATTAAAACGTTTGTGGACTTTTTGGGGATGAGTGATTGTTATTTTAATTGTAGATTCATGTGGGTTATGATCCAAAGTGTGTTTACAGAAGACAAAAATGTGCAGTGGAACAAACACTTGAGATCAAACACAATTTCTAATTAAAAATATTTATGTAATCACAAAGAAACGTACCATAAAACATTTACACTTAAAAAAGTGGAATGCATAGTTTTGTCATTAATAAGTAGAATTGTCTTTGTGTCATGACGAGCATCGTCTGGTTGACAATATAAGCACATTATCATAGGGACACATAAGTACTCTGCAGTTCAACGGATACTCAAGCCTTATTAAATGATTTACAATCTTTATTTTACATAATCTGTGATGAGATTATTTTCAATATAGTTTGCTTGGACTGTTGGTGCCTGCAGTAGCTATAACCACATGTCTCATTGTCTTCATGGCCTATTACGATCCTTTTTTCATCGCATAGTAACCAAGATCTATTGTAAGTCATGTTGTACATTAGATCTGGGCAGATGAAAACGATGGATTTGAAGACCTTCCCATATTGAGACTTCAATATATTTAGTGCAAGCATCTAAAGATTGTCAGTAGCAAATTTATAATAGTATGATGGTCTTTTACATGCATTAATTCATGTCTAACATGACTGATTTGTCTGAATGTTCACAAGAGCACCAGAAACAAGCTAAAATACATCTTGTGGTCATGTCAATTTTATATTCTGTTGATCTTAAGGTCGATACCTTGTTGCAACAATAATTAATTTATGTCCACTATCATACAGACTATAATCAAGTATACTTCTCTAATCAAGCCAGATGCTATGATTTATCCATGTGCTCTTGTCGTTAATTAAATACTTTGTGGTTTCTGTAATCTGTTACCAGAACTGGAAACCCTGGTAATATATCTTATTTGGTAGACCTCTATAGTCGTTGAGATTTTTTATCGCTTAGTTAAACAAAATTTCTTTAAAATGTATTCTGCGAGAATCAAGTTTAAGGTTCGTTAAAGTTGTTTTGGTTGCTCTTCCTCTCCGTAACGATATATTCATAAAAAAAACCCACAACAGTTCCATTGTATTTGGCAGGTACTGATGGCTGTTAGGACTAGAGGTCTTAAAATATGTAACAAAAAGAAAGTGAAACTAATAATATAAGTAAAACCAAGAAGTGATTTTTTTCTCTACCATACAAAGTGAAAATTCAAGAGACACTCACAGTATTGTGAATTAAATACCAAACAATCATAAATGTATAACAATAGTCCGAAATATTGAATGTTCCGAATGAATTCCAAGTCTTGAATGTCCTGATAAAACACACTGATGCAGTCCAGTATGTCTCTGAATGAGTTCATAATAATCCAAAGTAGTATCGTATTCCAAACGTGAACGAGCTGTACTGATCCAAAGGTTAATGTGCGCTTGAGTAATTACCTCCAACACTTCCGAGATTTTTACAAGTGAAAAGTCAATGATATTCCAAATCTGTTACCGAAAAGAGCAAACTGTATAGATTTAGTTCCAGTATTTGGTGCATTATCTGACTCTGATCGTACCTTTCCAAGATTTTCATTCAAGATACCTTCCTCAATCCCATTTGTCGGACCCAGGTCCTAAATAAGGTAATCATCAATCTTTGTATGTCGTTCAAATGTTGTAGCCATTCAACTCAAAACGTCATAGCTTTTGTAGGATATTGTGATGTTTTATAATATATAAATTGCTTCCACTGCATTGTTATCATCTCCCATTGCATTCATATCATAAAGAAACTTCCTGGTACAATCAGTTTATTTGGACTTGGCTTTGTAATTAAAATCTTGAAAGTCTAGTAAGGCTGAAGTTTCGTATGTGTGTACGTGACAAAATGTTTTGTTGAATTAATGTTTAAATCCTTGTGATATCCTTTCCTGCCGATGAAGAGTAAGGTATCTACTATGCGTTGACATGTTTACTACTTTACCTACATAAGCGCCAGAGACGGTGAAGATTAGTCGTAGAAGGAAAATTGTGCAAAAAGTACTTTCATAGAAACTTGCAAGCAATAAATGCATTAACACCCACCACAAGTACAACGAATTCTACCTATTGATCAGATGGAAAGTCAAATCTAGTAAATGTACGCTGTTTAGGCTGTACAAGTTTAACATTGTTTTCTGGGTGGATAGAGGTTGGGATTATGCAATGTATGCGTGTTTACGGCAATATGGGTAGATGTGTCGGAATGAGTCGATGCATAAAAAGCAAAAGATTTATCCAGCTTGTTCAAAGCACAAAGTCAGGAAGCTTTGTTGTTTCAATCTTATCTTTCATTCAAGAGTCTAAACTCTGTTTTCTTTGGACTATGCAGTTTTTCGCTGTAATTTTTCCATGGGATTATTTTTTGTCAGTTCCATCTAGAGCAATTCATTTGAATAGACGGTTGCTTTCGCAGCTTTGTATTTGGGGATGTAGCTATTCTACTTGAAGGAAACACATATTGATACTGCTGTCATTTATTTTACATCCTGGCAGAAAGACTTCTTCTTTCCAATTATCAAGAACATTTATATCTTTTAGCGAATATGTACTATTCTGCAGATTAGATTCTTTCTGTCAAATTCTAATTCAATAGGAAACACTATTTTGGTTATCCTACAATCCAATGAATAAAATGATCAAAATTACTTTCAAATAATGTTATGCGTTAAATACAAACGTTGATAAAAATTGTGCACAACCTGGATTCCTTGATTTGGATTACACATTGTTCATCTAAACAGGAAACAAAACCTGATAGGCCCTAGTTAAATCCACAATTGTCAAGACTGTGAAGTAATGTAAGTGGTGTTACGTTTTAAAAGCAGTTTAGCTGAATTATTTTTCTTCTCTTTAATAGCTGAAAGTTAATCGGTTAAATTCAGTTGAATTAACCCAATCCCGGTACTTCAATATTAGAACAGTGCCCAAGTCGCAAAGTAACACACATCAAGGAATTAATTTAGTTTTCCCCTCGCAGCTGTGCTGTTACCAAATTCCTTCTTTCATGCATCTATTATAACACCCCAACACAAAACACCTGAAAAATTTCCTTGCTCAATTCATTTTGAATGTCTCTATGTTTTCGTTTCCTTTTCTTGTTAACTGATGCGAGTCATTTTATTTTCTTTGTTTAGGTTTTGAGCACATATATCTGTTGTAAACGATTTCTTATTTCAAAATCATTTGATCTGTTTTCATTCTTTTGATCTGTGGGTCTAATTTGTCAATGTCACCGTTTACCTCACCACACTATAAACCAATTCTAAATGTACATTTTCTTTAGTACCTGTTTTACCTTGTTTAACCGCAGCACGTAATTTGCTGTGAAATTCGTTTAATAAAATTTCTTTGTTTTGCTCTCACTGATCTGATTGTTTCGATCACTCACATTTGGAATGGATAAACCTTAACTTATTTTCATAGATCTTATCTTGTTCTCATGTTGATTTTGCATTAATTTTCCTCAATTGTTTGGTTATTCTTGTTAAATCATTCGTTTTCTGCAACACTAACTGTGTACTAGTTTTGGTTAATATCTTGTTAAAAATCGGTGATTTTTGCATTAATGTCACTCATTACAAATGCAATTTCTTGGGTTGTTTTGTTTTGTTCCACCATTTACATATTTCTATGATTGTACCAGTTGAGACTGCACAGTGTACCAGAAAATTGTTATTTTGTGCACGTGACTCTCCAAACACATCACTGCTTATCTGTGCGCCGCTGGTTGTAAATATTGTTGGATGAGCACACTTTCGTTTAGGGATGGGAATATGAATGTTGGTATAAAATTAGAGGAGGGTCTCTATCGATGTGAACAGTTCACGAGCTCCAAAAGCTTTCATTTTGTTCTATCAATTTATTTATATAGGTCTGTGATTTTATCGCCTCTGTCAGTAGTAGGTCCGTGAATTTATTGACAGTTTCATCTATGACTTAATATCTTTTAAATTGTTATCCTTAAAAGTCTCAAGTAATTCGTTATAAATCCGTCCTTGTAAAAAATGGACAAGTTGCCGTATCATTTAATTTAAGAGGATCAAGTAAATTTGCAATGCTCTTAATTTTTAGGTTTAAATCACTGTTGATTGTTTGTTCCAGTGTACCATTATTGTCCTCTGTCTTCTCTTACGGTTTAACAACAATTTCACTTGCTCCTCTGAAAGATATTTGTATCATCTTTTTGATATTTTCATTAACGTGCAACATTTAAAGGCGTAATATGAAAAATCAATAACTCATCGATTTTTATCGCTGATGCTGATATTCAATCTGTTCATGATATCTTTTAGATATTGTTTTTAATGATCATTACGTTTTGATGAACAAGGTTTCGGTAAAAATCATTTTCACAGGCATATATGCAAGAAAATAGGACTAAAAGTTATTAGGGTAATATTAATGTTCTTGAACTGATTGACGATGACATATAAATGGGTTGGTTTCAAAAGCTCTCTAAATTTGTCCCATACATCCCTGACTATTGACTGATAACAATTTGAGTTGTAATTGGTGATGGATAATGGTGAAAGTCTTTCTAAGAGTGAGTTTGTGTTTCAAACATTCAACAACTATACTGCCTTCTTTGTTATACGCCAGCCATAATGAAGAACATACACCCGTCTGTTACTAAGCTTGTTTCTGCACAATAACTCTAGTTTTGCAGCTTCAACAGTTACCAAACATTTTGGTTGTATTTCGCTTCGGACAGAAAAGAACATTATCGATTTTAGGATGACAAGGTCAGTGACTGAAAGAAGAAAATAGTTTCTGTTGCAAGATGCTAGTTATAAATAATATACCTAAACCAAAGTATGTGGATGGTTTTCACCTTGGGTAAGAAGAAAACATGTCGACTTTACGTCAAAATGTCGAAGATCAAGTCATTCAAAGAAATAAAAGATTTGAGGATTATTATTTCACTTCTCAACCATGATCCTTCAAAATGGCTTACACGTTGGACAAGAAAGAAGCCTATCGATTTCAAGGTCAGAAGGGTCAAGGTCAAGGTCACTTTGGTTTAAGAAAGAAACATCGATTTTGAGTAAAACCCTAAAGTATAAAAATGGGATATTGATTGGAGTATTGAAAGATCAAATGTCAAGGACATTGTGGTTATTGAAAAAAATTTGGTTTTGCAAAATAAGTTTTGTTTATCTAGAGTAAGTTCTTTGACCTAAATTTCTGATGCTTTTACTTAGGGTAATAAAGGAACGTACTGATTCTGGAGTGACCATTTCAAAGTTAACAATCATAGTAAATTTAATAAGATAATATTGGCTTCTGCACATTATGTTTAGTTCCTGACAGCATACCTTATCAAAGGTTGTGGTCACTGAGACCCGTTGGTTATCTTTCTCAAGTAAGACAGCCATGTCTTTTATACACAGGGCAGACTTATAATGTGTCGTTCACGGTGCACATGGTATCATTTCGAGTCATTCCCTTTTTCACGTATAGTTCAAGTTCGTTAAACTACCAGGAATTAAAACAGTCAGTTTAATTATTTATTATTAATTATTTATGTAGTAAAAATCTATTGTTTATCAGCTCATCAGAAATATCGTTATACCCAATAAAGAAATAAATCTGTTCTGTGCAATAAAATGGATATTTTCCATTTCTGTTATAATTTAATCGCTACAATAAGATCGTCGATTTCAATATAGCTCTCAGTTAACAAATGTTCAATCAGTTAAGAGTCGTGCCGAAAGCACAGGCCCCGTCGTTTAGTTTCTGTTTAATTAGCTTTCTCGTTCACATTGTCGTTTCTTCACAAGACCTAGCCTGCGATGACCACTTTATACCTTTATTGTTTCATGATTACTGACGCTCAATTGTCTGCAAGTTTCTTTAAAATATCTGCTTCCTACAATTTCATACCAGCTTCTAATTTGTCCAGGAAACTTTGTTGTACATCTGCTTATCATTCAAAGACTTTAAAACGAGTTTGCTTTTTTAATGTTGCACCAACTTTTAATGTCAAAGGAGCAATTACACCAGTAGTTATCTTTTATGTATCTATAATTTTTATTGTGTGTTGGTTTTCGTCCAAGAGTATAAATTGCTAGGGTAATTTTATAAACGATGTATTACATATCTAATTTAATAATAATTGAAGAATACATTTTAAATATAATTATTACTTGTAGGTCAACATGTTTACTTATATTTGTGTTCTAGACATTGATTATTAATTTGGAAATTCCTGGTCTGCATGATTATTGCCATGACATTTAAGAGAAAAACCTGACCTTGTTAACAACTTAGAATGTTATGAACGTTAGACCTTCATCCTGGTCCTCCTGCTTCGTGTCAGTCTTTGGGAACTGAGATCAGAGTATATAGTTGTGTTTAGATATAATTCTAGAAGAATTATTTATTGAACTCATTCATTAGAATACTAAGAGCTCATTGACTGGATTAACACATTATTTTGGGATTTTTCGTGAATTCATATGAAATTCAAGACTACTGGTATATCAGGATATTCAAGACAATTGGAATTCATTCAAGACATTCTGAACTTTAGATCGGACATTTAGGATTGTTTGGGATTTAGTTCACAATACTGTCAGTTTCTCTGAAATTTTCACTTCGTTACTTAGAAAAATAAATTGATGATTTTACAAAACTTGTTGGTTTCGTTAATTTCCGTTATATAGTTTAAACATATAGATTCGTCACAATCGCTTATGGCTTGCAATCTAAAATTAATAAATTTATTGGTAGTGTAGGATATAAAGGAGGCATTGTCCCAGAGGAAGGATGACAGTTCTGCTCATGATGACGCACTTAATTCTTCTCTCAATAACATTTCAAAAGTATCACGTATTCAATAATAAGAGCAGCGTAAATTGTGCTGCTAACGGATTTTGTGTCAGTCGACATTTGTCTGTAGATAAAGGCTGTGCTGTTTATTAGCCAAGAAAGTTAAAAGCATTTAGCAATGGAAACTTGACTTGATATTTTTTCTCAAAGCTGTTTACAATTTTGTCTGGTTTAAAATCCATATGGTATCAGCATACAGTTAGTTTAACAAATTCTCCATTATCTATATTTTATAGCGTTCTTCATCCTTCGAGTTCGATGATGACCATGACATCACTAACTAGTTTGGTTTCTGTGATTACGTGAGTGGCTGATCAGTTTGTGTTCTGAAGTGTATGTGACACACTTGACAGGAGATGTCGCTTGAGTTTGATCTATACAGGACGAGCTGCAGGTCGGATAATCATGCTTCCTGTGCTCATGCACCGCTTTTGCAATTCTCCATTCAAAGTTTGGAGACGTATGCCTCTGCAATCCCACACATTTGCGCGTAGTCTGCCAATGGTTACACCTGCTTCAGCAATTCCGGCATTGGTTTTATCATCGATGTGGACTGCCCATGACAGTATGCTGTCGAGTACGTGAACTTGTCCACTGCCAGGAGGGTTTGGTCATTTACTGTGATGGTAGACCCTGTTCAAGGCTTTCCTGGTGCAGGTTGGTGCATGTACCGTTCTATTCTTGATACTGATTGTCAGACCGAAATTGTTACAAGCTTATTCTGCTGCATGTGAAGCTAGGATTTGGTATTTAAGGAACAGTCATCAGCAAATAGAAGGTTACTAACAGTCACTTCATGTAACTTCCTCATCGTCTGAGTCTCCTCAGATTGAAGAGTTTGCTATCAGTCCGGTGTCATATGTCGATACTTAGTCATAGTCACACAGCCTAACTTGACTCCACAGGTGGCTGGGAATAGTTCAGATGAGTGTTAAATAAAACTAATTTATAAACCTTTTGTTTCACTCGACATTTGTTTGTAATTAAAAGCGATTCTTTACACGATATGTACTTTATCTGAAAATAGTTAAAGCATCTCTGGGATTGCACTGGACAAGGTCCAGGCATTGCCATTGTATATAGAAAAAGTTTTGTCATTTTGAATTTTGTTCGGGCCTTGCTGTCGTTTATAGTGGTATTGATCTTGTCAGTCTCGAACATGACGTTTTGTACAAGAGACTTATAACAAAGATATCACCATCTTTAAAATAATAAGTCATAGCTTGACTGTGTGTTCAATATGTGCTTTTGGAACAAAGATACTCCATTTTATTTGAGTTTGTTTCTTTTCCTTTATCTTTTGATGTTTTATACTTTTGTTATTCATTCTTCAATATATCTGGTTCTTATCTACTGAATAACAGTGCTCCTAGTTGTTTACCGAGTCCAACTCATCGTGGATGTTCTGTCTTGCGTAAAGTTAGTTTTAGGATAGTCTGGTTCCCTGCTTAGTATGCTCCCTGCGTTGCACTCCGCTATACTACTATAGCGGAGTGTAACGCAGGGAGCATACTAAGCAGGGAACCAGACTAGTTTTAGGATGACGGTGTTTCTGCGTACATTGTCTTTTGCATGACTTATCAATTGTGTATTCATGCTCATCTTTATCCTGTTCATCTTCCTTTTGTTGCAAGAATATTTGTGACGTTACAATGGCTACATCAACATGAATTCAAGATGGTGGAAAGGTTAGTTTTAAGTAATCGTGTAGAAGGCGATGTGTTTGATGCACACTATTTCAATATTACCTTGAACCACAGGTGCTCGACGCGAGATTAATGTTGAAAAAAAGCGATAACCTAAAGGAAAAATATCATAACGAGTGACAAAAGTACCTCAGATTACCCTCATGACCCATTCTGACATAGGACTCTGTCTAGGCTGCTATAAAAGAGATAAACGTAAGCAAACTTAAATATAGAGACTACTGTGAAAATAAATGCCTTGTTTATTGATTTCTGCAGAAAGTGGTTAAATTTGAAAAGCTTCAAGGTGATTTAGACACGAGTTATGTCATACTAGGTGCCTTTTTCTGCCTTTCTGAGCAACAAATCTTAGGTTCATTGCTCAAATTCCAAGATACAAGATACTCAACAAAGTTATATAAAAATCATAAATGTCCAAGAAAGAGATTGCAATGAAAAATATTCGATTATTCAAGTCGTGCAACTTCATCACTTAAGAAAGCTTGAACAATACTGCCTAATAGTGGTTAAAAAACAAATGAATCAACAGGAAAGCAACCAGTACTCATTTATTTATTAAGTATTCCTCTGTGCTGTACTTAATGTTTTTAAGCTTGTATTCAAGGCAAAAGGGCAAACTTAGTTTAAATGAAAAAACAAATCCAGTGCTGGTCATGCCATTCGATATCATGCGATTATATTTCTGTTCATTTTTGTAAACGGGTCGGTGGTTCTTCCATGGGTTTTCCAGGGTTCTCCCTCCACCAGTTATACTCGCCGCCATGTATAGCCTATCTTGTGCTGAAAAATGGCATTAAACCCTAGAACAACAACAACAATTTCTGTAAGCTGTAAAAGTTGTCGATTGGAATAAATTGACTTACCAATGACGGTAAGATGTAGCTTCGAGAAGTTTTGGAAACTTTGCAGCTTCAGCAAGATTTCCATGGTTTTTTTTTTGGTTTTTTTTTGTTTTTTTTTTTTAAAATTGATCTTTTTCATCCATCTTTCGATTATCTGCATGTTCTTTTTCAATAGCTATGTACACTTTGTAATGTCCAGTTTGTGTATGTAATAAATATTGTAAGGTGGTAAAGGATTTGATTATTGAAAATTCAACTTACGATAATGGTATGACACATACACAAGTTAAAACAGAAGTTGATGATGTCGCAACTCTCGAATACTAGTTAAAACGTATCACATGTTGTCAAAACTACACTGGCTGGCCCCAAAACATTATGGATGAGTTGAAGGAGCAGATAAAGAAAGTATTTAACATTGATGAAATACTAAGACAAAGAAACAATCAATAAAAAAAATCACATGAAAGATGATTCTAATGGCAAGGCCGGGACGGTTGAAATTTCGATGAAAGGAGCGTCAACTCCATGTTATGCCCTAGTACTATAGCAGGTCAAACTAGAAAGGGGTTGCTGTTCACATGGATTTACACAAAATAAGGCAACAAGTGGACACAACCGTGTGATACAAAAACTGACATCAAATCTTAATACCCTCTGAAACCTACTGTAGTATTAAGACAAATAAAAACACTTGAGAAATAGAGATGCAAGCAGTATACACAAACAAACAATTTAATCCACATGTAAGTGAAGAAAATAGTTTAAATGACGATTACAATGAAGGTGGAGCTCTACAGTTTCGTATTTTGCATCTGTATGAGAATTTTAAATAAAATAATTTCCCGGGTTTCCTCACTGGTTATACTGGGTACTTAAAAAAGATCTTGTGTATCTCAGATATTGTTAAAAGAACCTTTAATTCCCTTTATTGTGATGTGTAATTGATGAGTGTATATGGGTTATAGAGTATATTGTTTGGCCCTACTCCATATGTGCAGTTTTCAAAAAAACTGATAGCTCCACTTGATAAGTTTCACTTCCTGAACTTCAGAGGTAAATTGTAAAGGAAAGAGCTGATAACGTTTTTATATTTTATATGTTATACATTTGGTAATTCATTTATCGCACTTTGAGAAGCTGGTATTATCTAGTCTGGTAAAGTCATTTTCCCGATTTTAATAGCTGCTACGGATAGTGTACTTTAGACTAATTCAGGCTGATTTTTTAGCGCAAGGGAGCAGTCATTTTAGTTAGCTTTATGCTTAAATCATGTACAATTTCCACACAGCAAAATATCGAAAGAAATGAAGAAGAAAAAAAAGCATTGAAGACATAAAAGCTGATATAAGTAGAAACCAGAAGCAATTGATGTATTGCACCTGCAGTTGGAAAGTGTTGAAAGCAAAATAAGTGCACTTAGTTTGGAGAGAAATCTTTGGAGAGAAAATATTGAGAAGATTAATGAAAACGTTAGAATTACCATTAGGCGAAAGTAAAAAAATAAATGTTTACAAAAAAAGGTATGTAATAATAGCTGCTACAGCTACTGCAGTCTACCTAAATATAACAACTGTTGCCCTGTCTATAGCAAGTTGTTCAAAGATTTATTTGGGGAGTATGTAGAAGAACTGGCAATAATGCTGCACCATGGTTGGAATATCACAAAAAACAAACTTTGTCTAATTACTGAAGACTGACCTTGTAAAGTTTACCAGATCTACAAATTGTACTGTATATTTAACCAGATGCAAATTGATTTATTTACCCATTTCAAATACGTAATTGATTCATTCTTCATAATTTTCTATTTTAAACATAGATTTGCCATCCACGCTGATGCTTATTATTTAAATGTTATCACAAAAAATGTAACCTTTAAATCTTCGGCTTTTCTAAAGCACTGCGATATTTTTTTTTACAGAATGTCAAACCATTAAATTACCACAATTATCTCTTGCATGTTCTTTGTCTACACAACAAGGTTTGATCAGACTTTCATTCCTAACTAGTAATAAAATAAGCATTTTCTCTTGATGCTGGTAATGATGTTGTCGTGTTGAACTTGTGAACCCTTTCTATCCCCTCTATAAAAACTATATTATTTATCCCCATGTATGTTTTTCTACTATTTGCTAATATTCTTACTGTCCTTTTTTGTTGTTCATATTTTATGTGTCTTTTTATTTTAATATGTTGGTGCAAATATCTGAGTTTAATGCTCTGCCACAAAACATTTATATGTGTAATCATATAATTCATAAATTAGGTAAAAATATGCTTGTGGTCTTTTTCATTCGAACTGTTTCCTAAATGAACAATTTCTACAACATTGGTGTCTTGCAGACCTTTTGCTGATTTTTCAATACCACAAGTATAACATTTGATTATCTCCATTTACTTTTGCTAATAAGATCTAAAAACGCAAGATCTTGATATAGCTGTAGAATAAATACATAGCTAGGGTATTGGACTTAGATTTTATCTTTGCCAGGGGAAATATGTCAAAACAATTTAAATTTCATTATAATGCATCATTGTTTCTATGTATTTCCTGTTCCTCAGATCCAACATCTGTCAGATTGCTCATCTTTTAAAGCATAACCACCAACTTCGCGTATGTCACAACATTTATTCAAGACTCATGCACATCCAATTAGATAATTGTGCAAAACATGATTAGAGAGGTTTTAAACAGTCCAAAAGTAGCATCAAATCAATCTTAATAACAAGAGAAGAATTTCAATACGTTACCATCATTGAATAATAAAATATCGTTAATTTAGTGTAGCCTGGGATGCACACAACTCCTATTCACTGTGAAAGGTAGATAAGTAATATGTATACATTCACTCTTGTTATTTCATGCTTTCTTTTAAAGCAACACATCCACTTTAAGCGATAACTTGATATGGCTTACATGTTTGTCAAAGAAATTTTAAACAGTCAGTAAATATAATTACTATTATTACATAACTCTAATGACTGAATATTCTTGCTGTATGTTGCAAAAATAGCAAACTAATTAATCTTGTCAGTTCACTTGCACTGGAATGCAAACGAAGAAGAAAAAAAGAAAGATGATAAAACATAAAGATAAAACAAGGAGAGCTTTTCAAGATTTGAAGTTATGATACAAAAGAAAAAAATGCAGGTAAGAGAAGAAAAATGTCAATGGCTTTATGGGGATGACTACTCTACTTTCCTCGAATTAGATTTTCGATGTTGACCATTTGCTTAGTGATTGCTCTGAAGGAAGGGGGCATTCAAATATCACCTTTATAACTGGACAACATGCAAAATTGCAGCAAACCCACCAGGCCGATGCCAACCAATTTCACTACTGACTGGCACAAAAAATGAGTACCCAGTCCATGTTGCCAGTTGAATTTGTAGCTATGTAGAGTTTTAGTCCATAAATTGTGTAATTTATCATATTAGTAGAATATAATAAATACCATGTGAAAAAGAAATAAGAGACTGCATATATAGTTGATTGAATACATGAGAGACAAAAAGATGACTGCTATTAAATAGCTGTACTGATTTATCATAATTTCTTTTGCTTTACATATCTTTCAGAGTTATGAACTCTCTTACGTGTTCAGTCAACTTTATATGCAGTCTCTTATTTTAAAGCTGTTTTGGCATTGTAAATGATATTAACAATTTGGTTGATGTTTCTACATTTTGGTCAAATGTTTTAATTTTATTTGAACTGTTGCTTACTGAACTCTAATCCATCCTCGAGATTTTTACTTTATTCATGGAGTTAAACCTTTACCACAAATATTACATCTATGTTCGCAGAATGAAGTTTGGACATACTTTAAGTTGTGTGTCAGGTATTAATGAAATGTATTTAACAGATTCAACTTTAACTTTCTCTTGTAAAATCTGCACTTACTTATTTCATGATTCCACTCATTTACTATACTTGAAATAGTATAGGAATGGCTATTACTTTTATTGTAACCGTTTACTAGCCAATTTTCAGATCATTTTGTTCAATCTTTCTAAAAAAACTTTCTTGATGATTTATTTTCCAATAAAAGAGAAGACTGCAACCTGTGGTCGATATTTTTAATGTTCCCTAAATAGAGATGGTACATTAAACTCAATCATGATTCCAAAATATGTATTGCTTGGGAGGCCAAGATTTTGTATACTCTGTGAATATTCCCATCTTCCTTACTTCCTGAGGTTAATTGGCCATGGAAGACTTTTATCAACTTTATTTAATTTGACTATAGTTTAAACTATTGCTTATTTTCATCATTTTTACATATATGTTTATCTTTGCTCCAATCTGACAAATATAAATATGAGTTTTCCTTGAGAGTGTTATGACTCTATGGTCTTAAAGTAAGTAACAGAAAAAAGTGAAAATTCAATCCCAAATAGTCGTAAAAGTTATATCACAAGGGTCAAATGTATGCAGTTTCAACTGAATTCCAGTAGTATTCCAAACAAGTTCCAATACCGAATGTGTTGATATGCCATTAGTCTTAAATGGGCTAATGTGATAGTGGCCTGGAGTGTGGCGATGTGCTAACTGTTTTGATGTATCACAATAATATAATCCAAAAATGTTCTTGTCTGAATTCAATATAACTGCAAATTAATGTTCCAGTCCATATTATTGAGCACTTTGTCATTCTTGTGAAAAATTATTTGAGAAAATAAATCCACCAATACAGTATTATTTCTATGTTTTACACATTTTTTTGGTATTATGACCTTTCTCTTGAGAAAAAAGACGTCAGCTCAATTAAGTAAAACCTTTAAAAAAAAATTAAAATTATTTTTATGCATATGTACATGATCTGCTTACACTTTTCATGCCTTCAAATACATTTATTTTGGGGGTTATACATTTTGTCATTTGTGGGACTTTGAATTGCTTGGTCTGCATTTCGGGCAAACCTTTTTTTTTTACAGACATTCATCTATTTTGGACTATATTTGGGTATATTTCAATATTAAGTGGTGTTCCTAGATGAAACATACATTTCAAACAATTCAAACATGATCCCAAATGGTGTTACTAGATAAAGACTAGCTGTGGGACAGTTCAGTTTGTGTTGGTTTTTGTTCGTTTCATGCCATTTTTCGGCACATGATAGCTATACGTGGCAGCAAGTATATCTGGTGGAGGAAGAACCAGGGAAAACCCTGGGAAGAACCACTAAATCACAGGGGACATTTCAGATATTGCATGTATTTCAATTATTATGAGTAGATATATGCTATTTCTGTCACAGTTCTACCATTTTCCCAAGTAGTGCTTCTGGATGAACACTACTTGAGTAACATATCAGTATAATAATAATAATAATAATGAGGACTTTGTATAGCGCCTAATCTTTAGAAGCTCTAAGCTCTTTATAACATTAGACAACACCTATAAGATAATTAAAAAAACATATATAATGATATGATTACAAACACAAACACCGTGAAATTAGAAAACATAAAAAAACATGCTGAGAATATTTAAGGTAGGAAACATTATTAGGTCTTTAAGTTTGTTCTTGCAGTCGAAATAAGTGAGTTTTGAGAGCACTCTTGAATGTGATCACTGTGTCTTTGTGTCCAAGTTCAGTGGGCATTTCATTCCACGTTGCTGGGCCTTTGTATGCAAAAGAACGCTGTCCATATGACTTTGTTTTCATAGTGGGAATATTGAGTATACGATTATCAGAAGAGGAGCGTAAGTATCTTGCTGGTGTGTACACATCGGTGAGGTCGGATAGGTATGTTGGACTAGAGTCCATCAGTGAAACACGTAGCACAGAGAACAAATTTTGTGTTTCATTCTGGATCGAATGGATAGCCAGTATAGGGTACAGAGCAGCGGGGCGGTGTGCTCTGATCGTGGTACTCTAAGTATAATCCGAGCAGCTCTGTTTTGAACTTTTTGAAGTTTTTGGAGTAGATATTGAGATGAACCAGACAGAATTGAGTTACAATAGTCCAGTCTTGCAAGTACTAATGAACACAAGTGTTTTATGGCATCAACTGAAAGATATTTGCGAATGGAGCTGATGCGTCTCAGTTCAAGATATGCAGCCTTGCATATGTTCATGACATGTTGGTGCAATGTGAGAGTACTGTCCAGAGTAACATCTAGGTTTCATACTGATTGTGTGAATTTAATGTTGGTGTTGCTGATATTTATTGTTTGAGGTAAAGGATGTGAATGAGAAAGTCTTTGTGTTGTGATAAGAATGGACTCAGTTTTATCATCATTCATCTGCAGCTTGTTACATGTCATCCATGATTTCACATCAGAAATGCACCTCTCTACGCCTTGGGTGGTAGCATGAACTTTCAGTTGGGTGGCTAGATTTGTATATTTGGGTGTCATCAGCATACAATTGGTGAGACACTGGATGATGATCTATGACACTTGAGAGCGGCTAAGTGTATAGAATGAAGAGAACAGGTCCAAGAACAGACCCCTGTGGAAGTATTACTCAGTGAAGACTACATCAGTGACATTTTAGACATTTCACCAAGTAGATATGTTAAGTGAAGACTACTTAATTGATATTTCAGACATTACTCCAAGTAGCTTAAGTGAAGACTACTTCATGAAACAATTCAGACATTACTCCAAGTAGACTAAGTGAAGATTACATCAGGAACAGTTCAGACATTACTCCAATTAGACTTACTAGGTGAAGATTACTTCAGTGACAGTAGAAACTATTTCAGGGATTGTTCAGGCATTATTTTAAGTAGACGTACTAGGTGAAGACTGCTTCAGTCACAGTACAGACCCTACTCCAGGTAGACTACCCAGCTGAAGTTAAGTGAAAGTTCAGACAATACCCCAAGTAGACTTACTAGGTGAAGACTGTTTCAGTCACAGTTCAGACATTACTTTAAGTAGACTTGCCAGTTCAGACATTACTCCAAACAGATTTACAAGGTGAAGACTAATTCAGTGACAGTTCGGACACTACTCCAGGTAGACTTCCCAGCTGAAGTTAAGTGAAAGTTCAGACAATACTCCAAGTAGACTTACTAGGTGAAGAGTACTTCAGGGACAGTTCAGACAGTATTTCAAGTTCACTAAGTGAAGACTACTTGAGGGTCCGTTCAGGAATTACTCCAAGTAGACTTACTAGGTGAAGACTGCTTCATGGAAAGCTCAGACATCACTCCATTTAGACTTACCAGGTGAAGACTACTTCAGTGACAGTTCAGATAGTATTTCCAGTAGACTAAATTAATACTACTTCAAAGACAGTTCAGACATTACTCCATCTAGACTGCTAGATGGAGACTACTTCAGAGACTGCCCAGAAAATTTTGTGATGGGTGGGGGTCATGACAAAGAGGATGTATAACGAAATCAACTACAGTAGTCTCTGTTCTTTTTATGCGTTCTTTGTTCTCAATTGAGTGTGACTATAAACATTGTTGAATGAATTTATCTAATGTACAAAGCTAATTAATGCAGCACATAAAAGATATTAACTTTTGTGAACAAAAAAGTTATGTGCTGAGAAGAGGAGAAATATGCAGTCATAATAACAGCATCATATGAGATCAAAGGCAACACTTACAGTAATGTTTATTTGAATATTGAATTCTCAGTGGTCTAATTATCTTGGCACTGTAATCTTGATCAATAAGCAAGTAACAGTTTCTGTATTTCACATAATTTAATTACATTTCTACTGAAAAATTAAAATGTTCACCATGAACCTGATATTGTCCTTGTTAATGCCTGTCAAACCCTCCTTTAATCTCTGACCAAGTTGCTTTCCTTCGTAAGTGCCATTGCAATATCCTCGCTAAGGTCTGTTGCCTCACTGTCACACAGGTTTGGCGTCATGGTATGTTTGGTTTTCACTTGTGGTTGGGGTACTGGTATCCAAGTGGGTAGTTTGTATCAATCTCTTGAAATCTACAAGAAAATAAAGTTTTAAATATTTTACATTTTACAGATCGGGAAAAATAAATAATTTTTCACTGAAAATATAAGGTTTTAAATATTTTAAATTTTACAAATGTCTGCCGCTTTAGTGATTAAGGGAAAAAATAAATAACTTGTCACTGTCATGTACAACCTATCTAAAATTCTGTTTTTAGTTATGTAGCTCAGATCTACGAAAAAGTCTTTTGACTCTTTCAGTGGCATGAACATGCTAAGAAGAAATACTACAAATAAAATTAAACTTTCTATTCGAAATAAGAGAATTTGGTAGAAGAAAAAAAATGGGCTATGTGTGCATGTTACTGATAAAAAATATGAAGGAGTAATGAATCATTGAAAAGAGGCCTGATATCACTAACCTGGATAATGGGCACTTGTTCATAGGGGCATATGGCTGGGGACTTGTTCAGATTTCACCTACAAACATGTTGTGGCCTACATCCGTAAAACTTAATAGCTGACCACTACAGGTTTGCCCCATCCCCCTGCCCCCCAAAAATTCTGCGGTAGCCCCTGACCTGGATGGTTGATATGACTGCTTGTGAATGCAAATATTGAAATATAGCAGGGAGAACAAATATTGGAGTACAATTGCTAACTTTTTTTTTATTTTTGGTCTCCTTGATCTTCTTTCCACACACATACAATATCAATATTGGCATAAAAAGGACAAGATATTCATACAAGAAATTTTGTTCAATATATCTCTCCCTGTCCTTGGGGATTATGCCCTGATTCATAACTTGGAAACTGTCCATATCCCCATCGTTAAACGCTTGACATTAAAATGGGAGTTATAATGCATGGTGAACATGGATTCATGGTGTCATACACATGGGCTCCAGCACCGACAGGCAAGGGGGAAGCACTTGATTATTATTATTATTATTATTATTATTTCCTCCAGTTTTAAAATTGGAAAAAAGAAAGTGTGTGTGTGTGATTTGGATTTTTAACATAGCTTTAACAATTTTTCAGTCATACCGCTACGTTGTCTGCAGTGTGGCAGTTTATAATGATGTCCAGCACTGGGACACTGGGGCATGATGCCACAGGCATGTCCCACCCAGTCACATTATCCTGACACCGGGCTAAACAGTCCTAACACTAACCTCTTAATGCCCTGCGCCAAACGAGGAAGCAGCAAACGTGCTTTTGATAGTTTGTTTACAGCTGATGCACATCATCCGCGAAAAGATCTTGGTCCCTTCGTAATGTGATCTTCGTCTTTGGTAATTAGCAGCAGGTTAACGGTATTTTCTCGGACAAGCGTATGGGCTAAAGCACGATGTCCGATACAAAGACGTTGACGGCGATGGTGGCGTTAATGTTCTCAAATTTTGTGATGTCTAACACTTTCATAGGAATGTGAGATTGCCAAAGCGTATCATTCTCTGATATCTTGTATATTTGCTATCTTTGTCGGCGTTGCCTTTGGCGGCGGGGGTACCGGTTTTCTACATTTATGATTACTCTTTAGGGAATCCACTTTGGCTTGGGATTATAGTCTTTGCAGCTGTTTGCATTCTTGGACATCGTCCTGCTGTGATTTGGGTCGGATGTATGATCCATCGTCTGGTAAATTTGGGTGAAGGAGCTTGATCAAACGCCATGTGGGCTGGGGTGGGTGGCTGCCTGGGAGTCGGTGTTGGGCTTTGACGCCTTCGGGCTTGCTTGGGTCATCTGGCCTGCTGACTGGAAGCTGGAGTTGGGTAATTTGCTTGAGCAGCCAGTAATGTTTCTTGCATATCATCGTATTCTCTCGTGGTCATCTGCCTCTGCTTTAGCAGGGCGTTCATTTGCTTTATGCTAGGCATGTTGGTCGCTAGGTGTGTGTTGGCTATGGTGTCAATGATACACAAACTTTTTCTACATGGAAAATTGTCCCTGTTTGTTGCTGACTCAGGTCAGCCTGCTATGGCGACCCTGGTGTGTATTTCTATGAATGTTAAAATATCTAGGATTTCTTTAAATACGAGTATTTGGTCGTC
The DNA here is from genome assembly GCA_028554795.2 of Sinohyriopsis cumingii. Lineage (NCBI taxonomy): Eukaryota > Metazoa > Mollusca > Bivalvia > Unionida > Unionidae > Sinohyriopsis > Sinohyriopsis cumingii. The sequence continues at coordinate 164,629 of JAPYKE020000181.1, forward strand.
GCCGGTTAGCGTCGGGGAAAATATGCTCTTTCTCCACCATAACTCTAAAAGAAAAGTGTGTGGATTTGCGTACTTGAGTCTAGGATGAGATTTACTATGCAGCTCGCTAGGTCCTTTCCTACGGTGGCACTCTGTAGTTTCTTTTTTTGCAAAGGGTAAAAATTTTAAAGAAAAGAATTTCCCAGGTTTTGGGTATACTAACTATTTAAATAAGATCCTGTATATCTTGGTATTGTTAAAAGAATTTCTAATTTCCTTTATTTTGGTTATGATTGATGGGCGTGATTTGGGTTATAGAGTATACAGCTTGGCCACATCCTTAGATATATGAATCCTTGAGAGAAGACGTACACCCTTGGTGCCCACCTTGTCCTCTCAGTTTATATGCCGTTTATGCTACATTTTGTTTCCGTGGTAGCATAAAATAATAATGGCTGCAGAAAATTCTAAATATTAAAAGGCACCTCTGTGGTACATGCGTGACAAGTATTTTAAGTTTTGTTGACATACTTTTAAAAGTTTGAGAGTTTTGCTTAGGATTCAAATATGTTTTTGTATAAAGACAGAATATAGTGTTAGCTATATACATAAATTCCCCCACTGCATACAGGAGGTTACTGAATGATTACTTTAGTTTAGTTGTTAATCGTAGAGTTTTTAAAAAGCTCTATTTGAAGAACAGTTCATCTTCAGATTAAGGAATTTTGGCATGCAGTGCAACAAACTGTCATTTGTTTTCTTTCTTATCCTTACATTTCACTGTGAGGCTTTTTGAATTCTACATAAAGTACTCCATTCACATGTACAGTTTAAAAAGTACTCATGCGAACCCATGCTACTAACTGGGAAAACCAGAAGTATCAGCAGGGAGGGCGAACAACCTCTAAATGGTTCACCCGTATTTTCGCAAAATACGACTTCCTGGGATATCACCGTTAAAAAAATTTCATATCCAGCGTAAGACAACTCCGTCGATGACAAATTGGCTTACCTGTTATCGCTGATAGGTTTCTTTCTTTGTTGTAACTTCGAAGGAAAGAATGCGATTATTTCGTGACAGGTTGAGAGCGTCGCCCTCCCTGCTGCTAATATCCAAAAATTTTATCTAACCCGATTCGATACCGTACTGGAGGATCATGTAAGTTTATTGTTACAAATCCGTGCGGAGTAACTTGCGCTCGTGAAAAGAAATTTTTAAATTTATTCATGTCCATATCACCGCTGCACCAAGTCTGATGAATATTTCGTAACGTGTGAGTATCAACTCCGTTAAAGACAGTAAGAATATTACAGTTATCTCTGATCACTTAGGAATCTGTATATATCTTTGAGTAACATAAATCACGTCAGTGTTTTTGTGTCTACCTCTGGAAAATATCCTAGCTAGATTTGATTGTTTATCCAACATTCATCATCGTAAACAACTAAATTGTTAATAAATCCATCAATATCATCAATACTTGGTACTTCATTAACGTCAGTAATAAATTCAACAACATCGTCTCCGCTCTCATTTAATGATTTTGCACTTTCATTAAAATCTTTTAACACTTCGTAGCATCGTTGATCGTTCACAGATGGAGCTACCAAATACAACTTATCCAACTTCATCCACTTCATTATTAAATTAAGTAACAACTGCGTCTTACCACTCCCAGATGGTCCAATTATAATCATACGAACAGAATTTGGTAGCGCAGCATGATGCTTAACTGGTTCTCGTTTTCTTGTAGCAGAAAAATCAGTGATTTCCATTAGAATAATGTAAAATAAATATGGATTTATATTGTGTGAAATGCAGGGCGCGCACGCCAACAAGTGATCTAACAACCATTACAACAAAAAATAACAGATCTGCGGTTACGGGCAAGTGTGAACGATGCGGTACAAATAAATTTAAATTTATCTCCACGCAGTCAGGTGAAAAACCAAAGCAAAAGCCAAAACCAAAGCCAAAGTCAAAGCCAAAGATTGCAGCAAAATTGACAAAGTTGCCAGAGGCTCCGTGGGCTAAATACCCAGGAGAAAAACACCTCCCAGGATATAATTACTGCGGTCCTGGAACCCGACTTGATATCAGATTTGATGACCAAGATCAACCAAAACCAGGTGAGTATCCGATAAACGCTATTGATAAAGCGTGTCATGCTCATGATGTAGCTTATAAAAGTAAAAATCTACAAGATAGACATATCGCAGATGTGAAATTAATTCACGCGTTAAATTCCATCACTGATAAATCTTTTAAGGACAGGTTAGCTAGTTGGTTAATAAAGGTAAATTAGCGCTAGGTGCTGCTAATTAATTATAATGGAATCAATTTGTTATTCCCCAAGAGGATACTGGAGGGGTACTACAGCAATTAGTAAAGTCGCTGAAGAAGCAAAAGTTACACGCGTTACTGCTAAAAAGTGGTTATCCAAACAGGCAATATGGCAAATTTACCAACCACCGCCTAAACAAATTCACTTTGCACATTTCAATGTTAGTGTTCCTAATGAAGTTCGTCAAGCTGATATTTTATTTCTACCACATGATACCGTTAAAATCCAAAGACGTCAAATTACATACAAATATGCGCTAACTGTAGTTGATGTTGCAAGTAGATACAAAGATGCGGAACCGTTAACGACTAAAACAGCAACTGAGGTTGCTTCTGCGTTTGAACGAATTTATCAACGAGGACCTCTACAGTGGCCACATTTGTTACAAGTTGATCCTGGCAAAGAATTTCAGGGTGCAGTATCATCGCTGATGAAGCAACATAATGTCAACATCAGACGAGGACATACTGAAATTCATCGTGATTAGGCAATTGTTGAGCAATTTAATCGAACTCTTGCTGAGCGGTTATTTGGATATCAATACGCGAAGGAATTCATTCAGGACAATGGGTTGCAAGATTACCAAGCGTGATAGCTGCATTAAATAATGAAATAACTCGAACAACCAACATGAAACCTATTAACGCAATTACCAAAAAACATATACCACAACGACGTGATTTTTCAGCACAACCAATACTGGGTGATGTCACTGTGAGATATTTATATGAACCAGGTGAACTTGAAGGTGGTAAAAAAGAGCGACTGATCCTATTTGGAGTATTACCACACATAATATATCTAACATAACTAGATCTACTGGTAGACCCGCAATCTACAGACTAGATTCGACTGCTCATCAACGTGGATTCACACGTGAACAATTACAAGTAATTCCCGAGGACACACAATTACCACCCAGATCACTTAACTAGCACCCCTACGCCGATTACACTCAAGACAGGTCAGCATCACATTCTCTCGTGTATGACCAAGACGATTATCTTTTCTATCTACAGTGAATTGTCTTGAATGTTTATCCGAATACTGCCATAACATTATACAATTACAGCTTGCACAGTGATTATTCTGCTGTTGTTTCAGCATCATGATAAATTCAACATCAAGAATAAAGTCGTGATTATTTTTTTTGTCACTTTGTTTATAACCAGTCAATTTTTTTCTTATTATATCCATGTCAATATCATCATTAACGGTTTCTGACGAGTCCATTACGATTCTCCGCAATTGAGATATTTTTCTAACTCGAGACACTGCAAGGTAAACTAAGTTCGACCATTCGATGCGATCATCAACAATCCAAACGACTGACGACTGTATCAGTAATAGTCAGTCCTTGAGATGAATGAATCGTCATTGCGTATCCTAGCGTCCACGGGGATTTATCAGCGCGCAGTGCATCTTCAACAACACTGACATCAACTGCGACAATATCATTCAACACAAGATTCTGTTTCCCTGACTGTCCTGGTATATCAACGTCAGTATTCTGTAACCGCGAATCAGCTGGTCTATAACACAATGGCACTGGCAGTGTTGGGAATTTTATCTTGTGTAACTGAAATAACTGCTGTTGAAGTGTGTCTCTGACTATCTTTCTACTTGCCACTATCAAATCGTTTGGTTTCCACGTTTTCCAAAAGTCGTTCAAGGAAGTTTCTGAAATCACCTTGCGCACTATTTCACACTGAATTTTGTTCGGTTGCAGTCTGATTAATGTTTTAAATTCCTTTAATTCTGCATCAAGAGATCTATAATATTCAGCCACTACTTCGTATTGGTCAACAGAATCCTTCAACCAATCCTGTGGTGATGATCCAACAAACGGAGGTGGCTGACCGTGAGCGCCGCACATAACTACTGCAATATTTTTTGTTAATAGCCAATCAAGAAATGTTTGTAATGTTTCTAACGGCACTGTGCACACTTCATCCCAAATTATAGCTTTTGGAATATATTTCTCTCCCATTCGGTCAGGAGTCCACACACCACCGCTGTATTTGAAAAAGCTGTGATAAGTACAAGAATTGACGCCTCGTTGTTTCATCTCCCTGGCAAGTCTGTGTGTTGGTGTTAGCAAAATCATATCTGAATTCTGTCCAAATAATTCGATCACTCGAGTTGTCTTACCAGAACCTCCCGACTCGTTCAAATAAACAGTTTTGTGTCTGGACACTGGATCATACACAGACGGCGCCAGTGACAATTCTGATAATTCTGATTTGCAATAACTATCTTTAACCGCAACATCCGCGGATTCACAATACCAATGTAACATTTCCTTTTTTATTCTCCACGAACTCCATGATTCATCATTGCTTGTGAAACGAGCCAGGATGAATCCGTTGCAACTCTAACTGCAGTGTCAGGAAATCTATTTATCATCGATAGCAAATTTATAGAAACATAAGCTAGCATTGAAGATCTTAGATGTGTGTACTGAGGTGATTCTCCATTAATGTAACTAACAATTGTGCCCAACCGTGTTCCGTCAGACAAGTAAGCATCTTCCCGATTACAAAGTATATTTCTCGCAGTGGCATCAGCAATTATAAAATGTAATTCAACATCATCCATAACCAATCGTGAGTGATGCCGTTTATGATCATATGCACCACCCTGAGTAAATTTACCAATTATTCTTCTACCGAGATCTTTTGCTGTTTTTTCACTGTTGCTGAGTTTAATCTTAAGAATATTAGGAGCATCATTAACAATGACATCAACAGAAACATTTGGACATTCTTCAATGACTTCGTTGAGACTGATACGCTCCGGTGTTGGTAACCAAACCGCAGTCTGCGGCCGATATGATATCATTGCTTCACTGACCGTCAACGATATCAATATTTTACTGTCAAGCATATATCGTAATAATACTATTGGCGCCCAACGTTTCTCTGAGAAGTGTCTGCCAATCCAAACATAACAAATAACATGAAGATTCATAGTGAATTCAAACGACACTACCCGAGCGAGTCCTGTCAGGTCAAAATCAGGTAATGGACCATTAATTGATACTCTTACCATCTCGTGATAAGGATGACCAAATCTTTTAAAATATCCAGCACACTCTCCCACCCCGAGAAAACTTCCCGGATAACACGCGACCATGTCCACAGAAATGACATCCTTGTGGTTATATTCAGTATTCCACAAACCGCCATGTCCGTATTCGATACAACTTAACTGAACATCTTCGAGAAACTCAGTGCGTGTTGGTCTCCATAAATTTCTCCCTCTCGCGGTGTGGGCAGCAACTGACGGGACTGTAAAACAATTAGTTAATAATTGCTCAGTATTTTCTGAATATCTCTGTGCGAGGTTTCTCATTTCTTCATGCAGAGATTCTTTACGATATAATTCACCGTTAGGTCTTAAAAATTGATCATACTCGCCATCTTCGGAGCTTTTAAACAACCACACTGACACGGGGTCATTTTTGCTTATCCGTCTGATAGCATCGAACATTCCACCCCAAGAGTTCTCTGACGAGTAATATCTCACAACTCGATCTCGTGGAAATATTGTTACTGCACTGGTCCATGCATGAGCGTTATGGTCAATAATTTCAATTGGTGATCCCTTTCCTTTATTTGCTGATTCATATAAGACCTCTCCCGTTAACGTTTTTACTACCATTGGAAATTTTAATTTACTTGATAACTCAGCGACATTGTTTATTGACGCTCCTGTATCCTTAACCGATTCAGCCCACTTCGCTATTTTTTCACGTCGCAGATCGGTTAAACCGTAAAATATTCCATTACTCGCTCGGCTACACAATTCAGCTTTGAGAATCTCATCGGGGCAAGATCATTAATGTTGGGTCTATCATTTAGCTGATAAATTCCATAAATGACTGCTGTTACAGGATACGATCGAGCGTAATATGGTCTGTCAATCTCAGTTAACATTCCCGGCTTGGAATCGTTACTTAACACAGCGGTTTTTCCATTAGCAAGGACAGGGTCACGTTATCACGGATAATCCACGTATCGGAATCTGCTTGCACAATAAACTTTATTCTGAGAAGATATTTCTGATTGAGGTAATCGGTAATTGTTTTCACTCGTGCATCACTCTTTATGGCATCAATAACTTCGTCGACGTTGACTTCGTCATCGCGTATAATTTTAAATGTAGACCATACGTGAGATGTTCCATCATTACGAAATTCTTTTTGGGCATCCCTGAAAATATCAATCAGATCAGTCAGGGCTCGCCTCCGCGAGTCAGGGGTTAGTCTGTCAAGATCGAATCTAGAAGCTTTCCAGGGCTTGATTGCAGATAATCTCTCAAACTCATCCATATTATATTTAAGACAATCATTTAAATACGAAAACTTATATATATATATATATATATATATATATATATATATATATATATATATATATATATATATATATATATATATATATATATATATATATAATGCCTCAAACCAATCAGTGCAAGTGGTTTAAAGTGGGATCTGTAACTTTTTGTAATAAATCCTGCAGAAAAGAATTCTGCGGGGAACATTCATAAAGCATTCCAAAGGGGAGTTTAGGACCAATACCGTGTCTGCGATGTGGTATTGAGTCGGGGTAAAACACAGATGTGCGCAAGTTGCGGCGTAAAAAGATATCGTGAACTTAAGCGATATTATGATAAAAAAACAATGATGCGTTGAAATGTGAGTGCGATTATATAACTAAGTTTCAGGCAAATTATAAATTAGACAAATGACATTATTATTGTATAAATGAATCAAGAGTTTACCCCACACCCCATCATCAAGAATTACGAAGCGAATCATAATGGAATAGTTAGACACTGTAGGCTGAAAAAACCAGTTGGTGTTATTACTAATGCTGGTTATCTAAGGTTTGGTGTTGGGAAGAAAAAAATATCTCTGTCATCGTTTTGTGTACGAGGTTTATCGCGGAGAGATCAAAGACGGTATTGTGATCGATTATATCAACAACAACAAACTCGACAATTCTTTATCCAATCTGAGAGTTGTCACGTAGAGCGAGAATTGTAAATCCCGTAATACTGGCTGTAATGATAATACCGCCAAAGCAATTTTATCCATAAATCTAAAGAGAAACGAAAAAAAAAAAATATTTCATTCGATGTATGCAGCTGGCAAATATTTTGATATTTGCAGCTCTTCAGTACGAAAAGTCGCAGAAAATATATATAAATCTGCATTCTCAAAAAAATATAATCAAATGATTACTTTTCATTATTGTTAGATGTGTTTTATTTAACCTTTTTGTCTGTACTTCGCTAAATTCCGAGGTTTTTTTAATGTAAATAGCATTATTTAAGGGAGATAGCTCCGTTAAGCATATGTCATGCAGTTAATTCCCTCCCCTTGATTTCATCAAGGTGATTTCATCAAGGAGATTGTGCAACACAATCTTACCTTTACAGGTAATATCCAGCGCGGCAGAACTGTATACAGTTATTTTTTTTTTACAGCCAATACAGTTCGTGGCGTAACCGTTTTATTGTATACACACTGCCTCACAGTCTATTTCCGCATTAACACTTCCGTGTTTGATAAAATAAAAAATTGTCAGTACAGGTAGGTGTTATTTTCACGGTAATGTTTAGAGTCAAAATCCAGTTCAGAACTTAAATTCAGCTGCAAATTGTTAACTGTCTGTCAACAGTTACCTATATGATAAATTTTAAATCCTTTATTATTAGATTAGACTATGGTGCATTGGTAGATCGGCTGACTCTCGTCCCCGACTCTGTCAATGCCAGTGGTTCGAGTCTCGTAACGGGCATAATGTCGACGGTACCAATTAATATGGTTTTATAATTGGGGGTGTTTTTCACCCCTGGGATTTGATCTTTGGGGTGGGTATGTACATGAATGCAATACAGGTATGTTTGTGGCGCGCCCCCAACATAAACAGTAGCCGTGGATGCATAAAGCTCTAAGTCACATGGACCCACAAAAACAAAACATTCAGAAAGAATGCGGCCAAAAAGAAACGATCACGAGGATGCCGAGAAGCCATAGAAAAGGTTCTGTAAGACAAAGTCTCAAGACAAAAGACAAAAGTTTAAAAGTACCTCGTGGAGACACATAGGCCAGTGCGCAAGGGCCCATGACTGATAACCGCTCATCATGGCTACTGTTTATTTTTGGTCTAAAATATATATAAATAATGAATTACGAAAATATCAATAATGTAATTTCTGCTATTAAAAAATTAGAAGAAAACGGAATTAATATATCTGATAAATTAAATCCTGAAAAAATCATGTCTGATTTTGAAACACTGTATGAGGCTAAATGCGAAGGGCGGTATATTTTGCCTGCTCAGTACAGATTTATAAAGAAAATCCAGAAGGAGTTATATAAATCACTGGCTGCAGTAGAAGAAACACAAATAAATGAATTTGTTTCGTTGTCTCGTGCAGTTGAAAAAATTAGATCAGCATTGTCTCAAGAATACGAATTAAAAAAATAATTAATACTGGCGTAAGGCAACTAAAAAAAATTATGTCAGATTGTGAAACGATCGAAAGTTAGACCCCTTGATGAAATCAAGGTGATTTCATTACTTGGAAATGAAGTCAAGTGCGTGAAAATGAAATCGAAAGTAAAAAAAAATATTTTTTTACCTGCATCAATCTGATGAGTTAGATAAAAAATTTTTACTTGTATCAATATGACCTGCATCAGTCTGATGAGTTAATTTCACTTATATCAGTCTGATCTGCATCTGATGAGTTAGACAATATTTCCTTTAGTCGATCAGATTTAATGCAAGAATGTGCGTAATTTAGAATCTGATCTTTATCACACGTGACCATAGAAATACGTTCTCGCTGTAGTTTATCCAGCTGCGATTGTGTCAATAAAAAATCCTCGTTACCGTATACATCAATAACCAGATCAACTGGGCCGAATAGAAACTGTGTAAATATTTTTTTTGATGTAGTTTTCAAGTACTTGCTTGTCGTGTATGAAAACCTTCACATGTTGGTACATTATATAATACTCGCTTGATTAATTGGAAATCAGGGTCTGTCAGTAAAAAGTAAATTTCTTGCAGATTTCAATAAATATTTTTTTTTTTTTTGCTTTTTACTGAAAAACGTTAAATTCGCATGATTTTGACTAGTAAACACCCTATCAGAATTAGCAAATCAGTCGATTCGCATGATTTTGACTAGTTAATTACCCTTCAGAATTAGCAAATCAGTCGATGTGCATGATTTTGACTAGCTAAGTACCCTTTAGAATTAAAAAATCAGTCGGTTTTCATGATTTTGACTAGTTAATTACCCTTCAGAATTAGCAAATCAGTTGATGTGCACAAAATATATATAAATAAAATATTTTTACTGTTGCTCGTGCACAAAAATAAAATTATTATACTTGCTTGTGAATTTCAGTTGATTTCCATGATTTTGACTAGTTAATTACTTTTCCGAATTAACAAATCAGTCGATGTGCATGATTTTGACTAGTTAATTACCTTTCCGAATTGAGAAATTTGACAGATTTTCAGTAAAAAATAAATTACTTATAATTCTGAGCGACAGTAAAAAAAATATCCACCTTGACTGTCAGGAGAATTATTAGTTTTTTTACTGTTTTCCTGAATGAGATCCTTGAAAATCGTAGATTTTTAGGATTTCACAAGTAAATTAATATTAGCTATTTCATTCCTCAAATCCAGAAAGTGGCCTGATTGGTCTGTTAGTTTGAAATTTATTCTTGATAACAGCAGATTATAACACTGCAAATAAACCGGATTGATCGGCTCTTGAACAATCAGAAATCCAGGTGGTTGTTTCGGGGTGAATGAATAAAGAACAAATCCTTGCTGGGCTTGATTTGACACTGTCGTGTCCGTGCTGTAGCTGCCATCAGTGACATCACACACAAGATTGACCGCGACCACAGAAGTTATATTTACGATTTCCGGGGATACATGTCGTCCTGTCCCTTCGGTGTCATTATTGTGTCGGAGAATAGTTGCTGGTGGTAGTGTTTTATTTTGTGCTGTGCGAGTATATCAGGGAAGAACTCATCAATGAGATCATTGATTATTTTAGTTCGTCTGCGTTATACCTGGGAAATTTAAAATTCGGCAGTGTAGCTTCTTTTAACGAATATGTAGTTAAAAATCGTTGTTTAGAGATACTCTTGTAATTAATTATTACCCCAAGTAGTCGCCGGTGAATATATTCCATGTCGGATACAAGCTGATTTAATATTTCTACGCGTTTAATGATTTCACTACGTGAGCTAAATATGTCAAAGAGATATTCTTGAAAATATTGCCTAAGTTGTTGTAGTTGTGTATTGTGTTCTTGATTAATGATTTCAAAGTATTAAATGATTTGACTTAAAGTAGTCGTAATACCTCCTTCTCCTGTGGGAGTTTTCTCAGAAGTAAAATGCCATCTCATATTATCTTCTCGTAAAATGTAAATATATCAGCCAACTTTGATCTTTTTAGTTTATCCAGCCTATCTTTATACGATGAGGCAATTTCGTGATATGAAGTCTTATCCGTGACATAATCAGATTTTTTCGGTTCTGGTGGTATTGGTGGTGTTTCAGGTGGTATTTCAGGCCATCCTAACACTGTTCTGATCGAACTCTGATATATATCCATGGCGTAGTCAGGAGAGTTTATCACAATTGCATAAGACAGCGTTGGTTCATGAACAGTTATTGTTATTTTGGATTCTTTTCCTGTGATATTTTTTATTCGACGTTGTAATTCCTCATTGATTTCTTCGATTTGATAATACCCGGTTGGTATCCCAATGACGTTCCAGTCGGGTGTACCATCTGGTCGGTTTTTATTTTTAAATACAAACGAATTATTCGCTGGTAATCCACCAAATGATATTGATCTGATATTTGGCCAGCTGTGATATACTCGTAATTGTGCTAGTGCGATTTCTTTCACCGGAATCGCAGTTGGAAAATTAATACTGAATTCTGGTTTAGTCGAGCTTACTGTTATCATCGAAGTTCTTTTGGGGCTTCTATTTTCGGCTATCTGTTGATGTAATTCCGTCATTATTTATCTTTGCTGTTTTCAAATGGCTCGTGCAGTCTTCGTATATCTTAACCATTAGCGCGAATTCGGAATCTGATATTGTTTCGTCGTTGAGGCTTGATGATATCAGCGACGATAATTTGGAGTATGCTGCTGTTGCTGTGTTTAGTTGTATGACATAATCGTGCAATTTTGTGCTCGTGCATGAGGATATTTTTTCGAGATTATATTAAAAACACCTGCGATTGCCACTGATGAAGAGACGCATATTGTTACTGCGATTGCAGTTGTTACTGGCGTTAGCGCTGATAATACTACTCCGGTGGATGCAACTAACGCGGATGCTGAGTATACTATAGCATCCAGGACGATTACACATCGTTTATATTTCTCTACTCGCGTTGTGTATTTGTCGATGAGGGTTTTTAACTCCGACTGCCATTCGCGTACTTGATGGTATCTATATTGCTGGACATTTAACTCTGTTAAGGAGGTCATTTATTATTTTACGCAGTAACCAACTGAGGTGTTTCAGCTACAAATTCCAAACACCACCAGTAAGATGTTGCGGTTAATTTCTTATCGGCTGCTTCCAGTTTAAACTCTTCTTCGGTTCCCTTGTTTAATATGAATGTAACAAACCCGGAAAACCTGTCGGTGGAATGTTGCCAGGGATATGTTGTGAAAATCTCAAATTTTGCAGCACTGAACACAGAAAACCTATACACTTCAGTGGCTGTTGCGGTGTATTTGATAGTATTATTTTGTTTAGACCATGTTGCAAATCCAGATGATACCGTGTATACTATCTTGGTAAAATGCCCGGGAGTAACTCCAGGTGGGATTTTAATCAAACTGGTTTTGTTAACGATCTCAGGAATCCCACTTACGATATCTTGCTGTGTTTGTTTGATCGTGTCAATGCTGGTTTTGATATCAGAAACTTTTGCGTCAACGGTGAGCGGAGTGCCGAAGAATTCTTCTGCTGTTTCATTAATTTTTCTAAAGTTTCTACGAAGATTTGCAAACGCTTTTACCTGAACGTCATACTCGTTCCGCAACGTGGATAATTTATAGTCAACGACGCCGTAGTTAATGTCTACGTATTTTTTCGTTGCGGCATCTTCGTCGGATGTTGGATCTCTTAGAACCTCTATTTTGTTCCCGTTCATGTTGAGTTCACCTGTCATTGTGTCACCGGTATTTTTTAAACGATTAATCATACTTTTTGCAATTTCATTTCTGATGGTTGTAAACGATATACTTGAGTCTCTGATTTTTCCGCTGTCAGTAAACACAGGGATGTTATCCACGGCAGCTCCAAGAACCCTGCGAACTATGTCATTCCATTTGATATTGCTGGTTTTTAGTTTTCCGTATCGGTCCTGAAAAATAACAACCTCATTTGGGTCTATTCCGGATAACGTTAAAAGATTGTCGATTTCATCTTTGGTCGCATATTTTGATAAATCTATATCACCGCGTTTTTTGTCTTTGTTTCGATGAGAGATCTTCCGTAGATATCAACCATTATTCTTTAGAGATTGTTTAAAATGTTAAATCGGCCCGCGGTATACTCGTGCACGACTTTGTAAGGCGGTTTGGTTAATTTTGATAACGCGTCAAACACATTAATTACTTCACGGCCGCATATTGGTGGATCGGTTAATGTTTGTGTTGGTAGCGTTGAATACCAGACTGGAATGGGAACACTTTGCACGTATTTGAGGAATTCAACTGGCGGTGCTAACCCATACGAATCGAAATAGATAATTCCACGTGGATGTATCGCGTAAGCAACCCAGTGAGTTCCTGGACCACCGCTGTTATCGAGATTAATAATTCCAGTTTCTGGATTATTCGGTTGTTGTGGTAATTGATCTCGCATGAAGACGCCTCTGAAATTTTTTATTTTAAGTTGTTTAGCAGCATCGAGCAAATCAAAATTTGACATCGGTGAAATACTTAGTATTTTTAGCGGCGTTTGGGGTACCATGAGGGCGGAGTTCCTGGAAGTCTTAGACCCTTTCCGTACCATGAGGGCGGAGTTCCTGGAAGTCTTAGACCCTGTTCTTTTTTTGTATCCCTTCCCAGTCGCTTTCTTTAAAGCTATTCCAGCAGCGGTTCCATCAGCTCCTAACTCGGCTGCTTTTGCGACAGCTGGGGCAGCAGCAGCTATCAGTGCTGGTATTGCTGCGAGAACTGGAAATATAACCGGTTTTAACCATATTCTTGATGGCTTTTGGAGCGAAATCAAGTTGAGCTCCGGATTTTGCTTGCTTTGCTTTATTGAACTGTTTTAGTTGGGTTTTAGTTAGCGATAACTTGTTTGGGCCGCCATTAGCGATTTGATCATTTTTTAGTGTTATCATTGTCCCACATGCGCTCGCGTTTTTCGATTGTAATTTTTTCGCCTGACCAGGAGTCAGAGTGACATTAACGTGACTATATGACATTGTTATAATTAACACAATTGATCTAATTGTATACACATTGTTTTAACAATGTTACATGTTTTCTACTGGTGCATCAACGACTCTCATTCGGCCACCAACACATTCAAGTAACATTGCCTTATCGCTGAGTATAACAGCAATTGCTCTGTACTCAGCTACAACCCCTCTTCTCACTTGAGCTCTGAAATGCACATCAACGACAGATTGTCTAGTTAAATCAAGATGCTCTAGTGAAAAGTAATAGATTGGATAATAAGTCCTAAAATTCAATTGTGATATTTGCAAACCAGTATCAATATCTAGATCACGCGATAGATATTTCATCAAGCGATGATACACACGTGCAACATGATTACTATTAAAATCTAATTGTATATTTTCAGATGGTTCTTGATGCCCGTTTATTTTTAAAGAAACGTCAGTAACACCGAGGGGATAAATATCATATGACTATGTACTTGTGAGTTTATTCGTGCAATATCTTGAAGAGCAATGAAAATATGTCGCGGTGCAGAAACCCCCTGCTGTGATGCTACATGCCATGTAAATAAACCGTTAGTGGTACTCTGAGCGCTATCTGTGGTTACGGTAAGCCATGATAACAACGTTTTACCACCTCGATCCATAAAAGAAAGCTGTCGCATTTCTTCAACAATTGCTGGAGTCATTACCGGCATCCACAATGAAAGTTTTGTTAGTAATACTTTACCACCATCACCAGCACCACCAACTTCTCGCCATAAAGCATCATTGTTTCAGATTTTCTAAAAAGCACAACCGTATGTTTTGCTCCAAAAATTACCTTTCGGGTATCTCTGCAAAATCCAAATATATGCGACAGCGGAATGGCACAAGAAAATCTTCTATTATTATCTTTCAACATTTGCTTACGTGTATAAAAACCTAAGTTGTAATTTGGATTTGGTCCTATTACTGTAGGTGTCTGCGCGGTACCATCTGCGTTTCTCACATTACCCATAGCCATATGATTGGGATCAGGATGATTAGAATTATCCTTAACAAACATCATTGATGGACCAGCTGATTTTGCATAATCATCAGAGTATCTTGCTAAACCTGTTATTGTTGTAGCCACATCAACATTGTTCTCAATTGGCTCAATTTTTTTTCTTCCGTCAATGAGATACGCAGCGCTTTCAAACAAGGCCATACTTCCATTATTGACAAAACCGACTTTAAAACCCGCGTCATATTCTGTATTATCTGTTTTTAAAATTTCACCTTCTACTTCGATAAACGCTTCAGCGAGCAAGAAATATCTAATTGTGTCTTGAACCTGTAATTCAATTCGTCCTCGTTGATTTGGTTTTTGTGCGTCATAAGAATAATACTGAAAATCACGCACTGATTCATTTTTAAGAACCGGTTCGTCTATATCGAACGCTGTGTCGGATTCACGTTTAAACATTTTATTATAATTTGTTATCGTCTAAAACGAAGACCGCTTCCTGATATCAGACTTGTATTTATTTGTTCAGCCCCTTGATTTATCAACGCTGCTAGTTTTTGATTTGCAGCTTGATTTATTACTTTACTAATATCTGCAGGCATCACTTCGGTGCTTGGTAATTTCACCGGTGGTGGCTGGACAGCTTTCGGCCTGCGTATTAATCGTGCTAGTCTGTCCTTGATTGCCATGAATTCTTTACTGGCAACGTTACCAATAGTACAAGGAGCTTTATCACGAACAACGTCAATAGCTTTCATTGATAATTGTTTTGCGATTGGTATTGCTTTAGGGGCCATTCTCGCGAACAAACCCTGAACAACATCACCGAGTCCATTCCCATAAGTCATCCTGTATACAGGCAATCGTGAATTTACCACCCTAACCATAACTGGTCTACGATGAGAATTGTGTACGATCATTTTATTTAATTATTTATTTATCTAACAACTAGTCACTGTGGTAGTCATCAACGAGCTCATTAATAAACTCCATCAATATCCATGATGCCACCTTGAAATAATCGCTGACAGATATCATATGCTTCATTAATTATTTCTGGTGAGTTATTACCAGCTCGCTTTCCTCCTATGAGAACTTCTAGCCGTTGCGCATCACTGAAGATACTGTTAGGACAGGGAATAAAACCACTTCCTAAACCACTGCCAGTAGCGCCGGAGATACCAAGATCTTCTAAAACATCCCCCTCTGAAGGTTGTTGTTTCAATTTATCTACATCTTGTTTAAATTTTATATACCCGGGATCATTTGGATCAATACGCGAATCTTTAGCGGTAAAATATACTACAAGAGGCCAATTTTTAGGCGTTATGTCTTTAACATATTGAGGTTTTAGATAAGCTGCTCTGAATTTATAATCACGTGCAATATCGATTAATACTTCCGGGTTCTAGAAGTAGTGATTATATCTGAAGCAAATATTATCCTAGGTTTTATTGGTATTCCTCCGGGGTAAGATTTGGATTCTGTTTGTTGCAGTGACGAAGGAAGTTGATAGGACTCTTGGTCAGATGGCGAGTAGGGATGCGGTGACGATCGTGATGGTTCTGATGCAGCTTCACTAAGTCTTAATATTTCCCTTATCAAATTATTATATTGTTCATCATCACTCCTGACTCGATCTTTGATATAATACACGCGATACAACCATTTTACAAATTTGTCATTTTTTACGGTGGCATATTCTGGTTTTAAAATCTGGTCTTTATCATCTAAATACGATAATATTACAGAGGGTATTTTTTGTTCTGGTATTTCTCTAAATCCTTCAATAAAACCCTCGTTAAATTTTGCATCCCAGTTTAACTTTTTCCTTCGCTGGTTTGGGTTTAGGCGCGAGTTTTTCTTTTACGCCAGCGACTTCAGTACGAATTTCGCTGATGCCTCTAAGTATTTCTTCACCGGGTAGAGGTTGCGCTGCAGCTACACCAGCCCGAGAGCCTTGTAAAATCTTTTTTGTTTGTTTAGTTCTCCTCGCAATTTTTTCAGCTTGCTCAGCGGTCTGTTGTAATAGTGGAAAAATACCCTTTCTTTTTTCCTCTTCCTCCTTAATATCATCCTTATTATCTCCCAATAAAGCTCTTTCAGTAGCTGTTGTAACGGGTTTAAATAATTGTTCTGTGCCTGTAGCATATTCAACTTGTGCTTCCTGCCGCGCTTATCATTTTTGTCTTTCAGAATCTCTCACAGGAATAAATTTTTTGATTGCTTCTAGTCGCTCTCGAGCTAATTTAGTGGTATATGCTTCTCCAATATTTGCCATTATCAATAACATAAAGTTTTAATTCATAGCAGCAGGGAAGGCGATGCTCTCAACGCGTCACCAAATAATCGCGATAACAGGTAAGCCAATTTGTCATCGACGGAGTTGTCTTACGCTGGATATCGCATTTTTTTAAACGACTTTTGTGATCTCCCAGGAACTGGTATCAGAACTGGTACTCTAACTTAACAAAACAGAAACTTACTTGTATTTTGTTGCTTTTAAATATCCTTCGCGCCAAGTCTGTACGAAACATTTGAAATGTGACTTCAAAACAAAAGTGACTCGATCTGGTTTGTTCTTTGGCTAGAAACTTCATGGATAAAAATTTATTTTAATAGGAACTGTAGAATACGACTAACACATAGTTAGAAACTGTATACTCCATTATATGATATAAAAATATTATATTATTGGGACGTAAGTAAGGTCAAATTTCTAAGAGTGACAAAATGCAAAATAAGTTTGAACTGATCCAAAAATATATGAAGATAGGAATGAGTAAATTTTTCTAGTTGTACAAATTATTCAACATTTCACATGATTTTGCCTTCCAAGATAACGAAATTAGACCTATCAGTATAGAATATCACTTTTATTCGACTCCTTCTAGTTTAATAACAAACTATTTGTTTTATTGTTTAAAGTCCATCTGAATACACTACCCCTCCTAATAGTTTATTTATTACTTCAAAGATATGGACTGCTTTATTTATGTGCGAATGGTTGCACAACAAAAATTAGGTATTATAATCCTAAATGTGAACGGTTGCTTAAATTTATGGAAAAAATGTATGTATGTTCTTCTTGTGTATTTCATGCAAAACATCCCATCTACCCAATGATCGATGTTTACCCACAAAGGGACATACATACCCAATGTTCGATGTTTAAAATCTGGCTTAAACATCTGTTTTCTCTGTACTTTTGACGCTTGAATACCCAGTACAACCACGCTCAGAATGCTAACTGAATTTAAAATTTAGACATCATAACAAGTTCCCTGAACAATGAGATATTTATGGTATTTGTTCTTCTTGAATTCGACGAACGTGGCTCGGGGAATGCCGCCCCAATCGATCGCGCCTACGCGTTGTGTGCTTTTCAAAAATAAAATCAGTATGATCATACTTTCTGTCAAACTTGTCGGAGCATGGTTTTAAAATATATAGTTCTCGTTTAAACGAAGGTGCTCGGTTTTGACTTCGTATTCATGATTTATTTATTATTTTCAGTGGAATACAAATAATATTCAAAAACGGGTAACATATATGGTGTACCAGAAGGGACAGACTATTAGTAAGGTTTGTAATGGTGTCAAATTATCGTCGCCACACAGTTTTGTCGATGCAACGGTATATTCTAGCCCTGCAAGGATAACATTTACCATTACATCGATATTTTTGCAGATATTTACAATCTTTGCGTCCATGTTATTATAAGGATTTCACCAACCGTTGCGCTCAGATAACGGAGTAACTGTATCTGTGGTTGTTGCTACCGTGTATTTTATCGTTGCAACGGTACATGTTATCGTTGCAAGGTAAAAGAACTGTTGCAACTATAATTTTTATCATTGCAAAAATAACATTATTTCTTACCATTGTAAAGGTAATGTTAAAATTTTAATAGCAAGTTGCATCACTTTTCTTAATAACGATTTAAGAAAAAACATTGTAAAAAAAGAACTAAATAATCTCCTTGCACCGGTGTCGGAATATCGCTGCCAAAGCAGGTAGATATCGTTTAAAAACGTAAAGCTATCTTGGTAACAATTTACAAACACAACGGTCCAGTTTTCAAATCATCTTGAAAACGGTAAATTGTATCTTTGCAACGGCAATATTACCGTTGGATAATTTACTTCTGTTGCAACGATATTTTCTTACCGTTACAACTGAACAGGTAGCATTGACCATTGTGGTACAACATACAGATCTTTAACGACTGTTGTTATGTAATAACATACCGGTGTATTATATATGTGTAATCCGAACAGATACATTACAAAAAAAAGTTAGTGTGGATTCGCTTTGTGAGAATATACACCCGTTTGATCTATAGCTCTTACAAACTTTTACGTGTGGAAGCTATGTATAAAAAATGGTGGTTTTAATGAGCAGCAGAGAGGGCGAACAACCTGTAATTGGTTCACTCGTATTTCGCCAAAATAAGCCTTCCTGGAAAATCGCATAAAAATCGCGATTTTTCTCAGTACCCGACATGAGAAATAGACTCAAATTTGACTTACTCGGCATATCGCGATTAGCGAAAAAATCTAAGGAAAAGACGCGATTGTGTCGGTGCCAAGTTAGAGGCAGCGCCCTCTCTGCTGCTATAAATTATATCATTAGAAATGTTCGAAAGGTTATTTTTGGAGCCAAACATACAATTGTTCTTCATCGAAAAGAAGATAATGATCCTATCTGGCGAGAAAATGGCGCTCCTGATGGTAAAGTAACATTATTTAATCTCTCGTTGTGGATGCCCGTAATGACTCCATCACTCGCTTTAGAACAGCGGCTACTTTCTTTTATGGATCAAGGCGGTAAGTCAGTATTATCATGGTTAACAACAACTACCGATAGCAATCAAAATCCTGTAGACGGTTTATTTACTTGGCATATATCATCACAGCAAGGTGTTTCTGCACCAAGACATATCTTTGTTGCTTTTCAAGATGCTGCACGATTAAACAATCAAGAAAGAAATCCAATGGTATTTGACAAACTTGGTGTCTCTGAAGTATTTTTAAGAATAAACGGACATCAAGAACCATCCAAGGATATATTATTGAATTTTGAAGAAAATTATGTGTCACGTGCATATTATCGTTTGATGACATTTATGGGACGTGATCAAAATGTTGATACTGGTTTGCAAATATCACAGTTAGATTTTACATCGTTGTATCCGATTTATTACTTTTCGCTGGAACACCTTGATTTAGTTAAGCAATCTGTCGTTGATATACATTTTTGAGCTAGCGTAAATTCAGGTGGTGTTAATTACAGAGCAATTGCTATTATACTCAGCGATAAAACAATGTTACTTGAAGGTGTTGGTGGACGAATGAGAGTCGTTGATGCATCAGTGGAAAACATGTAGACAATTAGACCAATCGCGATAATTATAAAAATGTCATACAATCACGTTAATGTCACTCTGACTCCCAGTCAGGTGAAAAAATTACAATCGAAAAACGAGAGCGCAACCGGGGCAACGATAACACTAAAGCAAGATCAAATTGTAATGGTGGTCCAAACAAGTTATCGTTGACTAAAACTCAGCTAAAACATTTCAGTAAAGCGAAGCAAGCAAAAACCGGAGTTCAACTTGATTTCGCTCCAAGTGCCATCAAGGACATGATTAAAACCGGTGGTATATTTCCACTTCTCACAGAAATACCAGCGCTGATAGCTGCTGCTGCTCCAGCTGTCACAACAGCAGCTGCGTTATGTCCTGTTGGAACCGCTGCTGGAATGGCATTAAAGAAAGCAACTGGAAAAGAATACAAAAAGGTGAGCGGGTCTAAGACTTCCAGGAACTCCGCCCTCATGGTATCCCAAACGTCGTTAACGCCGATGTCAAATTTTGATTTACTCGATGCAGCTAAACAACTTAAAATAAAAAATTTCAGAGGTGTTTTTATGAGAGATCAGTTACCACAACAACCAAATAATCCAGAAACTGGAATTATTAATCTCGATAACAGCGAATGCCCTGGAACTCATTGGGTTGCTTACGCGATACATCCACGTGGAATTGTTTATTTCGATTCGTATGGGTTAGCACCGCCAGTTGAATTTCTAAAATACGCACACAAAGTGCAAAGCACTTTCGCTTCCAGTCTGGTATTCAACGCTACCAACACAAAGACTAACTGATCCACCAATATGTGGCCGTGAAGTAATTAATGTACTTGACGCGTTATCAAAATCAACCAAACCACCTCACAAAGTTGTGCACGAGTATACCGCGGGTAAATTTAACATTTTAAACAATCCCTAAAGAATAATGGTTGATATTTACGGAAGAACTCTCATCACAAGTAAAAAACGCGACGACGTAGATTTATCAAAATATGCGACCAAAGATGAAATCGGTAATATTTTAACCCTTTCCGGGATAGACCCAGATGAGGTTGTTATTTTTCAGGACCGGCATGGCAAGCTAAAAGCCAGCGATATCAAATGGTATGACATAATTCGCAGGGTTCTTGGAGCTACCCTGGGTAACATCCCTGTGTTCAAAGATGAAATTGCAAAACATGTTGCTAATCGCTTAAAAAATATCGGTGACTCAATGACAGGTGAACTCAACATGAACGGAAATAAAATAGTGGTGTTAAGAGATCCAACATCCGACGAAGACGCAGCAACAAAAAAATATGTGGACGTTAACTTTAGACACTAAATTATCCACGTTGCGGGCCGAGCATGACGTTCACGTAAACGCGTTTACAAATCTCCGTAGAAACTTTAGAAAACTTAATGAAAACCCGGATAAATTCCTTGGTGATCCGCTCACCGCTGATATAACTCTCTCTGATATCAAGACCAGCATTGTCACAACCAAAAAAACACTCGAAGATGTCGTAAGTGGAATTCCTAGCATCGTTAACAAAATTAGTCTAATTAAAATCCCACATGGAGTTACTCCCAGGCATATTA
Organism: Sinohyriopsis cumingii; assembly: GCA_028554795.2. Lineage (NCBI taxonomy): Eukaryota > Metazoa > Mollusca > Bivalvia > Unionida > Unionidae > Sinohyriopsis > Sinohyriopsis cumingii. The sequence goes on from JAPYKE020000181.1 coordinate 186,392, forward strand.
ACAACATAGTATACACGGTATCATCTGGATTCGCAACATGGTCTAAACAAAATAATACTATCAATATACTGCAACAGTTACTGGTGTGTATAGACTGTCTGTGTTCAGTGCTGCAAAATTCGAGATATTTACAACATATCCCTGGCGACATTCCACCGACAAGTTTTCCGGGGTTGTGTCTATCATATTAAATAGCGGAACCGAAGAAACATTTATACTGGAAGGAGCTGATAAGAAATTAACCGCAACATCTTACTGGTGGTGTCTGGAATTTGTAGCTGAAACACCTCAATTGGTTACTGCGTAAAATAATAATGGCATTGACAAAATCAGAGTCAACGACAACATTAAATGTCCAGCAATATAGATGCGATCAAATACGCGAATGGCAATAAGAGTTTAAAAAAATCATTGACAAATACACAACAAAAGTAGAAAAATATAAGCGACGAGTAGTCATTCTTGACGTTCCAGTATACTGCGTTAGTTGCATCCACCGGAGCAATAATGGTGGCGTTAACCCTCGTAACAACTGCAATAACAGTAAAAATATGCGTTTCATCATCAACTGCAATCGCCGGCTCTTTTAATATTATCGCGAAAAAGATATCCATGTGCACCAGCGCAAAACTACACGATTATTTCACGCGGCTAAACACAGCAGCAGCAGCATATTCAAAATTATCGTCGATGATATCATCAAGCCTCAACGATGAAAAAATATCAGATTCCGAATTCGCGTTAATGGTTAAGATATACGATGAAGTCAATTTGAAAGAAGAAAAAATAAATAATGACAGAAGAACTAACTCCCATCCAACACGGGAGAAAGATTTTACTTCATGTAAAAAAGGCGGTTTCACGTGATTTTAAATTTACCGGATATTATCTTGATCAGCAGGAGTGGTTATTTCATTGCGAGCCGTATAATATTCGTCTTAGTAATTCTTCTATCAGTGATATCGATGGAGTCATTAGATTTGAGCATAATCTACTACTGCAACAACTAAGAAAATCCATACAGGAGCTCAATTACGACGAAATGATTAAACAATCTAAGTTGTTACGACAACTCGTATCTGATGTGGAATGTTTTGACAAGCGGTTGGTTCAGGAAATAATCAACAACCACGATGAAAAATCAACATTTTTAACACGCTATGGCGAAGAAAAACTACTTAGCATTACATTTTTCCGAGTATCCGATCTAAAAGAGTCACATGCACTGGCATCAATAATATGTTAATTTCTTATTTATTTGAAGGATTCAATTTGGGAAGTACCAGACGATCTTGAAAAATGATTTAAAAGCAATAATTTACAATAATGAGAGAATTACTTCAGCAGATAGCCGCAAATACAACTGCGGCAAGGACCACAATAATAACAGTAAGCTCAACCAAGCCTGAATTCAGTATCAATTTTTGCAACTGCGATTCCGGTAAGCGAGATCGCGCTAGCACAGTTGCGAGTATATCACAGCTGGCCAAATATCAGATCAATATCATTTGGTGGATTACCAGCGAATAATTCGTATGTGTTTGCAAATAAAAATAAACAAGATGGTACACCCGACTGGAACGTTGTTGGAATACTAACCGGGAACTATCAAATCGAAGAAATGAATGAGGAATTACAACGTCGAATAAAAAATATCACAGGAAAAGAATCCAAAATAGCAATAACAGCTCATGAACCAACGCTGTCTTCTGCAATCGAGATAAACTCCTCCGACTACGCCGTGGATATATATCAGAGTTCGATCAGAACAGTGTTAGGATGGCCTGAATTTCAACCGGAAGCTCCACCGCCAATACCAGAACCGAAAAAGTCCGACTATGTCACGGACAAACAATCATAGCACGAACTTATTCCCTCATACCAACGACATCTACTTGATATAAAAAATGCAACGTTGGTTAGTTTTTTTATCTTCTTTGATAAGGGACTATGTAATTTGGAATTTTATTTTTGAACGACAACGTGATATAACATCAGCCGTGGATATTAACTTAGATGAAATTATTGAATATTTTAAAATCATTAATCAAGAACATTAAACATAACTAGATCGACTGCGGCAACACTTCCAAGAACATCTTTTTGATATAACAAGTTCACGTAGTGAAATCATTAAACATGTAGAAATATTAAATCAGCTTGTATCCGACATGGAATAGCTTCACCAGCGAGTAATCCTGGCAACAATTGATTACACCGACGATATAAATAGATATAAACAACGATTTTTAACTACTTACTCGATAAAGGAAGCTGATCTGCCAAATTTTAAATTTCCCGGGTATAATGCAGACGAACTAAAAAAGGTGTCGACGAAGGTGTCGACGAAGTCATTGATGCTACAATGAACGATACACGAGCGAAAGCGATTATCGATTACCTTAATCAGAAATATCTTCTCAGGATAAAGTTTATTGTGCAAGCAGATTCCAATACGTGGATTATCCGTGACAAACGTGATCCTGTCCTTGCTAATGGAAAAACTGATGTATTAAATAAATATTCCAAACCAGGAATGTTAACCGGGATTGACAGACCATATTAGGCTCGATCGTATCCTGTGTCCGCGGTTATTTATGGAATTTATCAACTAAATGATAGACCTAACATTAATGATCTTGCCCCAATGAGATTTTCATCACTGAATTGTGAAGCCGAACGAGTAATGGAATATTTTACAAATGCGAAGCGTGGAAACGGTTTAACTGATCTGCGACGTGAAAATATAGCGAAGTGGGCTGAGCAGGTCAAAGATACAGGAGCGTCAATAAACGATGTCGCTGAGTTATCAAGTAAATTAAAATTTCCAATGGTAGTAAAAACATTAACCGGAGAGGTTTTATATGAATCAGCGAATAAAGGTAAAGGGACACCAATTGAAATTATTGATCACAACGCTCACGCGTGGACCTCCGCGGTAACAATATTTCCACGAGATCGTGTCGTGAGATTTTACTCCCCAGAGAACTCTGGGGTGGGGGGCAATGTTTGATTTTATTAAACAGATAAGTAAAAACGATCCTGTATCGGTATGGTTGTTTAAAAGTTCCGAAGATGGAGAATATGATCAATTTGTAAGACCTAACGGCGATTTATATCGTAAAGAATCTCTCCAACTCGCAATGAGAAAACTCGCGGAAAGATATTCATGAAATACTAAGCAATTATTAAAAAAATGTTTTACAGTCCCGTCAGTTGCTGCCCACGCCGCGAGAGAGAGAAATTCATGGAGACTAACACGCGTTGAGTTCCTCGAAGATGTTCAGTTAAGTTGTATCGAATATGGACATGGCGGTTTGTGGAATACCGAATATAACCACAAGGATGTTATTTCGGTGGATATGGTCGCGTGTTATCCGGGAAGTTTTCTCGGGGTGGGAGAATGTGCTGGATATTTTAAAAGAAATGGACATCCTACAAACGAGATGACACGAGTGGCGCTTAATGGTCCATTACCCGATTTTGATCTGACAGGATTTGCTCGTGTAGTGTCGTTTGAATTCGCTAAAAATCTTCATCCGTGTTGTTGTGTTTGGTTTGGTAGACACTTCTCGGAGCGACGCTGGGCACCAATAGCGTTATTACGATATATGCTTGACAGTAACATATTAATATCGTTGACGGTCAGTGAAGCAATTATATCATATCGGACGCACACCTCGGATTGGTTACCAACACCGGAGCGTATCAGTGTAGATGAGGTCATCGAAGAATATAAGCGGGAATGTCCAAATACTCCTGTTGATGTCATCGTCGATAATGTTTCTAATATTCTCAGGATTAAACTTGGCAACAGTGAAAAAACCGCAAAAGATCTCGGAAGAAAAATAATTGGTAAATTTACTCAGGGTGGTGCATATGATCATAAACGGCATCACGCACGATTGATTATGGATGATGTTGAATTAGATTTTATAATTGCTGATGCCGCTGAGAGAAATATATTTGGTAATCGGGAAGACGCTTACTTGTCTGACGGAACATGGTTGGGTACAATTGTTAGTTACACTGATGGAGAATCTCCTCAGTATACACATTTAAGATCTTCAATGCTCGCTTATGTTTCTATAAATTTGCTATCGATGATACATAGATTTCCTGACACAGCAGTTAGAGTTGCAACGGATTCATTTTATTTGAATAAAAAATATTCAGAATTAATGGCTCGGTTTACAAGCAATGATGAATCATGGGGTTCGTGGAGAATTTAAAAGGAAATGTTACATTGCTATTGTAAATCCGCGGATGTTGCGGTTAAAGATAACTATTGCAGCGATCAGATATCAGAATTATCGTCGGAGCCATCTGTGTATGATCCAGTATCCAGACACAAAACGGTTTATTTTAACGGACCGGGAGGTTCTGGTAAGACAACTCGGGTAATCGAATTATTTCGACAGAAACACGATGATATGATTGTGCTAACACCAACACACAGACTTGCCAGGGAGATGAAACAACGAGGAGTAAATTCTTGTACTTATCACAGCTTTTCAAATATAGCGGTGGCACATGGACTCCCGATCGAATGGGAGAGAAATATATTCCACATGAATGGCTAAAGAATTCTGTAGATTATTACTTGGAGGTAACTGACGATTATAGATCTCTTGATGCAGAATTAAACGAGTTCAAGAAATTAATCAGACTACAACCGAACAAAATTCAATGCGAAATAGCGCGTCAAATAATTTCAGAAACTTTTATGAACAAATTTCTACAAACGTGGAGACCAAACTATTTGATAGTGGCAAGTAGAAAGATAGTCAGAGACACACTTCAACAGCGGTTGTTTCAGTTACATAAAGAAAAATGTCCAACGTTGCCAGTGCCGCTGTGTTATCGACCAGCTGATACGCGAAGGCAGAATATTGACGTTGATATACCAGGACAGACCGAGTCAAGGAAACAGAATCTCGTATTAAATTATATTGTCGCAGTTGATGTCAGTGTTGTTGAGGATGCTCTACACGCTGACCAATCTCCGTGGACGCTAGGATACGCAATGACGATTCACTCATCTCAGGGATTAACTATTACTGATACAGTTGTTTGGATCGTTGATGATCGTATCGAATGGTCGAACTTAGTTTATCATGCAGTGTCTAGAGTTAGAAAAATATTTCAACTGCGGAGAATCGTCATGGACTCGTCAGAAACCATTAATGATGATATTGACAACGATATAATAAGAAAAAAATTGGCTGGTTATAAACAAAGTGACAAAAAAAACGCGACTTTGATCTCGACGTTGAATTTATCAACGCGCTAAAGCAGCGGCAGAATAATCACTGTGCAAGTTGTAATTGTATAATGTTATGGTTATGGCAGTTCTCGAGTAATAATCCAAGACAATTTACCGTGGACAGAAAAGATAACAGCCGCGGTCATACACGAGAAAATACGATGTTGACCTGTCTTGAATGTAATCGACGTAGGGGTGCTAGTTAAGTGATCTGGGCGGTAATTGTGTGTCTTCGGGAATTACTTGTAATTGTTCACGTGTGAATCCGCGCTGAGAAGCAGTTGAATCCAGTCTGTAGATTGCGGGTCTACCCGTGGATCCTGTTATGTTAGATATCTTGTGTGTTGTGATGCTCCAGATAGGATCAGTTGCTCTTTTTTAACCACCTTCAAGTTCACCGAGCTCATATAAATATCTCACAGTGTCATTACCCAGCACGTCACGTCGAAAAGTTGAAAAGTCACGTCGTTGTATTGTTATACGCGCGCGCTTGATTGCATTAATTGGTTTCAACGCAGTTGTTCGAGTATTTTCATTATTTAGCCCCGTTATCACACTTGGTAATCTTGCAACCCATTCGCGTGATCTCTTGTCTTGAACGAATTCCTTCGCGTATTGATATCCAAATAGCCGCTCAGCAAGTGTTCGATTAAATCGTTCAGCAATTGCCTGATCACGACGAATTGCAGTATGTCCTCGTCTGATGGTGACGTTATGTTGCTTCATAAGCGATGATACTACACCCTGAAATTCTTTGCCACGATCAACTTGTAACAGCTGTGGCCATCGTAGAGGTCCTCGTTGATAAATTCGTTTAGACGCAGAAGCTACTTCAGTTGCTGTCTTTGTTGACAACGGGTCTGCTTCTTTGTATCTACTTGCAACGTCAACGACAGTTAGCGCGTACTTGTATGTTATTTGACGTCTTTGGATTTTAACGGTATCATGTGGTAAAAATAAAATATCAGCCTGATGAACATCATTAGGAACACTAACATCAAAATGTGCAAAGTGAATTTGTTTAGGTGGTGGTATATAAATTTGCCATATTGCCTGTTTGGATAACCATTTTTTAGCAGTAACACGTGTAACCTTTCCTGCTTCGGCGAGTTTACTAATTGCTGCGTTACCCTTCCAGTATCCTCTTGGGGAATAATAAATCGATTCCATTTGTAATTAATTACCAGCACCTAGCGCTAATTTACCTTTCATCGCGGATCTTACTAACCAATTAGCCACTGATTCCTTGAAAGATTTATTCGTAATGGAATTTAGCGCGTGAATTAATTTCACATCTGCTATGTGTCTGTGCTGCAGATCTTTACTTTTATAAGCTACATCATGAGCATGACACGCTTTATCAATAGCGTTTATCGGATACTCACCTGGTTTTGGTTGGTCTTGGTTGTCAAGTCTGATATCAAGTCGGGTTCCAGGACCACAGTAATTATATCCTGGGAAACGTTTTTCTCCTGGGTATTTAGCCCATGGAGCTCCTGGTAATTTTGTTAATTTTGTTGCAATATCACCTCCTCGTTTTTTTTAAAACCCGACTGCACTGACTTGTCAGCGGGAATAAATTTAAATTTCTTTGTACCGCATCGTTCACACTTACCTATAACCGCTGATCTGTTATTTTTTGTTGTAATAGTTGTTAGATCACCTGTTGGGGTACGTGTCCTGCATTTCACACAATATAAATCCATATTCTTTTTATATATTTCTATAACATAGAAATCACTGACTTTTCTGCAACAAGAAAACGAGAACCAGTCAAGCATCATGCTGCGCTACCAAATTCTGTTCGTATGATTATCATAGGTTCATCTGGAAGTGGTAAGACACAACTGCTACTCAATTTGATAATGAAGTGGATGAAGTGGGATAAGTTGCATTTGGTTGCACCATCAGTTGATTGCGTTGTTATGATGTACTTAAAGATTTTAAGGAAAACGCAAGATCGTTAAATGAGCGCGGTGATGATGTTATTGAATTTATAACTGATATCAATGATGCACCGAGTGTTGATGATATTGATGGATTCGTTAACAATTTAGTGGTGTACAATGATGTAATGCTAGATAAACAATCAAACCCTGCTCGGATATTTTCCAGAGGCAGACACAAAGACACCGATGTGATTTATGTAACCCAGCGGTATACACAAATACCAAAAGTGATCAGAGGCAATTGTAATATTCTTACTGTGTATAATGGAGTTGATCCACATACACTACGAAATATTCATCAGACTTGGTGCAACGGTGATATGGATATAAATAAGCTTAGAAATTTCTTTTCACGAGCCCAAGCTACTCCACACGGATTTATAACAATAAATCTACATGATCCCAGAACAAGATATCGAATCGGACAATAGTAGCAGAGAGGGTGCTGCCTCCAACTTGGCACCGACACAATCGCGTCTTTTCCTTAGATTTTTTCGCTAATCGCGATATGCCGAGTAAGTCAAATTTGAGTCTATTTCTCATGTCGGGTACTGAGAAAAATCGCGATTTTTATGCGATTTTCCAGGAAGGCTTATTTTGGCGAAATACGAGTGAACCAATTACAGGTTGTTCGCCCTCTCTGCTGCTTATAGATTTAATCAAAACGTTTCAAAAGTGACTAACGAATGTATGTAAATTATACCTTGGATTTATGACTAACATTATTGAGGACTGTCACATTCCTAACTAGTGAAGTGATATCATCAAGTTTAAGGTAGGTGCAAATAAACAAGATGCATTTTATTTACTGATTTTTCGAATATGCAACAATTCTGTTTTAAGATATTTAACGATATTCAGCATAGTTAGATACTTTATGTCCTGTGTGTTTATCTATTAGTGTACAGACCCCCCCCCAAAAAAAAATACAGACAAAAAACACAAAAGAAAAATAAATTAGACAAATTAGACAAATAAAATAGAATATAATAATAACTGAATATTTTATAGACGATCGATAAATAAATTTAGGTATATATTAACACCAGGATCATTGATAATACCAACAACAACATCATGATTGTCATGATGACGACGACGACGACGACAAAGTTTTTAACCCAGTCAATGAAATACCGTCGAAATCGCTTGATGTATCATGTTAAAAAAGTATTTATTTTTTAGAAATAAAGCCTATATGAAAATGGATAGCATATATGATGTACGAAAAGTGTAAAACTACCTGTACCTTTGCAACACTATCTATATCATGTATCGTTCCAATGCTATCCAAATTAACGTTGCAACATTACTGCAGTGATAAAATGCACCATTGCAATGATATTTTTAAACTAACTTGTAGTTGAAATGATATTTAGTTGCGGCGGTACATTAATACCGTGCTCCGACATTCCTCGCCGTTGCATTCAAATGCCGGTGTGACGATATATTTCTGCTGATGCAGCTGTATATTTTGTCCACGCAGCGGTATATTTTATCGTTACAAATTTAAAATCACTGCTTCAGTCCTATGTTATTTATTGTCTCCACCTTATATTTATATTTTACCCTAGCAACGGTAATCTTGTCATTAGAAAGGTAAGTTGTCTGAAAATTTACCGTCGGATAGATGAGGACACCACCACCACCCCCCCCCCCCCCAAAAAAAAAAAAGAAAGAAAAAGAAAAAGACAAAACAAAACAAACAAACGCGGCAACAGTAAACAAATACAGTCGCATTTGAATTTCAGTACCGTTGCAACTTAGAATGAAACACAAATACTGTTGCAACAACACCATCGTAAGGTTACAGTGGTCAATACTATCGGTGCAAATGGAAAGATAAAAGTTAAATCAACAGAATTTAGCGTTGTAAGGATAATCTGATATCTTTGGAACGATATTTGGATACCTTTACAACAATACCGGTGCTGTTGACCCTTTTAGTATACCATACAGATCCTTAGGGACTGTTATGTAACAGCGAACCGGCGCATAGTATTTGTGTGTATTCCAAACACAATCATTCGACATGTAATACCTTTACAACGATACAGCACTGTTTGTTGATCCTTAGCGACTGTTGTTATTGAATTACATATTTTTGTGTCTATTTCAAACACAGACATTAGGCAAAGGTTATTTTGGATTCGCCACGTGAGAGAAAAATGTAATTCTCTTTATTCATAGCCCTTACAAACCTTTATATAAGTATTCTATTACAAAAGAGTAATATGAGCTGTCATTCTATTTATTCATAGCTCATACAAACCTTTATATAAGTATTCTATTACAAAAGAGTAACATGAGCTGTCATTCTCTTTATTCATAGCTCATACAAACCTTTATATAAGTATTCTATTACAAAAGAGTAACATGATACACCTAGACATTCATATATATACAATGGTACCGTTAAAGTACGACCAATGCCTAAGTAAAATTCATACTGGATTTTTAACCAAAAGGTTTGAAGTTTGTTATATTCCTGCCTTGTAAAGTGATATCACACAGTTTGATGTATCTATACACAAGAAAGAACTTATATAACTGATTCTTTAAATAGCCTTCGTTTTATTTTGGGACAGTCAACGATTTTCATTACAGTTAAATACTCTTTCATTACAATTAAATACTCTTTTATTACAGCTAGATACTCTTTCATTACAATTAGATTCTCTTTCATTACAGTTAGGTACTATTTCATTACAATTATATACTCTTTCATTACAGTTAGATACACTTTTATTACAGTTAGATGCACTTTCATTACAATTAGATTCTCTTTCATTACAGTTAGATACTATTTCATTACAATTAGATACTCTTTCCTTGCAGTTAGATACTTTTTCATTACAGTTAGGTAACCTTTTCATTACAGTTAGATACTATTTCATTACAGTTAGATGCTCTTCATTACAGTTAGATACTCTTTCATTACAGTCAGATACTCTTTCATTACAATTAGATACTCTTTCATTACATTAGATACTCTTTCATTACAGTTAGATACTCTTTCATTACAATTAGATACTCTTTCATTACAATTAGATACTCTTTCATTACACTTAGATAGTCTATCATTACAATTAGATACTCTTTCATTACACTTAGATAGTCTATCATTACAATTAGATACTCTTTCATTGCAGTTAGATACTTTTCATTACAGTTAGATACTATTTCATTACAATTAGATACTCTTTCATTACAGTTAGATACTCTTTCATTACAAAGCATCATTACAATTAGATACTCTTTCATTACAGTTAGATAATATTTCATTACAATTAGATACTCTTTCATTACAGTTAGATACTCTTTCAATACAGTTAGATACTTTTTCATTACAGTCAGATACTCTTTCATTACAATTAGATACTCTTTCATTACAGTCAGATACTCTTTCATTACAATTAGATACTCTTTCATTACAGTTAGATAGTCTATCATTACAATTAGATACTCCTTCATTGCAGTTAGATACTTTTCATTACAGTTAGATAATATTTCATTACATTTAGATACTCTTTCATTACAGTTAGATACTCTTTCATTACAGTCAGATACTTTTTCATTACAAAGCATCATTACAATTAGATACTCTTTCATTACAGTTAGATACTATTTCATTACAATTAGATACTCTTTCATTACAGTTAGATACTCTTTCAATACAGTTAGATACTTTTTCATTACAGTCAGATACCCTTTCATTACAATTAGATACTCTTTCATTACAGTCAGATACTCTTTCATTACAAGTAGGTACTCTTTCATTACAGTTAGATAGTCTATCATTACAATTAGATACTCTTTCATTGCAGTTAGATACTTTTCATTACAGTTATATACTATTTCATTACAGTTAGATACTCTTTCATTACAGTCAGATACTCTTTCATTACAATTAGACACTCTTTCATTACACTCAGATACTCTTTTATTACATTAGAGACTCTTTCATTATAGTTAGATAGTCTATCTTATTCTTTTCACAGAACTGTTCTATTCATAGCATTCTTCCCTCTATTCGGTAGAAGAACAAATAATTAAAGAATATGTTTTACATCGGCGATAAAAATACATCAGTGTCGTTGACAAGAACAAAACCATTATCCTCATGCTCATTATCTGCATCATCTTCGTCATGAACAACTACAGCAACGATATACAAAACAAGAACAACGAAGTCAAGATCACACGACAGCAGGAAAAATAAGCATCCAAATTACTACCATTACTACCTGATGTGAGAACTATTATATTAAGCAGACATAAATCTGGAAAAATGTACATAATTTTCTTTCATTGTTAAAGATTTTCAAAGTCCACATGTAATATTCTTCTGGAAGATCTAAATTTCGTGTTTATCAGTGTGATATTAGTAATAGCTACAAACCCCTTTGTAAATAATTCAGCAGAAAATCAGTCTTTGATTGAAGGTTCTTTAATGCACGAAGTAGCCCAATAATATCAATATTTATCACATTTAGTCACAATATTGAGATCTACATATTCATGTAATAGGAGTTTTCATTCATGTACATGAATGCAAGCGGATTATTTAAGGAATTTGTATTCATCAAATAAACCTTTCTAATGGTGGATGATTTTAGCCACAATATACAATTAATATTTTAAATAATGCTTCTAAATCAATTAATCGATTGAGAGAACAAAAACATTTTAGACAGTTTATAGTTCAGATTTATAAATACTGTTATGAACTATTTTAAAATGCACAAACACAACATAGATTTTGTCGATATTTGAAAATATAAACATATTCGCAAAGTGTTAAACTTCTAAATTCAACTGAAATGGATGCATTTTGTACAAGAATTTTATCTTCATTATAAAACAAATACCAAGAAAATTGTGAAGAAAATAAAGTACTGTTGTAGAAAGAAGTCCAAAACTGCGGCATCATTTGAAATACTTGATACAACAGGTAAAAGTGATTCAGAAACTGAGATAAATGGACAACCTAATGCAAAGCATCGTGCATTAAAATTGCCAAGATGGCCGAGTATTGTTCTATTTATTAGCGTGCAGAAAGTACAAAACTGTTGTGTACATCTCCGATAAATATATTTAGGTATAACAAAGCCATCATCGTCGTCAGCAGCAAAATCGAGAATGAAAGCAATGACAGCTTTTATAGATTTTAGGTTGACCAGGATGTCCGTTAAACTTTTTAGAGGAATAGTCATAAGAGCATAGTCCACTCCCAAAAATATGCATTGCAATACATGCATCTTGATTATGCAGTATGTGTCATCTCGTTCACATCAAATATGCATTGCAGTATCTGTAACTTGCTTATGAAGTATGGAGGTGTCATCTCGTTCACATCAAATATGCACAGAACATACATAGTTTTATACCTAGTTCTAGAGAGGACTGTAAGCTCTCATAACTATGCAGCATATGCAATTGGAATTGTTTTCAACCCTGCACTTGGAACAGTAGCATCCTGAGCGACAATTTATCAGTAAAATATAAAACATATGTTAGTATCGATTTAAAAAGCTCTTGTTTAATTCCTATCGATGGTGCAATAAAAATCCAATAATTTCGTATTTGTAATTTTTCTGTAGCGTTATCAAGCAATGTCGAGTGTGCATACATGCCTTTGTAAGATATATTATCCATTCTGTCGTTAAATTAAAGGCTGCTAGAAGAACGGCTCATTCTGGGTGGTGAGGCGGGGGACCTGTTATTATTTTATTAAGATTTTTACAGTTGTTGAAGACAAGCTTCACAGTGAGTTTCGAAACATAAAGTAGCCCCAGAATGTGTTAAAGGAAAGTCCAGATCGGTATCTCGTGATTGTTAATATCCAATCACACTGCAGAAAACTTAATGAATTCATAACAACTGGAATTATTGTGATCTGAACCAACCTATGGTTAAATTCAAGGCCGCAGATTTGGCAATCTCACAATAGTGACGTTCACATTTTGTTCCATTTATACTTATCATTTATCACGATTTATTTTCCGTAGCCATTGAATTTATAATAGCATAAACCAGAAAGAACATAATCGCGATCACACATGACATGTTGAGCCTTTTGAATACAAATCAATATCTGAGTGTAGACACAGTATTATGATTTTTTTTCCTGTAAAAGATGATAGCTTTTATCATTTGAAGATTACATCTAACTTATTTAGTTTCCTGATGGAAACATACTCGTGTAAATGTAACTTGACTGGAGTATTGTTTTTGTTCTTTTCTTAAATGTTATGTTCCCTTCTACTGAATAATACGAACGCTACTCTCTACATTTCGTCCCTTGAGTTTCGAGTTATAAATAATTATCATTAGCAGGTAGTAGTTTAGATGGATTAATGGTTTTCAGGTGATAAGTTTCATGAGATTTTAACGCTTTGACTTCAGTTTTTTTTAGTTATATGTTTAAGACAGTAGAAAATTTGCTGTAGTTTCCTTGTGCTCGTGCACTTAACGATAGACAAATACATCATGTAATACCTGTTCAATACTTATCATTTACGTCGTCATGCACACGACTGTGCAGGTATATATCCTTATATTGTGTACACACAGAGCTCAAACGTTTCACCTGTAGTCAGTAGGGGTATAGTTGTATACTGACGGAAAACTACAATGTAGAAAAAAAACAAAGGATGAAGTGAAAAGAAAACACTCGGAATAAGTGCTGTATCAGTGACACACCACTAATCTACATCGTCATGAGACATCGATTTCGACAAATCATCAGGTAAACAAGTATACATAGGGAAGTATAGTAAAATACAAATATCATAACATTGTAAGAAAGGACTTTCTGACACATTCGTGAGAGTACTTCCTTTAATTTCGCCTGTTTTTTTAAAATAATATTCGTACGTATAATCCAGATTAAAATGATTAAAACATTCATTTCTCTATTTTAAATTTGACACAGGTTTTCTTCTCTTTATGTTTGACACTAAAGATTATGGAAGATGCAAACATGTTTAGACATACAAAATATGCATCGTGAAATATTCTACAAACGTCAAATTATAAACTCTAGATCGTTTGGCTTGTACTGGTAACAGTGTGCAACATATCTTTGATATATAAAATTGTTAAACTTTTGCTGGCAACAGTATTCACATTAACCTGGATACAAAGTTGCCAACACTTGTGTTTTCATTACTGTTCAGCATAACTATGATCCAAAATTGCAAAAATATGCGTTAGAACCACTTCACGGCATAATTCTAATATAAAGTTGTAGACACATTTTGTAAGCACCAGTTCTCAGAATAAATCTAATATCAAATTGATAAGAGTATGGTTGCCACCGGTGATCAGATTACATCTGTCATTCATTTTCAACAACGAGAAAGGAACGCTTGAGCAGTAGTGTACTAAGGGGGGTACAAGGGGGTTGGGATGGTCCGTCACGGCTTACAGCCAGAAAAGTGGGTGTCGTGTGCTATCGGGAGAGTTGAAATACCAGTACAAGTTTTCAAACCAAATGAAATATTCGCCAAAGTACAAGTTATTTCCAAATTGCTTATGACAGCACTGTAATATTTAAAAATCTACTTGCAAACATAATATATTTTTCTGTGTGCTTACATTTTAAAATTATTTGTGGGGGTGCCAAAGGAAGGATCTGCCCCGGGTGCCAAATACTTTAGGTACGCCCCTGCACTTCAGCATTTTGTTTTATCTAATAATTGTGTAGACACCGGTGTTCAGAAAACATCTCCTATGATTTAAGTATCCACTGATTATTTTTGTCACAATGAAACCAGAGTACTATCTACCTATCTGTTTACCTCAGTTAATAAAATCCACCCACTCACTACCCACCGGCTAAGGTTGTAGAATAGGCCGGATGCGCCCCCCCCCCCCCCGTTTGTTGTAAGAAACAACTACTAATGGTGGCAGCCGTTTTTCCTTGGGATGCATCCTGTGCTTCTGTGCCAGCCGACACAGACCAGCGGCGTAACTTCGATCTTTTCCACCCTACCCACCACAAGCAAAATTGCGAAATGTGCCCCCAATGTAGCAAAAGTTAGGACTTTTTACATCTTCATGAATGCTCCAATCATATATATATATATATATATATATATATATATATATATATATATATATATATATATATATATATATATATTTGACTTCGTATTTGACGTATTTTATACTTTTGTACTTTTTTAAATTTTGTTTGGCCATCTGGAAGGATAAGAAAAGTTGCTCATCACTAATTAGCTAGGATTGTGCTCATATTCATATATATATATATATATATATATATATATATATATATATATATATATATATATATATATATATAACGTAATAGGTTCAGTACATTATACGGCCTCGTATATTCAAAGTTTGTAGCAGACGTATCATATTTTCTGCATAGTTCTAACATTTCCTTTCATAAGTATTCATACTTCGTCCAAAATTTTATTTTAAAAGATATATATTTATTACACAGTTTCTAGATTCCTAAGGTCAACCATTGTTTTGGTTTGAAAACACAAGCAGCAGGCATTGCAGTTTATTACGAGATATAGTCTCATACTTGAAGGAGAAAGCTCATCAAATCTGCTGAATATCTATATCAAAAAGTTAAAAAATTTAAATACCTTTGCCTTTCTTTGTGAATAATTAATATATTTCCACATTTTAATTTTTTTTATTGTTTGTACATATTGTGTTAAGAAAAATTTGTAGACCATTTGCAAAGGTGATGCACGCTTGATTTCAATCTCGGCTGAAATTAAACATTGTACTGTGATTTCACAGTGTTGTACCACTGAAAAGTTTTCAAATTATAAATAGTGTCAACACAACAATATAAATGACTTTATGTGTATTTTCAGTATGTATAATTTCCCTGCTTATGAATATCGTCGCCGTCTATCGTCTTTAAATTGTCGAACATTAATCAACAATAACCACCTGACCAGAAACCAACGCTTTCTCTCCAGATGAAATCGCAGAACACGTGCAAGTGTTTGTAATATAACTCAAGTTAATTCAGTGTAAAGTGCCTATTTTCTTGCGCTTTTCTGCAAGAAATTCCTTACAACCGTAATATATAGGAGACTTTGCTTTATCTCTCTCAATGTGTGTGTGTGTGTGTGTGTTTGTGTGTTCGAATGGCAAATGTGGAAAAGTCTTTATTGACATTTTAATAAATGACTTTTTGGTTTAATCTGATGTGCTTTAGTGAATTAGTAAATTACAGTAAGGATGAGGAAATATTGATGTAAAATCTCGTATCTTTATGCATTCGGAATAGGTGGGCTTGTAGTAGTAGTAAGGTGGGATACCCTAGCGACAAAGGGACCTTAATGTTAAAATAGGGGGGTTGTACCCTGGCGACAATGGAAAATTTAACATAAGAGAAAAAAGTTTGTACCCTGGCGACAATGGGAATTTAACATGGGAAATATATTTTGGGACTGTTGAGCAACAATGCGAATTTAACATGGGGAATATATTTTGGGACTGTTGAGCGACAAGGGGAAATGGAACAGGGTCGGGACCCTATTTTAATAGGGTCCCGACCTGATGGGTCTATGGAAATGGAACAGGCGAAAATTGAAACAGGGAGGGGTCTCTATTTTTTTAAAAAGAAAAAAAAAAGAAAAAAAAAAGTAGGCAATTGAAAGTCAAGGTCTTTTCGAGAGATTGGAGTGGCCCTGAAAAGGGCCTTTGGGTTTTATGTTAATATTAAGATATATTAACATAAAGGGCACCGCAGTGGTCTTCTTCTTGTCCTTAGGCTGCGCCTGACTGCAGGACCGTAAATCAGGACTCTTTTGAGGCATCCTTGACGCTCCACATAGACTCTTAGCATCCACAGACTGGTGTCTGTCCTGTGGAGAAATGTCCACTTGGATCGGACATACATCGGTGTGTCCGTCCTGAACATCATCGAAGACACAAGCGTAGAAGATTGAACGTCGGTCCACATGTTGAGGCGCCGAGAACAGGTGAATAAATGCAGTGAACTGCACTTATTTATAGGGAGAGGAAGGATTGAAACGGATTGAGTTCGTTGACCAATCCAAACACGCGTTACAAAATTTAGTCAGCCCACATCCAATCCGAAGAGAGTAGTCTGTGACGTCACGTGGTCTATATAGATTCGCTAGCGCCTGTGCGCAGTCAATTCATGCGACAATTTTTCAACATGACGGAAACTCAGAAAACGATAAATTGGGGTGCACCAGCAGTGGAGACCACCCAAGGGAACCCGGACTTACTTTCAGAAGAGGTAAATTGGGATTTTGTGGATTTTCTTACCTCGCAAGAATTTGTTCCGGAACCTTCGTCACCTTCTCCTTCATTACCACACGTGGAGAATTTTAGACAGAGACAGAAAGAAGAATTGGAGAAATTTATACAACAGCAAAAGGAAGCGGAACAAGCTTTTCTCCTACAGCAACAACAGCAAGAAGAAGAGGTAAGAAAAAAAAAACAGCAACAAGAAGAAGCAGCAGCAAAGAAACAAGGGTGTGAAAATCAAACGGTCACGGTACTGTTAGACATTTTAGCGGAGTTAAGAAGTCTGAAACAAATGTATCAGACTTCTTTATTACGACCGAAGAGAATACGACCTTCCCGAGCTAAACACTCCAACCCTGTGACTAAGCCTACCGTGCCACCCTTAGTGATTTCAACCAAATCATCATCATCATCAACAGTACGCAGTCTAGAAGTAGGCCTTGACGTGGCAAAGGCTTAAGACAGTTAAAGTTGATTGCTTAAACTCACCCCTACACCAAAAAAGGCCCTTTTCAGCGCCACCCACGTCTCTCGAAAAGAGATAGACTTTCAATTGCCAATAACTAAAAAAACCCACAAAAACCCCCCCAAAAACCATTTTACCCCTATAGTACGTGTCTGTGTATGAGTGTGCGTGAGTGTAGGTTCTTATTTTAAAATCAAAACCCAAAGGCACTTACGTTTTATAGACTTTCTATTCTGGTACAAGTTTTACAATTCAATTCACAATTCACAACATAACACTTTAAAACGTTCATACACTTCTTCTGTCTCATTGTTTAGTCTCTCTGTTTTTTAAATTTCTTCACCGTCACAGTCTTTTCCTCCTCTTCCTCCTCCTCACTTTCTTCCCTTCTTCTTTTCTTTTCCTCTTTCTTTTTCTTTACCTGGCTGTTTTCTTCCTCTTCTTCCTCTTCCTCTGAAGAATCCCTCTCTTCTTCTGACTCCTCTTGTTTCTTTTTTGGGCAATCTGGAGACCAATGTCCTTTTTCTTGACAATAATAACAGGTATCTTGACTTTTGTCTTTTCTAACCCCTTTTGTTTCTTTTTTGACGGTCTGGACACTCTGATGACCAATGCCCTTTCTTCTGACAGATATAGCAAGTATCTTGACTTTTATCTCGAAAGGAAGGTGTGTAGTCCGACGACTGGTCTGAAGAAAATTTTCTAATGACCCCTCGCAACGCTCTGATGAAATGTTCGATTTGTGTAGTCTCTTCCATCGTTGTGCTCGGTTTGAGAGTGAAATGAATAGTGAAAGGACAGGACACATATCCTTTATATACGCTGGTCTGCTATGACTATAAATTAGTCCGTGGTGTTTAAACTTTAGTCATTTGACTTTTTGCTACAAGATGAAACGATCCAATTCATTTGAGAAGAAAGAAGAAGAAAGTAAGAGACAGAAACGTGATCTATCGCCTCGTACCAGAGCTGAAGTCTTGGCACAAATTCATGCCAGTGATTTTGAAGAGGACATGAGTGAACCAGAATTCAAGCCCATAGAGTCTTCCTCTAAACAAAGTTCACCACCCTCAGTCAACCCTGAAAAGTACTATCACATTCGAGAGACGGAAAAGCGCTCCTCTAGAAAGTTTAGAACCACGGCTTACACGTACAGGGTGAAGTTTAAAAATTTCAAGTCCGACGTACCGTTAGAGAAAGCAGAAGGGTTCATCACCGAGATGTGGGATTCTTTGCTCACCACACTCAAGCGACAATGTCAAGCCAAAGAAGACGATCGCTTGAGACTTTCCATACAACACGACGGCTTGAAATCCCCTGCTTGGATCGAGTTTAGTAGCCCTGCAGAATTGACCCCTTCCAAAGTCATGGACAAAATTCAACACGTACAACAATCCAAGGACCAGTTTGACATCACCGACGGAAAAGCCACACTGTTTATGACCCACGTCTCTCCTCCTCAAGGGACCGGACGCAAAAAGGTCCTATTGATGAACCACCTTCGCAGCATTAAGCGTAGCCTCGTCCAAATTCACAACCCTCAGGACCAGATGTGTTTAGCCAGGGCTATTGTGGTGGGACGAACCTATGCCAACAAGAACGACACGGCAGAATGGAAAAGAGCCTGGAAAACTATTCAAAAATCGGACCGAGCCAAACAACGAAGTGAAGCAGAACTCCTGTTATAACAAGCTGGCCTGTCCAAAGACACACCCTGTGGCATTACTGAAATGCAAACATTGCAAAATGTCTTAGCTCCACGCTACACCTTGAAAGTGCACCCTCAAGAAGTGCGTGAGCCTCTGTTGTTTCGAGGCCAAGACTTTAAAGATGGAAAATACATTCACCTCTATCATCACGATGACCATTTCGATACCATTACCAGTATCACCGCATTCCTGGGATACGGTTATTACTGTGAGAAATGTGACTATGGTTATAATAATCGAGAGTAACACAAACATTGTGGATCGAAATGCTCAGCATGTTTGGCCTCTCCACCCTGTCTGAGCGAAGGACAAGAACGAGTGCAATGCTCTACTTGTCTGCGCACTTTTGTCAGTCCAGCCTGTTACCAACAACATTTGAAAACGCAAGGTTCACAGAAGAAATGTGCTTGTCAACTGCTGAGATTGTGCCCTACGTGTGGACAAGGCATAGTTACCAATAATACCAAGGCACACGTATGTCGAGGTAAGAAAAAATGTCACATTTGTCACCACATCGTGGACTTGGAACATCAATGCTACGTGCAAAAATACGAACCCCAGCCAGAGAAAGAGGATGGACACAAGAAGAAAGGCAATTTCATCTTTTTCGATTTCGAATGCATGCAAGAGACCGGCATTCACATTCCTAATTTCTGCGTGGTTCATCGAGCGTGCGAGAAGTGCATTCAAGTACCTATTTTCAGTCACTGCCCTCACTGCAGCAAGATTCCTGGAGGGCGTGAACAAATCTTTCGGGGACCGAACACGCTAGCCGATTTCGCCCGATGGGTCTTAGACCCCATCGACGAGACGTGGAGCCAAGAGGAGATCGAACGTTACGGAGATTGTCATCGTCATGCCACGGTGATGGCTCACAATTTCTCCGGATACGATGGACAGTTTCTTTTGAGATACTATACGGAACATGGTACCGAGCGTCCTAAAGTCACTTTGAACGGAGCCAAAATCATTTTCATGCAAGTGGGACAAGTACAGTTTAAAGATTCGATGAGTTACTTGGCCATGCCTTTGAGTCGAATGCCTAAAACGTTTGGAATGACAGAAATAGCTAAAGGGTATTTTCCACACTTTTTCAATACCGAAGCCAATCAACATGCCGTTCTACCCCATTTGCCTGAGGCCCACTATTACGACCCCGACAACATGCGTACCGAACAACGAGAAGCTTTCTACGCTTGGTACCAGGTCCATGCCTCCGACCCTTTCGACTTTCAGGAAGAAATGCTAAAGTATTGTCATTCCGACGTGGACATTTTACGGCGATGCTGTGGAAAATTTCGAGAACTTTTCATGGAACACGGAGGGGTCGATCCTTTGAAAGAAGCTTGCACCATTGCCAAAGCGTGTTCCGACAAAGATTCATGCCTGAAAACACCGTGGCTGTCATCAGTCCTCAAACGACCAACTATGTCAAACGTCAATACTCGGTCAAAGCCCTACGCTGGTTACATTACTTGTGCGACAAGGAAGACAAGTGGATTCAGCATGCCCACAACGGAGGGGGTGAAAAGACCATCGGAACGTATTCGGTCGATGGTTGGGACTTAGAAAACCCCAAGATCGTGTACGAGTTTAACGGTTGCTTATTTCACGGATGTCCTGTCTGTTACCCTGACCGTGGCACTAAAAATCAGTTTTTACAACGAACCATGGTAGATTTGTACCAGGCCACTTGTCAGCGACGCCTAAAGTTAGAACAGGAATGATACCAAGTGGTGGAAATGTGGGAACACGAATACGATCACCGTTTGAAAACCGATCCCGAGTTTAAACGCCTCGTGGAAAGTTACCAGTTCATGGACCCCCTGAACCCGAGGGATAGTTTGTACGGAGGAAGGACCAATGCCACCTGTTTGCTGTACCAAGCCGACGAAGAGAAAGGAGAAGAAATCAAATACTTGGACGTGTGTTCGCTGTATCCCTACGTGTGCAAATATTGTCGCTTTCCTGATGGGCACCCACAATTGTTCACCGAACACATCGACCTGAAAAACATTCGACAATACGAAGGCTTGATCAAGTGCAAAGTTTTGCATCCCACGAACCTATACCATCCCGTCTTACCTCACCATTGCCAAGGCAAACTGATGTTTCCTTTGTGCCGTACTTGTGCTGAAACGTGCAGCCAAGATCAACCTTGTCATCACACCCAGGAAGAACGGGCCCTGACGGGGACGTGGATCAGCGTATAATTGTTCAAAGCCTTGGACGTGGGATACCAACTGTTAGAAGTGTACGAAATTTGCCACTTTCCCAAGACACAACAATACCACAAGGGTGACCCCACGCAGAAAGGCATTTTCACAGACTACGTGAATGCCTTTTTGAAACTGAAGCAAGAAGCCAGTGGCTATCCGTCCTGGTGTCACACTCCCGAAGACCAAAAGACATTCAAAGAGAAATACTGTGCACAAGAAGGCATTACTTTAGATCACATCGAGAAAAACGAAGGCAGGCGATCGTTTGCCAAAGTGATGTTAAATTGCTTGTGGGGTAAAATGGCACAACGACCGTGTTTACCCAAGACGGTATATTTGACCGAACCTTCCCGCTATTTCCAGATGATTCACGACAGAACCAAATTCATCAAACACGTGGACGTCGTTCGCGAGAATTTGATCTTGGTCAATTACGAAGAAGATCTGGACTTTGTACAAGATGACCCTTTTGGAAATGTCATCATTGCGGCTTACGTGACAGCTCATGCTCGCTTAAAATTGTACGAAGCTTTAGAACTGTTAGGGGAACGCGTCCTGTACTTTGACACGGACAGTTGCATTTACATCGATCACCCGAGTCAACAGCACCCTGACATCGAAGGAGACCGTTTAGGAGCCTGGACAGACGAGCACCCCGACGACAAGATTCTAAGTTTCGTCAGTGGCGGTCCCAAAAATTACGGCTACCACTACCGGAACAAAGAAGGAGAAGTGCACACGAAGTGTAAAGTGAAATGATTGACTCTGAATTTTCGTACCAGTCGAGTGTTGAACTTTGGGGTATTCAAAGAAGCCTTGCAGTCTAGAGAAGATGAACACTTTAAAGTGACCACCTATCAGCCCAACAAGATTGTACGTTTACCCACTCACGACATCGTCAGTCGACCCTTGGAAAAAGTCTATCAAATCGTGTACCAGAAGCGAGTGAGACTTCCCAATCATTTCACCTTACCGTATGGACACGTCGATATTGGTCTGTATATAAAAAGGAACTCTAGGCAAGATCGATAGTTCATTGTGACTACCAAGACCAAGCGAACAAGATGAATACTTTCAGAGAAAAACAAAACAAGTTCAGAAAGGTACAATTGAAGTTTGGGGCTTCTGAAGTGGAATGCGATTGTGAACCTTGCGATGGGAACGATGCTGTACGTTGTGACCTTAGCGATGCCGTAAAGCATCATGGGAACTTTGTTCTCACTACCCCTATCATGGAAAGTGATGCTGTGCGTGTCAAACCTGAGGGATGAGAAATCGATGCCGCTCGTCCTCTTGAACACTTTACTGGGTTTCGTTTTAAATGTGGATGTCCACCTTCACGTCTACCCCCCCAACGGATGTCATCCAGCCCTGAGCAAACTCCTGTCCATGTCACCCAACCCTCATCGAAACGAACCTGTGAAAAACGAATATTCGTTCCCGGTGCGTTTGTCGGAATACTGCAACTTTGAAAATCGTTTTCAAAGGAAAATGGCCTAAGTATCTGGGAGGACCAACCCCCGAAGAATTAGCTAGAGCCGGAATTTACTACTTGGGCGAAGGGGATAAAGTCAAGTGCTTCAGTTGCGGTGTGTCACTTCACCCCTGGGAACCGCAAGATTCAGCTTACCTGGAACATGATCGATGGTCTCCCAGTTGTCATTACTTACCCTTAGTAGGACAATATATTTAAATGGATACTTTACAAGAGAACATTCGTGCTTTGCCTGTGGAGTTGAGAGAACGCATTTACCGAGAGCTGGTCAAAATACAAGTCAAACGTAAAGAACACTTGCATCCGTTACGTCACCGGTGTTTGAACCACTGGTACCTGAATGGTATAAGAGAACTGATTCGTCAGAAATTGTTTCAGTGGTCAGATCTTGTTCAACACTTTGAGTTAGTGAATGATCGAAATGTTCATCATTTTGGTTACTTCGAGATTCACCTAGTGCAACGCATTGAGGAAGACGAGTTAAAGGATTACAAAGGTCTATCACGTGGAATCTGCTTAGCGGAAGAGGAAACTTCTAAACGAAGTTTGAACTGTAGGTTACAGTTTGGAGCATTTAAATTTCCCACTGGAGAACGAAGATCTCTCGCTAGAAAGTACGTGTATTGCCTCCGAAACAAAGAGACTATAAACACAGGAATCCATGCCACGACTTTTATCACATGTGATTGAACAGATTCCGTGGAAGGAACTCAATGTCCATATTCAAACCGTGGATCATTACTATCAATTATTACAAGAACTGTATCCAATCAATTTGGGACGACGCATAGTGTGTGTCTTAGTGACTTGTTTTCTGGGATTTCGTTTACTAGCCGATTCCTTGTATACTCTTTACGAACAGTACTTACCACCCAAATGTCCTTAAATGGTCACGAAAGACTCCTTTTGCTCAAAGCCTTGCGCTTTCATCTGGATACTTCTCGACCTCTGCGGGAAAAAAAGATTCGTCAGCTTTTAGCTACCGAAGACGTGTATGATGATGTGTGTGTTTAGCTTGTGACTTACACCCCCATTGGACAGATGTCCGTGCCTGGAAAAAAGGGGGTTTGAGGCTTGGACCCAAGAAGTGGCCCAGTATGCACGAGAGTTGTTCAAGGAAAAAAGTCACTTTTCAAACAGTGTTAGTGACAGCGCCAGAGGAAGAACCCGTCACCCAGGACAGGACTGTCGTGGACATGCCTGAAAGACCCTTTCGGGAGGATACTTTTGTGACCTTACCCCCTATAGAACTGGTCAGAACATTACCCAAAACATGTTGTACAGACACTTGTTTTTATTCCACGTTAATGGTTTTCATGTGCCTTTCATCGTTGTACTTAAGCCTTTGGCTTTTATGTATTTTTGTCTTTCGTATTCATGTTTAAAACATTCAATAAACGTGTTCTGATAAAAGTATATAAACTCTTGTCTTGTTTGTTTTCGTGTCACAAGTGACATTCCTGACACTATGGCTACCTCTGCTGTCTCTGCTCCCTCTTCCTCCACTGTCAAAGTCATCGACGAACACTTAGATCGTGCCAGTTGGGAGGCTTTGTATCTTCGCCATCCCTTTAACATGCTCATTGCCGGACCTAGCGGTTCAGGCAAAACCGAATTCTTCAAACGTTTGATCGAACATAAACATCATTTGATCGATCGACCACCTCAACGCATCGTGTGGTGTTACAAAGAGTGGCAATCGGCGTACAGCCTCTTGCGAGAAAGTCAAGGCGATTCCATCGTGTTTGTGGAAGGCATTCCTAAAGAAGACGACGGAATCGTCTCTGACTCCCGTCAAACCCATTTGATCATTTTCGAAGACATGTTAGGAGAAGACGAAGACGAAATTAAACTGTGGTTCACGCGCAAAGGGCATCATCGTAATGCCAGTGTCGTTTACATCACCCAAAATTTGTTTCAACAAAGTAAAGTCCATCGCACCATCAGTCTCAATGCGCATTACGTGGTCTTGTTTAAAAGCCCTCGAGATAAATCGCAAGTGCAAGTCTTAGCCAAACAGTTAGGAACGCCTTGGCTGACTCAGGCGTACGACGATGCCACTCAAACTCCACACGCTTATTTACTCGTCGATTTGAAACCTACAACCCCCGATGATTTGCGATTTCTTACCCACTTGTTTCACCACTGGGGCCAAGACGGAGGGCCTGTCCTGTACACGTCTCCGTCCTCGACTTAACCCCTACAAAAAAATCTATAAAAACGTCAGACACTTTTCGCCTGTCTCACACAGTTTGAACATGACGTCCCTTCAGTCGCATCTTCCCGTCAAATTGATTCGTGCCTTGTATGGCATCAGTCGAGAAAAAAAATCCACAAATACGGGCTCATGTCTTAGAAACTAGTCTCAAAGAAGTCTTACGATGGTTCACGGTGACAGCACGTCAATTACTCCAAGGGATCATTCAGATTCCTCATCAAACCAAATGCTTTTTTGATCGAAACAAAGTCGCTTTGACCCAACTGGCCGATCCCCGCATCGACACTCAAACCAAAAAAAACAAAACATTTTGAAACCTGGAGGGAGCGGTACTCTAGGAGGGGTCATCATTCGCTCTCTCTTAAGATGGGATCCTAATGCCCCCAAAGTTCTCCCCAAGAAAAAAGTCAAACGAAGCTCCAAGAAGAAGAAAAAGAGCCACGGTGTCAAGACCAGGTCCCCAAGGAGACCTGTGTCTCCAAGAACTTCTCCAGTGGCGGGGCCCTCTTCTTACCAGACACCACCCCGGAAAAAGAAAAGTCCCCAGAAAATGAAGGAGAGAAAAAGTCCCCAGAAAAAGAAAAGTCCACAAAAAACTAGTCGCAAGAGAGGCACTTCGGCCAGAACGCAACCTTACACTCGCAAACCACGACCTGCAACGACGGTGACCGCGTCTCCGGTAGCCTCAGGTTCATCCACTTCCCCGTTGATGACCCCAAGAACTGAAGAGTACTTGGAGACGTTGATCACACCAAGAACTTCTCCGTTGTTGACCCCAAGAACTTTCCCAGTGGCAGGACCCTCCAATTTAGTGGCAGTGGCCGATGCTCACAAAGTACCTTCTCCCAAAATCAAAGTCCAAGAAAGATTGGGCATGTTACAAAGTTTACTGGATTTGTCCAATCAAGAACTGGCTCGATTTAGTCCGTTACGTACCCCTGCACGACGTGTCATGTCTGTCCTCAAGTTGATACGACGTAAAGACAATCAGTGGCGACTCGTTCCAGTATAAAAAGGCCTGCGACCAAGTAGGGGTATCAGTGAACTTGCAACAGATGTCACCTCCAAGAAGTCAAAAAAGAAAGAGACAAAGGCAGACTCGTCATCCGACAAAGCGCTTAGCCAAGCATCGACGTTACCCTAAGAAAAGATACAGTCGTTCAAAGAAAAAGAGGCGTCAACAAAGGGGAGGATTCCTTGGCGATTTTGGAAAAAAACATTGTCACCTTTATGACAAAGCGATAGTCCCCTAAAAAAGATAAAAGGGTGTGTGTTAAGTCATCGACGTTAGTGTCTGTTTGGTGAATGTCCCGGAACCCACAAGCAAAGATGTCACCCTCCAGAAAACATTCCTCTTCTAAACCCCAAGGAAAGAAAAGGAAAGGACTGCCTCCACGTTTAGTCAAACATGGAGAATGTTATCTGTCCTGTCCAAAGCCTCTTCGTCCCTACGAAAAAAACTCATTCAAAAAACGGCCTCCAAAGAGGTCATCGATACCGTGTGCGAATGTTGTTTGAACGTCTTGAAAGGTATGATCCCTTTGTCCGAACACCAGAAACAATGCTTAGGCAAACATCGTCACGTTCTTCGCCAAATGGTTCAAAAGAAAATTCCCATCGGACAAAAGAAGAAGATGTTGGTCCAAGGTGGAGGAATTTTACCCCTCTTGTTAGGCCCATTACTGAAAGGAGTCTTGGGAACCGTGTTGGGAGGACTGATTAGAGCAAGATAAAAAGGGCTTCTGGAGTCTCAAGATCTCAGAATTGACCCCTGACATCCCATGGAAGGACGAAAACTAGTTTTAGTGCCTTACAAACGATGGATGGAATACCATCGTTGGCAAGAACAACGCACCCCGCATTTACCTCCCAATCCCAATTTGAGCGAGATATTCCAGTTACAACACGAATTGCAGTCCTTGATGGATCGCTAAGATTTGTCCGAAACAGAAAAATCGCAAAAGTACGGTCAACTCTTGCAACGACTGCAACTCTTTCACCAGAAAGCCTCGGACGAAACAGCTCTTCCCACTCTGAAAGATTTTAAGACCTGGATGAAAAGTCCAGCACCATCACCACTGCCACCACCACTACCAGTGGCCAAGAGAGAAAAAGGAGGAGAAGAAGAAGGGTTTCAAACTCCACCAGAAAAAGTACGCAAGTTAACAACACCACCCACCTCCAGAATTGGATGGATGATAAAGATGATGACCACCCCTTCTTCATCACAAGAGAAAAAGAAGGTGAAGACAGAAGTGAAACAAGAACCGATATCCCCTGTTCAGACATCATCCTCCTCGACACCTATTGCTGGTCGCACACACAAAGCATTGCAATCCAAGAAAATACCCCAAGAGAAAAAGAGTAGCATCCTCCAAGAGTGGGTGTCTTATTAACAAACAAACACAAAAAATGGAAAAAGTGTTAGCCAGCATTTACTACGATCCCTCCCATCCTGCAGGTTACGCAGGAGTTCAAAAATTGTATCGTGCTGCCAAAACGCGACTGAAAAGTCTCCGTTTACCGCAAGTGCAACGATGGTTACAAGAACAAGCTACCTACACTTTATACAAACCCATTCGACGCAAGTTTTCCAGAAGTCGCACCCGAGTGGAAGGCATCGATCATCAATGGCAAGCCGATTTAGCCGATGTCTCTCATTTGGCTAGCTACAGTCGTGGCTACAAATATTGGTTTTGTGTCATCGACGTCTTTTCCAAATTTGCCTGGGTCGTACCCTTGACTTCCAAATCGAGGAGCGAGTTAGTGCGAGCCCTGCAACGAGTGTTGAAACAAAGCGGTCGTCACCCTCTTCGATGGCAAACGGACAAAGGCACCGAATTTCTGAACCAAGCTTTCCAAAAAGAATTAAAGAAGCGTGACATTCATTTTTTTACCACCGAGAATCCCGAAACCAAAGCCAGCATCGTGGAACGTTTTCAACGCACTTTGAAAGAACGCATGTGGAAATATTTTACGCATCATGACACTCTGAAGTACATCGACATCTTACCGCACCTGGTGCAAGCGTACAACCAATCTTACCATCGAAGCATCGGACGTGCCCCGCAAGAAGTGACTCCCGAGAACGAAGTGCTGATGTTTGAACGCCTGTTTGGTACGTCCCAGACGAGGGCTGTCCCCAAGAAAAGTGGAGTGTTGGTCGTAGGAGATTGGGTACGAATTGGCAAAACCAAATGCACTTTCGACAAAGGTTACTTACCTAACTGGACGACCGAATTGTTTCGTGTCACTGAACGAGTGCATGGCCGTCATCCCGCCGTCTATAAATTGGAAGACATGAACGGAGAAGTGCTCAAAGGAATGTTTTATTTGCCCGAGTTACAACGTGTCACCAAAAAAGAAGACGACGTGTACGACATCGAAAGCATTCTCGAACGCAGAACCTGTAAAGTGGGCAAACGACGTGTCAAAGAAGTCAAAGTACGTTGGAAAGGATATCCACCGAGTTTTGATTTTTGGATCGACGCTTCGCAAGTCATCGACTATAAAAAGAAGTGACCATCATGCCCTTTTACACAGACGCAGCTACTACTGCTACCACTCCTTCACCCAGTTCTTCTCTGCAAGATTTACAAAAACAACCCTTGTGGGTGTGGTGTGTAGAATGTGTGCCTAAAACGCAAATCGTCTTTTTCTGCCAAATCTTCGTGGTGTATTGTGTCATCGGGGCAGCCATCGCCAATTTGAGTTTGCAACAAGGAGACAAACAGTTGTGGACCATTATATTAAGCAGTTGCATCGGTTACTTGCTTCCCAATCCTTCCCTGAAATTCTCTTCCAACGGGAACAACGGGAACCTTGTGTCCAGTGCCAGTGTCAGTCACCACTCCAACAACAACAACAACAACCCTATTTTGGGCGGAGACACTCCTCTGACGTCCAGTAACCCCTCGGATAGCCACAGCACTCTGGAATTATGAGTCACCAAAACCAATTTTACTTAACCTTACCCAGTGACAGTTCCATGGAGGTGTTTCCCAAGAACACGTTGTGCTGTTACACGGCCAAATTACCTCAGGCCATCCCATTAGATCACGAAGCCCAATGGGAAGTGGCTTTGGTAGAAATCATTCACCCGACCCAAGTCCTCAATGTCCTTCCCAGCCAAAATTTTTTTACGGTGGAAGTTTATGACGAATCATTGCAACAGTACTTGGATACCCATGTCAAATATGACAAGAAAACCCCTAGCACAAAAAATCAAAAGTGGACCACCTATCAGTTGTTAATTCCCTCAGGCTATTATTTTAGTGGTCAACATTTGGTGAGCACCATAGCCTCCAGGTTTAATGTTGTGTTTCAGAAAGCTTTGGAAAGTGTCAGAAAAAGTGTCACCCTGGAATGCCACAAAACAGCTCGTCGCTTCCTGATGAAATTTTCTGAGGGTAGAATCATGTCCTTTTTATTTTGTCCTGAATTGTTTGCCATGTTGGGCGGGGACATGGAGATGAGAAAGATAGTAGAACAAAAACCCGAATTACCAGTTATTTCCGACAACGATACTTTTACCAAGTATTTTCGTACCCCGGTAGAACTGAACCAATTACTGTATTTGATGTTTGTGTACTCCGATGTGGTGGAGTATAACGTGGTCGGACACACCTCCGTGCCATTACTGCGTGTCATTCCTTTCAAAGTGGATTCTGCCACGGCCGCTGACGAGGAAGGTGGAAACACTTATCACGTTCACCGCGAATTTGTACATCCTCACTATTTGCCTGTCAGCAAGTCGTATTTGGACACGGTCAACATTGCTATAAAAGGAGATCTGGGACAAAATATTCCATTCACCAAAGGGAAAGTCACGGTGAAACTCTATTTTCGAAAACGGTTCTCTCACGACTCGTAAGTCATATATCCAGTGTACCGAGGGGTTGCTCGACAGCGAGGACACGGTTTAGGAGATATGTTAAAATCAGCCTTTCGTTGGGTGGCTCCGGTGTTGAAACCGATGGTGACACGCGGATTGCACGCCTTGAAAGATGCGACACTGACACACGGTAAAGAATTTCTCCAAAATGTCATCATCGACAAACAAAACCCCAAAGAAGCTTTCTTAAGGGCAGGCAAAAATGTCTTGTTGCAAACGGGTGAAGACCTTTTAGGCCGACGAGAAACTCCTATAAATTCCCTGCACGCTACCGAGTTAGGCATTCAGCAAGGACAAGGCAGAAAGAGACGACGAAGAAAACACCCTTTCACCAGACTTCACACGTCCAAAGCTAGAAAGTCAAAGAAAAGAAGAACCGTTCGAGACTTAGACGTTTTCGATTATTAAAGTATTGAGAAACAGAAAAAATGATGCACCGAGAATCTTGCGCTTGTTCCAAGTCGGAACTGGATCTGTTTGCCATGCCCCCCATCATGATGACCATGGAAGAAACCCAGTGGGTGGAATTTCATCCTGTCTCCTATTTGACAGCCTCAGCTCCCATCGAGTTTGAAATCAAAGGACAGACCGAAGATTACATTGATCTGAACAGTAGTTACTTGTACTTGAAAGTCAAAGTGGAAGACACAACAACGGATGGTCCCAATCTAAAGGACGATGACGTAGTAGCTCCCGTTAACAATTTCATGCATTCCTTGTTCGGCGAAGTGGACTTGTACTTGAATAGCAAACTGGTCAGCAGCAGCATGGATATTTACCCTTATCGGGCGTACCTGGAAAAACTCTTGACGTACGGAAAAGAAGTCAAAAACACTCATCTGGATGCTTGCGTGGTATGGAAACCTGACACGGCAGGCAAATTCAACGAAACAGACAATGACATTGAGGGATTCATTGAACGTCAAAAGAAAATTGCTAAAAGTCGAAGTTTAGAACTGATGGATCGTTTGCATTTGGACATGTGGTTACACGAGAAATATTTGCTGAACGGTGTAAATGTCCGCTTGAGACTGAATCGCAGCAGTGCCGCTTTCCATTTGATGTCTGCAAATGCCAATTACAGAACCATTTTCCAAGAAGCCAGACTCTACGTGCGACGCTTGGAAGTGTTACCTAAAGTGGGAAACGACATCAGTCAGACGTTGAGCAGAACGACCGCCAAGCATCCGAAGTGAAAAAACCTTCACCATTCCTACTGGACAGCGATCCATGATGGAAGATCATCTGTTCCAAGGACAGTTACCCAAGCGTTTAATCCTTGGTATCGTCAAGAATTCAGCCTTCAACGCAACCCACAATGAAAATCCTTTCAACTTTGATCCCTACAATGTGACCAAGATTGAAGTCAGTCGCGATGGCAAGACCTTGTGTACCCGATCTTTCGAACCTGACTTTGACAAGAATAATTACTTGAGGTCGTACTTGTCCCTGTACGAAGCCACCGGACAGTTAGGAACCAACACCAGTCATGGCATTACGCAGGAGGCTACGCTTTGTGGGCGTTTGATTTCACTCCAGACCAAGGCAGCGACGAGGGACATTTCCACCCTATAAAATCGGGTCAAATTCGTGTGGAACTTCAGTTTGCTTCAAATCTAACAGAGACGGCGAACGTCATCCTGTATGCAGAATTTGATAATACGATAGAAATCAACAGCTTGAGAGAAGTCATTTTAGATTATTAGAAACCATGGAAGACTGTTATCCCTCTTTACCTAGTGGAGAAACTTTGGACAAGGAATGTGAGGAGACTGTGGAAGAAGAAGAAGTTATCATGATGAAGTCAAGATGGCCAGAACAAGAAGCCCATTTAGTTTCCTGTTTTGCCAAACACTTGGTCGAAAAAAGTACAGAATTGATCAGGAAAGATTGCTATGGATGTCAAAACGATCATCCCAGTCAAATTCAACACTAAAAGCTCTATTGATTTCACTATATATAAACAAAAGGAGAAAAACCTTAAAAACATAATTAAACAGGCAAAGGAATCAACTTGGCATAATTACTGCACGAATATCAATATCACAACTAGTACCAAACAAGTCTGGGATAAGATTAGATCAATTAGAGGAAAGACAACTAACACCACCCCAAAAATAGCTGGAGCCATTACTAATAAAGAAAAAGCTGAGCGACTAGCTCAGCATTTCTCAGATATGAGTAGCAACACCAACCACACCCCAGCATTTCAATTACATAGGGACAAAGTAGAAAGAACCCATAGTAATCTCTTTAAAGACCTCGGTCCCAAAGTCTCGAACCTAAATAAAGACATTACAACTTACGAATGGGACCTAGCATTGAAAACCAAAAACGAAACTAGCCCAGGGGAAGATCAAACAGGATACACAATATACAAAAATATCCCAAATAACATTAAACAAACAATTATTAAATTACTAAACCAAATATGGACCTCAGGCAAACTACCCGATAAATGGAAACACGCAATAGTAATTCCAATACCCAAGCAAGGAAAAGACCCTAACGATATTAGCTCCTACAGACCCATTTCCCTAACAAACAACATTTGTAAGATCATGGAAACCATAGTCACCAACCGACTCAAACACCACCTAGAGAGCAATAATTTAATCTCCGATAATCAATGCGGATTTAGAAACAAAAGATCCACCACGGATCAACTAATACGATTGGAAACCGCAATCAAATTAGCGTTCAACTCCAAACGCAAAGCTGATAGGAATTTAATTGGAGTATTTATTGACCTCGAAAAGGCATCCGACCTGTATGGACCAAAGGCTTATTAGCCAAACTCAACCACTACGCCATCACAGGTCGAATGTTTAAATTCATTGAAAACTTCCTCGCTGACCGTAAAATATCAACCAGAGTCGGCGACACCTACTCTGAACCACACACACCTGAAAACGGTACACCACAAGGGAGCGTACTCAGCCCAACCCTTTTCAACATCATGATTAATGACTTGGACACCAACTTAACATCAAAACTAATTGAACTTTCACAATTTGCTGATGATAGTGGATTATGGAGAGCAAGAAACCCCTCCAACCACAAAGTAATCAGCGATATTCAAACAAGTTTAAACAAAACAGGGAAATGGGCTGATAAATGGGGTTTCAAATTATCCCATGAAAAAACCATAGCAGTATTATTCACCACCAAACGTAAATTACAAAATCAGTTTCCCAAACTCACCATCCAAAATCAAGAAATTAAATTCGTCTAAGTAGCACGATTTTTAGGAATGCATTATGACTCCAAGCTAAACTGGGGACACCACATAAACGAACTAGTCAAAAGGTGCAATAAAGACCTTAACCTCCTTATAACCCTTAAAGGAACCACCTGGGAATCCAATCAAGAAACCTTACTAGCATTATATAAATAGTTAATTAGATCTAAACTAGATTACGGATGCCAAATTTACAACTCGGCACCCCAAAATAACCTCAAGAAACTAGATAGTATACAAAGAAAGGCCCTAATTATTTGCATTGGAGCACTACCATCCACATCACTAGTGGAACTTCAAATCTTAACTGGAGAACTGCCGCTCCACCTTAGAAGACAAGAACTCACCCTCAGATATGCAGCCAGGCTAACAACACACCCCGACACACACCCCACCCGGCTAGCTATAAATAAATGCAACATACCTTTTAGAACTAAATTATCACAAAACATACCAGCAGGGAAATTAGTCCATCAATTAGTTGAACAACTTCCTATAGACAACCTCCAAGCAGAAATTGCAAATCACTATGACAAAGAACCATGGATAAATATAAACCCCTCAGTTAACACCCTCATTACGAAATATGGCAATAAAAACGAACAGGAACTCAAACTAAACACAATCTGTACAGAAGAAATCAACTCAAAATATTGCAACTACATTAAGATTTACACTGATGGATCCAAAATTACAGAACCACCCAGAACAGCAGCAGCTTACGTAATCCCCGAACTTAACATTAAAGTAGGACGAAGACTACCTAACCTGTGCTCCATATACACAGCTGAATTCTGGGCCATACTTGAAGCACTCAAATGGATCAAAGAGAACAAAATACCCCAAGCGGTAATAATAAGTGACTCGCTAAGCGTCATAACCTCAATACTTAATAACAACACCAAATCAAGAGAAAACTATCTTAGGCAAACCAATTTATTGTTAAAAATACTGAACAATAATAACTTACAAGTAGAATTTATGTGGATACCATCCCATATTAACATACCAGGTAACGATATGGTAGATATAACAGTTAAACAAAAACTAAACGAAACCACTCATATCAACCTAGATTATAGCATATGCGAACTCAATAGCATATCTAAAACCCTCATTGATAATAAATGGCAGGAATTATGGAACACAAGCACTCAAGGCAGGAAACTAAAAACCATCATTAAAGAAGTATGTAGAAATAGGAAACCACCCAAAACAAAAGGAAGTGAACAAAAATTCATAAATAGAATACTCACGGGCAAAACCAAGCTGGCTAACAGCTTCGGACAGTACATAGGACCCCAACCACATAACCCTAACTGCTACCACTGCAGGGTCCCAGAAGACATAGAGCATATTTTTAACAACTGCCATACACTTGAAAAAGAAAGGGCTAAGTTTAAAGTTAAACAGCATAATATTGGATCCCCTGCAACATACCCAGAATTCTTGATGAACACAAACCCCAATATTAATCTAACATTCAAAAATATCATAAGATTTATACACGAATCCAATCTAATCAAAAAAATATAAGAAAGTAAATCAAAGACCAGTTAAAAATATTACAAATCACTGTTTGGGAATTATGACGGCCGGCTCGGTCTCGTGGGTTCACAGACTGACACAGCCGTTCATAGCCCGAATAATAAAAACCAGTTAAGGACGAATATTACAAAATCACTGTTTGGGAATTATGACGGCCTGCTAGGTCTCGTAGGTTCACAAACTGACACAGCCGTTCATAGCCCGAATAATAAAAACCAATTAAGGCCACAAAAAATTAAAATAGGAAAATAGGAATTAATTAAAACATGACTCCATAATAACATACAAACAACCATAAAACAAGTTTTCATTCCAAACCAGTAAGATAAGGAATCAAGATAAATAAGGAATTCATGAAGAAAAAAAAGAAAAAGAAAAAAAAAATACCCCTAACCGTAACCTTGTCTCTTAAACAACATCTGGCTGAACTTTTAAATCAAGCTTCCACAGTTATTTCTACTAACATACTCAGCCAAATCCAGGCAATGTTGGCAGACGACCCTGAAGAATTTGAAACTTCCACGCTGGCAGCGGCCCTGGAAGTATCATCATCCAGCGGCGATGAAGCTGATGAACCTGCACCACCTAAACAGAGTGGAAAAAAGGAAGGCTCTATCTACCGGAATATGGGACTGGGAAAGGCAATTGATGAAGAAAGGGGAAGATCTGATGAGAAAAGTAATGGAGGAAGAAGTACAGAAGATTAAAGAGACATGGAGTAAAGAAAGAAAAGATCAGGAAAACAAAAAGAAACAGACAGAGTTTGAGAGGCTAAATCAGAATTGGATGAAGATACAGACCAAGTTCAGAGAGTTGGGCCATCCTGACTGGTTACCAGAGTCAGAAATAAAGAAGACGAAGAAGACGGGAATACTGGCAAAAGTTAGAAGATGGCTACAGAAGTGGAGGAAATAAAAGAAGAAGATAATGATGAAACCAAAGGCCCTTTTCAGGGCCACTCCAATCTCTCGAAAAGACCTTGACTTTCCATTGCCTACCCCTTTTTTTATTTTTTTTATTTTTAAAAAAATAGAGACCCCTCCCTGTTTCAATTTTCGCCTGTTCCATTTCCATAGACCCATCAGGTCGGGACCTTATTAAAATAGGGTCCCGACCCTGTTCCATTTCCCCTTGTCGCTCAACAGTCCCAAAATATATTTCCCATGTTAAATTCCCATTGTTGCTCAACAGTCCCAAAATATATTTCCCATGTTAAATTCCCATTGTCGCCAGAGTACAAACTTTTTTCTCCTATGTTAAATTTTCCATTGTCGCCAGGGTACAACCCCCCTATTTTAACATTAAGGTCCCCTTGTCGCTAGGGTATCCCACCTTACTACTTGTAGTAGATGTACCCGATTGATCACAAGTCACGCAAAGTAGCCAGGCCATTAAGCTTTAAGCAATATTGATTCATGTGTATAACAGGTCCGGAAAAACGTAAAGACAATGTTGATTCGTGTGCATAAGAGGTCCGAAAAAGCTTAAAGACAGTATTGATTCGTGTGCATAACAGGTCCGGAAAAGTTTAAAGACAATAACGATTCGTGTGCAAAACAGGTCCGGAAAAGTTTAAAGCAATAATGATTCGTTTGCAGGTCTGGAATAGCTTAACTTCTAAACTGCTCACAATGTTAGAGCAAACCCTCCTGTTATTGGATACAAATATTTTCCTCTTGTCTGACAGGCTGCGTTGCTGCCTGGTGAATTATGATTCGCTCTCTATTAATGAAAGCAACAATCCGCGTCGCAAACTGAAGGAAAATATTAATTAGGTAATATGTATGTGTAATAAACAAAGCAGAGAGAGAGAGAGAGAGAGAGAGAGAGAGAGAGAGAGAGAGAGAGAGAGAGAGAGATGCACTTATATAAATCAAAAACATGTTGATAAGAAATTGATGTGTTGGGGTTGAAATTTATGCTGCATAAGATTTATTCTGTGGACCACTCCGACCAGTCATTATTACGAACAGCTTGCATGTCAGAAACGAGTAACTGAAGATGGGCAAGGTGTATTCAAGAGTCTCTACGTAAACGCACAAAGTGGTATCTATCATAAATGTACTCAAAGCCTGTCTGACATAACATCATGTACTGACCTGTACCGGAACATTGAACTCACAATAAATACTTTTGAGTTTGTACAATATTATAGAGCAGGGAAGGTGAAGAGGTTAGAAAATGTACATGCCTAAAATATTTCATGTATTGTAAATGAAATATCCACAAGAAAATAATGTATTTTGGAATATAATGTCGTTTGTGGGTAGCGTACAAACATACCGCAGCTTTTGAAATTACTGAATGATAATACGATGAAAATCGCTGCATTCTGTTAAGAATAATCTAATATTCATTTATGGCTTTGTGTGTTTTTAGCATTTTTTTTACAGACTAATACGACAACCTGTCTGCTGACTCAGTCATATCCGACGACAAAAAAACCTCCAAACAAACAATGAAAAAACTCCAACAGAAAACCACATTTGTCAATAGCTGAATGTTATCCATTTGTTTCTTTAATATATAATTAAAAAGTACAAAGGCCTTGGTTTTCAGCCTTCTCTATATTTGTGTCCCTTAGAAAATGTTATAACATTTTGCTTCCTTACAATGTTGTGCAATGAAAAGAATTAGGACTGCTAGATAATTAGATTAAGTAAATATTTATGTCGAGGTATCGGATATATTCCAACGGTTGTTAACGAACATTTCTAAAGTTGAACCTACACCGTCAAAAGCTCAGAACAGTCAAGGTACTCGTCAATAAAAGAGATGTGCCTTAGGAAGCGCGGAAAAAATATGGCATAATGTTTTCTTACCAGGACGAATCTCTTTGAAAGAAATGGCAATGATCACTGCTTCGAAAGCAAAATATTGTTTACATGTGTTGATGTTTCCATGTTGTTATAGTCTGCTTAAGTTGCAGAAGCTGGAGAGTGGTAGATAGAACGGATGTGGAATCATGTCAAGATAATATCAAATAATCTTCCACCACAGCTACTGATCATATAGTTTGTTCATGTCCTATCACATTGTACCAGGTCCGTCTCCGCCTAATTTTTATTTTTCGTCCAGACATTCCTTATTTTTGTGTACGATGGTTTGTGGCACGGGAATTCTCTGGCAAACAATAACAAATATTCAGTCTCTTTATAATAGTATATGTTTTGTTAGCAGATGCATAATGAATCTCAGGGCTTTATGTTTTAACAAACTAAATACGTTTCTACTCACTCAGAATCAATACATGCATGGTATAAACCTGTTACGTACCACATTGGACGGCCTTGTGCACTTCCATTATAAACTGCTTTCCATTTTTACTGGTGGAAATTCTTTGATACTATTGAAAGGCTACAAATTTGATAATACATGCGATAAGGCAAAAACATCCAACCTCGAAAATCTCTAACTTGTTCCAAGTAACTCCACCCCACATTACGTGGAGTAAGGCAATAAGGCAAGATTTAACTTAATGAGGTATATATATAGGCATAAAATAGATTGAAAGCAAACGTAAAATGGAAGAATTTGATACACTGCATCAATGTCAGGTCGAGAAATCAAATAAAGGACCATACAGCGGTAAAGCAAGACATCTTCCAAGCGCCACTGAATGTTCCATCAGTGTACCTGTGCAGTTATTCATCTTGATGCTGGTGAAAAACGGGTTCTTTTGTTCAGAAAGATAACAACCATTCCTTACACATCCATATAATTTTCTTCTCCTTTTTTCTTGTGGGCTAAATATTCCAAGTTTTGTACTTCCACTCATTAAAACTTAAAATTCTAGAAAGTTGGTGTAGAAATCTTGAATAGCTGACTACAGGTCATGAAGCAGACTTTATCATGTACGTTGTAGAAATGTATATATTGTGACCAGCAAGGTAACAGCTAATGAAAGACAAATCAGTTTAAGTAATGTTCCAAAACTCTGACAATTATTCAGCATTTTTCTCTAGTCCATGTATATGTTCTGCCTGAATAATGAAGTGATAATTTACCAGACAATTTTAACAGACCACTCTTTAAGTATTCAAATAACGATCCCTTCTTTCGTTATTTAAGGGATGATATCATATAAAATACATGCTGTGACTTGTAGGTGATGAATGCGTAAGCTTGTAAAGATAGATGTTGCAGCATATACACTGAGGGTTACTTTTTATGTTCGGTCATGTTCTTGGATCTATGTCAATAACGTTTTCAAAATGTACTGACATGATGCATATGATATTGGATACAAAGTCTTTTGTTGAAAAGACTCCAATGTTTATATATAGGACCAAACTCACATGGAAGTAGGCGAGTGATATCCAGCTCTGCATCCAAGGTGATCTTCAGTCTAAGTGCTTACCCAAATCCAATTTTTTAAAAGTTCTTATCGGGTAATTTGGTTCAATGGAGTAAAAAAGTTTTGATGCTAGGTATTGTTAACCATCAGTAGTTCATTTTATGTTATTATAGACAAATATAAATTTTATAACTAAATATAATATCTGGATTTGCATTTGGATTGAAAATGTGAAGTTCTGTGCAAATCGTGATTGAACTGTAATTCATATACGTTTTAAAAGGAAAAAAAAGAGAAAATATATTGTATTCCATCATTTATTTGGACAAAACTGCCCCTATTTTGTTTTAAAGAGTGGCTTAGAGGTCTTTCTCAACATAAGGCCTTGCCACAAATGTATCGTAGAAATATCTTCAAAAAGAGAACAAAATATATATTTGGCAATGCGTAAAAACAGACCTAAAGCAGATTCTTATGGATCGTACAATAGAAATAAGTCGTTAAATATTGAATACCTGTATGGTGTGTTATGTTGTATTAGTGCACAGACATGTCTTTGTAACATAAAAAAAATGATGTCAAAGAGTTTCATATGGGGGGTGCAACGATAACACCGTTATACCTGTTTATTTCGGTTTGCTGTTTTGGCAATACATTCCGCGATAAGGTTTTCTGTACCGCGATTTTTTCACGGTCCTGCTTTCATTCAACAAATTTCTGTATACTGCACATTTTTCCAATCGAATTCAGGAACCATATTTTTTTTTGTTTCCTAGATGAACGCTTAGCACGAGATTGCAAGAGTTTGTAACATGAGTGTACCATTTTTGTGCACTTTTCATCAGATATTTATGTCCTGTTCGTAATGACACTAAGTGAACAATACGCAGAAGTCTGTGTTCGTAAATATATCAATTCCTCTACAATAATTTATATTGTTTTATGTAATGCCCAAAACGTTCACGTAACAAAGCATGCAACATCTGCTGTTATTATTTATATTTTATCTTCGAAGAGCAAAAAGTGAGCAAACATTTAAAGAAACAGCGCCCGCATCTGTTGTTTTTCGTGTGAAATACATGGTCGGTGAGATCAAAGTGCTTACGTCACATTAACTTCCATTTCTTGTTTCAAAAT
This sequence comes from Sinohyriopsis cumingii, assembly GCA_028554795.2. Classification (NCBI taxonomy): domain Eukaryota; kingdom Metazoa; phylum Mollusca; class Bivalvia; order Unionida; family Unionidae; genus Sinohyriopsis; species Sinohyriopsis cumingii. Next base: position 227,112 of record JAPYKE020000181.1, read on the forward strand.
ATCGACTAACGTCGACTCATTTTTCAAGCCAGTTGACAGGCCTGTGGACCTGAATGTTAATTTTTGAAAAATTAATTTTTGTTTAAAAAGTGGATTTGAAATTTTTCCTAACAAGAAAAGCAAAAGGTGCATTTAGGGAATTTAAAAACACAGACACCAGAAAGGCAGTGAGATTTTTTATTTGCTAATAATTTGAGTGTTTCATTTGTTAATGTTATATGTTCATTTGACTACCATTTGAAGGCTTACATGTTAATATCACTTCGAGTAGTAAATATTAATCTGATTATTTTGTTGTTTTCATTACGTGTTACTGTATTTTAATACATATTGCAATATGGGATTGGTATATCGCAATACGGTTTTGGGAGTATCGTTGCACTCCAAACTGCATCAAGTTAGTTACTGATTAATTGTGCACATTTGTTCGAAACATTTGTCAGAGATAAGAGTTGGTCGACCGTATGCACGTACAGGTCAATGTATTAATGTCTAACTGTATCTGGACAAATTAGCTTAACTAGTATAGACGCATCAAGTCGTTGTGGCAAAATGTAGCAAGAGCAACCTTTAAAAAAGCAAATTTTAAATTTAAAGTGAAGCCATACTTAAAGAGTAAGAGAAATTGTAGTCTGTAACAGGCGCGTAATGAGACAAGTATCAACTATGATCATCATCACTTTTACTCCAAAGTATCAAGGAAATATTTGACAATAAATAATACCTACCCACATACCTACCTATATACATACAGACATACATACTAATGTAAGAAGAAATCAGTACACATACTATTTCTGCACCACCAATCGCAATCTATTAGAAATTCTGTGAGAAAGAAAGTTCATTTAAATATTTTCTTTATTTTAAGAATATTTGAATGATGCAAACATCACAGGTATAATCATTTCCCTGCTTGACTATCAGTCTGTCCGTTAGCAAATCAACAAAGATGCCAGTTTTTCGTTCTGAAAATTACCCTTGCGAAACCAAAATACTTCATGAAACTGCAAATTACATGTCAGTATGCATGTGGCAGTGTTATACGGCACCTCAGCACAGATGTTGCCCTGAAATGCCAAGAAAAAGTTAGGTTTGAAAAATGTAAAAATGAATTGGAGAAAAATTAGCTGCAAATTAAGATCGATAGTCATATCTAGGAGCTTTGAAACAATGATTCGACAGATATTGTTTTATGATGTAATTATCTGATTAAACCATAGACCATTCAACACGAAATATTATCTATAAATTCAATCAAGGCACATTTTTCAATAAGTCTGTTTTTCTGGGGACAATTATTTGAGAAGAAATTCTGTCTGCAGATATTTACAAACTCGATATAAAAGTTTCGAAGAAAAGGGAATTTACAGCTTTTCGTTTGCTTGTTCGTGAAGTTCCCCTATTGTTAGAGTGGTTATCCCTCTGTTCGTTATTCACTATCACCAGTTTTTTTGTGCATCAGAGTGATCAGTTTTCTGCACACATTTGGACGTTGTTATTGTAATGTCCGACTTAAATTTTATTTGAATTATTTTGTACTAACCAAAGCTTATATTTTCTACTATAAATGTTAGTTCATTTTTATAGGTTACATAGATAAGACAGTATTCGTTTACTATTTGTCAGTAACACAATTTGTAATGATACGGAATTATTACAAAAATGTGCTTCAAACGAGAACATCGACCGGTGGGAATAGAAACAAGCCCCTTTGTGAAATTATGTATCCATTAAATTTATCCATTAAATTATTACAATATTGATTATATCCAGTTTCGTGAAGACATGATCATTTACAGCATGAACTATTTGTCATTTAATATGGACAGAGTCAGTTTCCAGAACGAGAGAAAATGCCGGTAGTGTCACTTACATATAAGAAAAGGCAGTATTTTGGAATATGACTTATACTGGATTACACTTTGAATCAATTTTCCATTTTTTACTGGTGTTATTACATGCTGATGGCTTTCTCTAAGTATCCCTACCTCGAGATATCGTTACATGTCATATTTATTTGTCTGTTTTCACTGCTGGACGTATTGACCGGAATTTTATATTTTTCGCGTTCATAAACTAAGTACAATGGAAAAATTGCGCATATTAATGTTTAAATCATTATTTTTTTATCTTATGAACGTGAAAAATTGTATACAAAGATAGCGCTTTTTACAGAGTATTGAAATGTCAGGAAGTATCTCAGAACACTTCTCTCTCTCAACCTCCTATCCATCTTCACTTTTACAAGCTTTAAGTCAGTAAGAAACGCGTTAAATATTTAAATCACAGCTGCTATACCGAAAGAAAGACGAATACAGACGAATACAGATAAGGTGAAAGCAAGAGTATCTTAATATCTTAATATATACTCAAACAAGAAAGTAATTTCTTGAAATACAATGGACCCCTAGAAGACAACATTTTGAATTTTCTTCTTACATTGGTGCTAAGTACAAATATTCAACACCAGTTTTGAAAATATAACATTACTTACACTGTGTGGATCCAGTATGAAACTCCTTTAACATGCTTTATCCTAAAGTGACACTTTAAAGCGGTCCCTATTAGAAATCAGGAACAGTCTGTCATTAGGTGATGTTAAGATGCATTTACGTTAGTAAAATTTACCAGGAGCTATTTGACTTTGCAGGGGGTAACACTATTCTTTCTGTAATTAAGTGCATCGTTTCTTCGTAAAATACTATTATCAATCGTTAGTAGAAATACTATTTTAGAGGAGAAATAGTAAACAATGCCAAGGAAAATGAGATATTTACGTAACTCCAAATGTAGCAGTAATGCATTATATAGTTCCAACTTTTCTTCTCCAACTATTTTAACTTGTGAGATTGAACTTTTTCACCCTAGAAGATAGCTTGGCAAATGATAATAGAGAATTTTTCTGCTGAATTTATGTCTCGACAGCGTTATAAACGTTTAAAGTCAGTTTATTGGGGGGGGGGGGTGTGCAGCGCACGTACGTGTCTCTATTATATACGTTTGCATGGATATGACGTGTTGCTATTGATCTGGACTGGAACTAGAACAACTTGTCAGTTATTCTTTATCTATCTGATATGTTCCAATTCGTGTCTCTAAATGAAACATATTGTGATCTACAGCTACTTTGATGATCAATTGTTTTGTTTGTGTCATATTTTATTTGCTGTTTACAGGAAAGCCAGAATTAAGAAGTGATCTTGATGTTTTGAAAGCGTTGGGGTGTGTGGGTGTGTGTGTCACTAATTTATGTTCAGACACATTTTTCAAACATTCATTAAATATACAGACGATATATATATATATATATATATATATATATATATATATATATATATATATATATATATATATATATATACCAGTTTGAAGACAATCATTATATGACTCATTTGTTATAAAAGACTTTTACATTAAACTTTAAGAAGTATTAAAATCATCTGAAATCCAAATGTTCGATGAACAGGTGAACGAAATGTGCTGCATTGGGAAAATTATTCACATTTCTTTTCCCATGTTGCAGATTTGCTGTGTATGTGATTAACTGTATTTGAAAACTTGAAATAAATTAAATTTGAACACTCAATGTAAAATTTTATCCTGTGGCCCAATCATAAGCATCATAAGACAAACTTGCAAGAGTAATTTATAGCTACAGATGTGAGAATGAAAACAATTTTACTACAGATGATAACATATAATTATATTGAGTATTAAGTACAATATTTATTTCATTTAGTGAAACAACACCATTAAATATACATAAAATATTCAGACTAAATTATAATTAATTATACTAGTAGTCTCAGTTTACGTGCATACTAGTTAATTTCCAGTCAATTTTCTGTTACCCAAACGTATAACAATTTGGACGATACAGTTAAGATTCTTATTGAATTTGCTGACATAATGATTTTCATTGGCAAATACTTTCTTCTAAATTCCTTATAAAATGCATAACGAAGCAAAACTGACACTAGTATCAATTTTTGCTAACTCTTGTATTACACCTCTTCTATAGCAGCCGGTTCCTTAGTATCACCTCGTAACGACCAATTTCTATATTTAAGTTGTTATGCTTCCCTAACTCTACTTAGTGCAATTTTAAAACAAGGTATCCTAGTATTCTTCAAATAATAAAGATTCTTTGTTGTTGGCCTGACTTCGCTTGCGAAGATTAGGAAGGGGTATGTCCAAGTCTTTTGCACGCGCGCTGGTGGCTGACGAGCCCTATACATGGCAGGCATGTCCGTCTACAGAGGCTGCATGGGAATGTCTGGGTTGTGGTGGGTGCTGCCGATGGTTACCGGTTTTTTCTTCGCCATCGTTTTTCCTCCAAGATGGCCCGTCTGTTATGTTCAAAAATGACAGCGGCCTGGTGGACTGTACGTCACCAGCTTTCACGGTCAGCAGCTTGTGATGCCCATTGGCGGTGATCGATGCCACATGTAGTGAGGATCTTTTTCAAGGTGTCTTTATATCTCTTTCGAGGTGCCCTTCTATCAAGGTGGCCAGTTGACAGCTCACCATACAGTGCGATCTTTGGCAGGCGATGATCCTCCATCCTAGTCACGTGCCCTGCCCAGCGAAGCTGAATCTTCATGAGGGTGGCCTCAACGCTGGTGATCCCTGCTTGTTTGAGGACTTCAGTGTTGGTGACAAAGTCACTCCAGTGGATGTTGAGGATGGTGCGGAGGCAGCGCTGATGGAAGCGTTCAAGGAGGCGGAGGTGGCGGGTGTAGGTGACCCAGGATTCGGCGCCATATAGGAGGGTGGTCAGTACGACAGCTCTGTATACGCTGATCTTTGTATCTCTCTTGAGACTCGCGTTGTGCCAGACTAGTTTATAAATTCTGCAGAAGGCACTGTTTGCCTTGGTCAGTCTGTTATCTATTTCTTTGTCGATCTTGGCATCAGAGGATATCACACAGCCCAGGTAGGTGAACTGGTGGGCTACATTCAGCTCTGTCTGGTCAATGGAGATGCTTGGTGGTCGGTACTCTTCCTTGGGAGCAGGCTGGTGAAGTACCTCAATTTTCTTTAGGTTGACCACCAGACCAAAGAGCTGGCAAGCTTCTGCAAAGCAGGATGTTACGCGCTGTAAGGCAGCTTCCGTGTGGGCAGCAAGGGCTGCGTCGTCTGCAAAGAGAAGTTCTCTAATCAGTTTTTCCAAGGTCTTGGTGTGGGCATGAAGTCGCCTTAAGTTGAAGAGGTTGCCATCAGTCCGAAATTGGATATAGATGCAATCTTCGTCATCAATGTCTTCTGTTGCTTTTAGGAGCATCATGCTAAAGATAGAGAACAGTGTGGGGGCTAAAACGCAGCCCTGTTTCACGCCATTTGCAATTGGGAAGGTCTGTGACAGGTCGTTATTGTTTCTGACCTGACCAAGATGGTCTTCATATAGTTGGATGACCATGGTTAGGAATTTAGGAGGACAGCCGAGCTTTTCAAGAATTTTCCACAGTCCAGTTCTGCTCGCCGTATCAAATGCCTTCCTCAGGTCCACAAATGTGATGTACAGTCCTTTGTTTTGTTCTCGGCATCCAGGAGATCTTTCTCAGAACGAACACCATGTCAGTTGTGCCCCTATTGGCTCTGAAGCCACATTGACTCTCTGGAGCATGTTCTTCTGCAATGGTGGGCACCAGTCTGTTTAGCAACACTCTAGCAAGGATTTTGTCTGCAATGGAGAGCAGAGTTATCCCATGGTAGTTTGAGCAGTCAGACTTTTCCCCTTGTTTTTGTACAAGGTGTTGATGGTTACATCTCGGAGGTCTTGCGGAAGTTTCCCTCGCTCCCAGCAGCAAACGAAGAACTCGTAGAGTTTGGTGTACAATGCTAGGCCTCCTTTCTTCCATATCTCTGGTGGGATACCATCTTTTCCTGCAGCCTTTCCTGTCTTCAGCTGTTCTATGGATTTTACAGTCTCTTGCAGTGTGGGTGCCTCTTCAAATTCCATCTTAGGTGGCTGTTGTGGGATGCGATCAATAGCTGCCTCCTGGACTGTACGGCTAGTGCTGAAGAGGGTGTGGAAGTGCTCTAAACAGGGTTCAGGATAGATTACCTGTCAGTGAGTAGCTCTTGGCCATCTGCACTCCGTAGGGGGCTCTGTATTTGGAAGGAAGGACCATACACTGATTTCAGCGCTTCATAGAACCCCTTGTAGTCGCCAGTGTCAGCGTACAGCTGGGTTATTTCTGCAAGCTTTGTCCACCATTCTTATTGTATGTCTTGGAGACTGCTTTCTTCTGTGGACAGGATGGTTGTGCGAGATGGACTTGGTACGCTAATCTCTTTTTGGCAATCAGTTCTTGGATTTCTTGGTTGTTTTCATCAAACCAGTCTTTGTTTTTCTTAGTGGTGAATCCAAGGATTTCTTCTGAGGTTTGCAGAATGGCAGCCTTAATGTGATTCCACATCACTTCCAGAAGTACATCTGGCAGAAAATTAAGTTCTTCAAGTCTAGACTGCAGGCTTTCTTGAAAATCTGCCTTGATGTCTTCAGACAACAGGTTTTTGATCTGGAGCTTCCTTTTCGGGGTACCTCCTTGTTGTCTGGGCCTGGGCTTGAAGTGGAAGTCGAGCTTGCATCGTACAAGACGATGGTCTGTGTGGCACTCTGCACTGGGCATCACTCTGGTATGAAGGACATCTTTTAAATCCCTCTGGCGTACTATGATGTAATCGATTAGGTGCCATTGTATTGATCTAGGATGCATCCAGGTAGTTTTCAGGCTGTCTTTCTGCTGAAATACAGTGCTTGTGATGATGAGCTGTAATTCTGCGCAAAATTCAAGAAGCAGGCGCCCATTGTCGTTGCAGCCACCCACGCCATGCTTCCCAAGGACGGCTTTCCAGGCTTCTGAGTGTCGGCCCACTCAGCATTGAAATCTCCAATGATGATTATTTTGTCTCTCTCTGGGACTCTCTTGATAAGGCTGCGTAGGCCAGCGTAGAATTTATCCTTTTCAGAACGATCTGCTTGGAGTGTTGGAGCATATACACTGAAGAGCGTGGCGTGTTGTTTGGTCCCTAACGGGAGACGCATGGACATGATGCAGTCGTTGTGACCAGTGGGAAGGTTTGTTAACTTGGTGGAGATTGAGTCCTTGACCATGAAACCGGCTCCTGAAAGTCGTTTTTCAGTTTTTGGTTTTCCTAACCAGTAGAGGGTGTATCCAGCGCCGAGTTCTCTCAAACTTCCCTCCTCTGAAAGGCGTACTTGGCTACGTTCAGCAATGACAACAGGAAGGCGAGAGAGTTCGTGTGCGATTAAGGCAGAGCCTCGTTCTGGTCTGTTGCTGTCAGTTGAGACTAGCATTGTTCTGATGTTCCAACAAGCCAGTTTTAGTCTTTTGCCACGATGTGAATCAGGTGGGGCATGCCTTGTTTTTTCTGTTCAGTTTCGACCGCGCTGGAAGATGTCCGTTGGCTGCGGCAGGCCAACTCGGGGGGGGGATGTAAGGAGACGAGCTTTGGTTAGGCCACCTTTTCTAGGCCTCTCTCCATGCTGAGCAAGCAGTGCTGTCCCTACAAAACGCTGCTTGGTCACTCAGGCTGCTGCCGGGTGATGGTGTCGTCCCCGGATCAACACCAGACGGCCAAAGGCCTGAGTCGTCTGCATGTAGGATTGGGACTGCGGCTTCCAGTGACATCTTTCATCTGCCGTTTTCGCCCCTTCCCCATCGCTGGAGGGCTTGGTAGAGTCAAACATAAACAGTAGACAGCAAACGGTTCCTTCATGCCTGCGCAATGGAGCTTTTAGGTGGAGTGCAGTCTGCGCAAACCGGCCCCATTCTTTAAACCTGGGGTTCATCTGCCATGGCCCAGCAAGCCCGGACGATGTCAGCGAGGTCCGTAGGCCGTAGGGTTTATATCGGAATATCCCTCTCCTAGGCAGATGGCCAACCATGACCAAAGAGATCTGCCTTCCCTGCTTTTTCGAACCATAGCTGGTCGGCCACTTCCACAATCCACTAATACATATGGTGCGCCCTGGTCCCGAACACTTGGCCGTTGATCTGTAGAGACCTTCCGCCATAGCCGGTGACTTCCCCATAGAAGTTCATACACTTAGTGACGCAGTGTTAACATCACCCCATCAACGTCGTTTGGCCCGCCAGCTGAAGCGGTGTACCGGAGTATGCCAGGAATAATTCCTTCTTGGAGGCAGACGTGAGAGATTTATGAGATGGATGAGGACCAGAGCGTCTGTCCACTCAGAGAATGCAGCTGCCAGACAACAAAGGTACTGCCTCTATCTAGAGCCGCATATACCCCCCAACAAAAGATTCTTTATACAAGGAATAATACTCTAGCTTATTTGATGACCACACAGAAGATATCCATCTTTTCTTTTTCAGATCTAAAACTCCATCTCTTATTTCACTGACTGAATCACAAAATCAAATTTATTGTTCCATACGTGAGAGACATCTAACAGAGCTTTTAATTGAAATGCCGATTTTTTCCCCTTTATACGAGTTACCGTTATCAGTGTTGCTTTTTAACGTAAGTTCTAAATATTAAAAAGTCTACATTTTTACCAATACTCAAAACGAATTTTTCCCTTCTAATTTATGAAATGGGTATCTCCCCAGTTCACCATAGAGAACATCGAAATTAGTCGATTTCTTCACTTGTTATGTTCATCGGCAAAATTTTGCATGAATTTGTTTAACGTCTTTTCTTGGGTGGAAAGCTCATATTTCTGATCCATAATTAAGCACAGATTCAATTAGAGTAAAAAGTTAAAAAATTTTACATACAGGTTGAACAGTGTATTCCAATAATTTGTGTAAATTAAAAAGAGCAATGTTTTCTCTGTGTTATTTTATATAATAATCAGATCAGTCAAATAAGTTTATCCGTGATAGCGAACTAAGAGGGTTGGGTTTGCGTGGCCGAATTTTCTGTTACAATATGAACTACTGGAAAAAAAAACGTATTTTTTTAGCCCATTTTCAGATGTAACAAGGCTCTAATTAGGTGCGAATGATTATGAAATAAACATGCTTTCTAACAAACTTTATCGAAACTCTGCTATAAAGAACAACGTGTTGCCTATCATTATAGCTTAAGCAAAATCAAGAAACACTTTATTTCTTTAAGTTACAAAGTGAACATTTAAGACACACTTACATTATTGTGAATTAAATCCCAAGTAATCCTCATCACAAATCAAAAGTATTGAATGTTCCTGATGTACTATAATGCTGTAACTCCAAAACAACCTGTTAATCTAAAGTCAATAAGCACTTAGTAATCCCAATGAATAAATTTTATAACATGATTCCTCTCGAATCATAACAAAAATTTAAAGAATTCACACAGATGGATATTATAACGTTTGTGTATTTTGAATGTTAGTATATTCAAAGGGAGTACGTAATAGCCTTATTTAGAATGTGCCCTCCTTGAATGCAGCTAGGAAATTCGTATGAAAATACGGTGATACCATTATTGAACAAGTAAACGTAGATGAAAATTATTTTATTTACATCATTCCTGTTTCTAATAATATGAATCCACCAATAATTTACTTTTTTATTTGCAGTTTATTTATAATAACGTACAGAAATGACTTTTACATAGAAAAACGTGTTGAAAAAGTACCCATTTTCAAAGACCAGTAGCAGTAAAATGATTAAATTTCATAGGTCATTAGGTGAAAAAGTTAGTGGATTAGTTAAAACAGTGCAGTTAAAAGCTTCCAAAATTATTATTGTCCTAAATATCGATGCTAAATCTTATATCTAAAACTATCGGCATTGTTATATTACATTTACGATGCAAAAACAAATGTGAAAATCGCATTACCTACAGAGGTTCACAATATATTTGAAATATAATCATGTCTCAGAAAACAACCATCCTACAACCATGACGGTATACGACATGCACGAATTAAAGATATTCAATGTTCCATCATAAATACAGCACATATGTATGTCGTTGTGGTAATGATTGATTGCCGATGTTATCTTTGGATACGTCTGCTTCATCCGACGGTTCACATACCAAGAACCGTATGAATTGTGTGATATCTGATTTTTTTACCGCAGAGGTTAAAAGCCGCAACAATGCTTTCGTTTATGTTTTCATCTGAAACCTTGTTGTCCATGAAACGTTTGGTTTGCTTTCTAGTCGATATTTTTGTCAGATGCAAATTAATACTGAGTCGAGCAAATGACATATGTCTTCTCAACTTCTGCGCATGTCTTGTGCTCTCATCAGCACACTCAGAGTTGATTGCTATGTCAATGAAGGCATCTTCAAGGTTACCGCTTCTCCACATGAATACTCCCCCCTTCTTCTGGACATTTTCTTGCTTATTCCCATTTATTTTTCTTAGCAAAGTCCTTTAGAGGCTGAGAGATGATGCAATCTTTCCCCTTGAGTTCACACAGAATTTCCGATATAGGTATTTTGTCAGAGGTATTGTCAAAGAGATCTTCATATATTGAACGGAAGTATTGAAGGTAAACTTTTTTGTCATCTTCATTCAATATATCTTCGACATTATCCCAAGAATCCCAAGAATCTCTACTACTAACTATTTTTTCAATCACCTCTTTCATCTTTTCCTTTGCATTCTGAAAAGATATACTTTCCATGTATTATCTTTTTCTTCCCCTTCATTTAAGGTATCCTTCTGGTTCCAGAACTTGTAAGTCATAGTTTCAATGACGGCAGTTTTCAGCTTTGCCAAACCTGGATTCTCTTGCTTATCTTGAGATTTATATTTCTTCTGTTTTCCTTGTTCGGGTTCCACCACCTCAGTTAGAGGTTGCAGAAAATCACTTGTCTTTGCTTCAGTTTTCAACTTTTTCACCTCTGGGTTCTCTTGCATATTTTGAGATTTTCTTTTCAGTTTTCTAGATTTCAGTTTGGGAACCTGTTGGGTATTTTGAGATTTTATTTCAAGTTTTCCTTGCTTGGATTTCAATGCATCTGTACAAGCCCCTCAATGTCACTTTTGACTATCTCAGCAGCCTGGTTACAAGTATCGACTATTTTGACTTTAACGACCGCATTCTTGTCTGAAAGGAACAATCCCGAAAACCCAAGTTTTTTGCTTACATAATGTCATTTTTGTTTACTCTTTTCTACACTCAGCTTTACCACATGCAAGGATGCCAGGAAAGGTCGGATCTCTGGCAATATATCGCCACTGTATTCACTTGATTTGGTTTGTATGTCCATATCAGAACTGGAACATTGATGAGTGTTGCTGTTTTCTTCAGATAAGGCTAAATGTAGTACCCTCTGATTGGAATTATCTTTTGATGGTTTCAAAATGTGGGCTACGAGGGCTTTGACAAAAGAGTCAGAATGACCTTCCACAAAGATGACTTTGCTTGCAAATATCATACTAACATAATCCTCACTGGCAAAGAGGCGAGGAATTTTATTCTTACCCTTTTGGGCTGCTCTGCCAACAGGAACCATACTGCTTATCCATTCGTCCCCCTTTTGCTCTTTGTAGAATTTATATGTTCTGGGGATAGACCAGGAAACAGTTAATATATAATTGTGAAATACAATGATTATGGTCCTCTCTTTTACCTGAGGTAACACAATATCTCGAATCATCATTTTACCAACAAAGACAACGTACACACGTTTACAATATATCATTTCGCCAAATGGGAATATACAAATGAAGCAAAATAGAAGAAAGACAGAAGAAAAATTGATAAAGGATTTTAAAACAGTTGCAATTCTTATCTATGTTATGCTAAAATCAGCCCAACGAAGTTGCATAATAAAACTCAAAGCAGGGATTACCGTACCTATCATGAAGAGAATCAAAATGTTTTGGCCTAATTCGAGATTGGGAACAAAGGATGGACATCATAATTGGCGAAAAGTCAACGCCATCTACAAAATGTACAAAATAAATTATATTCAGGTAAAATTATGCATGGAGATACTAAAGCAGTATGTCAAAAACATGGTAATAACAGGAGATTGGGCGACGTCTGATCAACTGATTCATGGCTGTCCATCCCAGATTAGGTTCAATTTTAGCGTCTCTAGGAACTCTGCTTTGAATGTGGCTCTTTATGTTATTCATTCGTTTTGTGAAGCAACAGTTTCGTCAGCATTTTAAGTGGCGCAGATATTGCAAGTTAGAAGATAGATTACTCTTTTGGTTCGGTGTTTTAACGTCTGATTCATAGTGTAACTAACTCCTGTCCAGGAAATTCTGAACGATTTGGTCTTGGGCATATTTTTGAAATTAACACTTGTCTTGACAGCAATATGTTCCTGAATCTATGGTCTTATTTGAGGTTACTTTGTTAAGAATCAGTTGGTCCTTCAGACTTTTATGTCTACAGAACGCAACCGTAGAAAGGTCTTGAAATATACCCCTCAGAAGTTCGGATGATTCAGTCTGGCCCCAATGACTCTGAAGAATTTGTAACCAATGATGAACACGAGTTTGTAGTTTGTTTTGGTTCGGTTTATTTTTCAAGAAAGTTTCTCTATTGAGGAGTCTTGTTTTCTTAATAACCTCCTGGATGTCACTACGTCTGGTACAGACGTATCCTTTTAAGGTTCCCATTGAGATCTACGGGTTTTATTTCAAAAGTAGCAGGACGAGAGCATATGCATTTAGTCCAAACGCACATGCCGTAGGGAAGATTTCTTATTACGTGACTGGGGTGGCAGCTGGTTTGGAGTTGATACTGTAGAGAGTCAGTTAGTTTAGACAACAGGTCCAGTTCTATGTTCCCCTCCAGTAGCTTAGATAGAGTATCCCAAAAAGATGTTTGACATGTTTGATGACTCTAGTGTAAATATCAGCGTAGGAAGTTATTGTCCAATTCAAGAAATATTTTGAAACTGTCGACTGTGTTGATCCATGTTGATTCTATGTCGTCAGTGAATCTGCACCAACTTTGATGGCTATAGGGTGCCTCTTTGGGAAGCTTTCACTATATTCTTCCATTAAAATTATTGGCATATTTAGGTGACATTTCAGTGTCAATTGAAGTTCTATAATTTGTAGGAATTTTGATGGCTGTTGAGTACAAAATTGTTAAACTTAAAATCATGTATTAAAAGTTTGAAGAAATAGTATGGGGAGAGAGGATCAGGTCGACCTTCCCACTCTTCCGTGCAGGCTATGATATTGCTGATTTTCGGAGTTTTGTTGGGATAGTCAGTTGTATATTGGATGTTCGAAAGCAGGTTATCCATAAAACGCCGGATGTGATAATTACACGTTATTAGTGGCATTTATCGGCTGAAAATAACACCTTCAGTTTTTATTCGTCAGATCTTTCATTTTATGCAGAATATAAGACTAAAACCACTAGCACTTGGAACAGTTCATAAAATTGAATCGAGTCTGACAGTTCATTAAGTAATTTCGAGATGATGACTCTTTCATTTCCCTACGTAGTAGCATCGGCTAGCGTAAACTATTGAGCTGTTATTAAGTTTTGGGAAATATAATTATTAGTTTTTTGAAAATACAATTGCTACACCCTTTGATCACTTAAACGATTTTGCAATGCATAATCAGTCTGCAAATCCATTACCCTTTTTGGTCCCCATCGCCACGCTTTTATATCGCTGCGCTTAGACCACGGCTGTATTCCATTTTCACCAACACAGCCTCGAACTCGTTCTTGCTAATTATTTGATCTTCAAGAGCCATCGAGTAGAGTTTACTAATCATACTGAGACTGCTTTGTGCTCCTGTTATAAGTTCTGAATAGACAAGTATTCATCAGTAACGACATTATGTTGATAGCATCGCTTGCAACACGTGTTACTATCGAAATAACCTCGACAACAATTTAGTTTGGCATGCCTATAATAGTTGCTGTGGTTTCCATTACCGCCACATCCAGACGTATACGCTTGTATTCGATGAAAAACGCGGTTCTCTTTTGACTTCATCACGCAGTTGTTGTTCCACTTCATTAGGGTCCATTATAGTTCTTCTATTACTAATGTGATTCCTCGACAGGCCGACCTCATCAGGTACAACACACACAATCACTTCTAACCAATTGTTCTTTATTTATTGGTTGAACCGTCATACAGTCACAGAAAATATCTACTTCGAGAATATTTACATGCCTGGTCATTGTGTGTTTTTGGGGCATTGTATTACGTCAACATAGAACCATAATAATTACGCCATTGAATAATGTCTAAAATGATCGTTCTCGTCTTTACCCAAACACTGCTACCCGAACATGTGCGTTCTTGTTAAATCACAGTCGTGAATTAGTTCTTCTTGGCTGAGTTAACGTCATTGCATCATAACCAACAGGGAATGCAACCGGGATAGATTCAGCGGTGAATTCCACTTCCTCATTGTAGATGATATATCCGATTGTTTTCATGCCTGGCTGTACAATCAGTGGACTGGCATTTTAACGTGCTAATTGTTATCTACCTGATGTTTGTCAGGTTGATTCGCTACATTATAAGTAAACATACCTGACCTTGTTTACAGTTTGGATTAATTTTCCATTAAGATAATTGAGTATTTTCAGAAAATGGTTATTGCGACAATGGTCATGTGGGGAGGCAAAGTTGTCTACATCAGAATTATTCATTCCTATCTTCACATCTGTAGTGGAATCATTCTTTTAGTTGTGTTATGTTAATATTTAGGAGGAATTTATTTTTATGTAAATTATTCATTGTACTTACAAAAAGTTCATTCATCCCTTTGGACTAAATCACTATTTTGCGATTATTGTGAACCCAGTCAATGACATTGTTGATTATATAACTGTGATACCTAAATACCTGTTTCACATCAAAACATTAAAGGTTAGAATTCATTCGGAAACCACTGGAATTCCATCTGACACTATACTTTGGAGTTGTGATATGACTATTATGACTATCTCGGATTTAATTCGCAATACTTTAAGTTCCTAATATATTGTCACTTTGTATTTTAATGAAATAAATTATTTGCTGAATTTAGTAAAACTTGTTGGTTTTCGTTTTTTTCTTTAAGTTTCTTAATTTAAGACCATAGAGTCGTGACGTATGATTTAAGCTGGTTTAAAGTTGCTACTGGCATATTGGAGTAGTCCAAACGGTTGATTCTTATTTGACCCAAAAGAAGATTATATTTCAGTGCATATGAAAATATGTTTAATGTTTATACATTTACATAATGTCTCCAGTTGAAAACTTTCATGTTAACGATCAGGAATAGTATTTCCACAACCTCTAAATATCAATGAGAAAATATACCGTCTCTTCTAATAAAATGGTTTTGATTCTTTCATTAACCTCCATTATCTATAGCTTCAGGGAAATCAATCTATAAATTATACCCCAATAACCCAATATATAATTCAAACTTACGCGAGACATACATACATACATGATTGGTTCGTCTATAGCATTTCATTTTGTCTGCATACTCCAGGTAATTTTTTATTACATTTTCTTCTTTCATACCTAATGCATAAAAAATTATGTTGTATTTTTAAGATTAATATCATATACAAATTTAAATGACCGGTATTGTTGGGTGTTAAGATTTATAAAAATTAAATATAATTGCGACTTATTTAAAAATACTCTTTGGGAAGCTGTATCATGTGTAATTTTATATTCAGCAAAATGTGATAGAGCTGAGGCAAAGCCGTAAGTAGCAGCTACTGTTTGTCGTGTTGTGCAACCCGATAAAGAACTCTACAGGACCATTTTATTTTAAATTTTATCTTCTTCGCCTCTAAAGTAAGCATATATTTCATTTCTTACATTAACTAGATTAACATGTTAGGTATATAAATAAAATAATTATTTATTTCCAGGTAGTTATCAAATTTATCATACTTTATATTTTGATGACTCAAGCTTGCATTATTATCATCCAACTTTTATTAATATCATCAACTGGAATTCTCGTTACTTCCATATCTGTGTTAATTTGGTTAATTTTTCTCTATTTCTCATTGAACTGTAAAGTCGTTTTTAGTTATGACAGTATTAATTTCTGTTTAATTTCAACTCTTTATATTTAATTTCTTCCTTTTATTTTTTGTTTTACATTAGTAGAATCTCTTCTTTATTTTTTGATCGTTTTCCTATTTCGTCAATACTTCATTGTACCACATCAATATTATTACGATGTTTGTTCTCTTTATATACAACACTATCTGTGGAACGTTTTTTATATATATATATATATATATATATATATATATATATATATATATATATATATATATATATATATATATATATATATATATATATATTCTCGCATACAGACATCTTTGAGAATCACTTAGTCCTGTTAGTTTACATCTTTTATTTTATTGCTTTAATCTTAAACAGATACACTGTAAGCTATTTTTATATACATGCTCGTATTTTTCCTAGCATAACCTTATGCTTTAAGTCCTTTGTCTATATATTGACTTCGTAAAAGTAAGTCTTCCTGGAAAATTGTGACAAGCTATTATTTACAGCTGTCAAGCTTGCTTTCAACTTTTGCAGACCTTCGTTAATATCCTTAACAAACTGTTCAAAATCTTCATCATTGTCTTTGTTCGCATTGTTTTACTAGTTTTGCAACTCTTACGATTTTAATTTAATAGAGACGGCTTTACTTCCTCCATGTCCCTCTTTAAGACTGATATTTCAGCATTTATCATGTGTTTAATTAGTTATTATAAGTGCTGTATGTAAAGCAGTTAATAAAGCAATTAATTTCTAGGTAAATAAATCTTCAGCATCTGGAGCCCAATGTTTTTTTCTTGCAATCAGTTTTTTTTGCTGTTCTGAGAGTTTAATATACTAGGATATTCTGAAACACAGATGTACATTTTTTAAATTAATTTCTCCTTGTAATTTTTATATCTTTTAAATTATATGAAATGATTATCCTCCGAAGTCTTATTTATTTAAACAAAGTAGTGTTTGGGGCAGGTGCAACAAATATTGTTTTTGTTATGATGTTCATGGAAAATATATGTTTCAAGCTTTAAAAATCCTCAAACTGTACCTGATTTGGCAGATATATTATATACCTCTGACTATTAAATCATTTTCACTTTGAGCAGTTATTGTCTATATGCACTGTGCAAATATTACTCTGTGTATTGAAGCGTTCGAGTTGTGTGTTTGACATCTAATATGCTTTCTTCATTGCCGACATTAGACGTCATTCCCTTTTTGACTTTTTTCATGTACATTCAAGGTTATAGAAACCATCATGTATTGACATGGTTATGGTTTCAATCTTATCCACTCTACAACAGACTGTATTGCTGCTCTGGTCTTTTTGTTTCTAATTATTGGAAATATTGTAATAACCAAGTACAAAATCTATTATCTGCAACGAATTGCGTAATTTACCATCTATAGTATCGCACTTCCTTTCCACAGTAAAGTAACTTGGCTTCGCCATTTAAGTGACTGGAATCCATATGAGAAACAGTCCTGATGTCCCGCTACATTCTTCCAATCATTTGTTGTATTCATTAACTATCTTAAAAAAAATTATCGGGACATATTTCATTATCGCTTATTACTTTACTCAACGCTTCATCTATATTTTCAACTTACTTGCTGCTGTCTGGGTTGCAATCTCATCATGATTTGAGGTTATTATATAATAAATTGTCTTTTAAAATTTTGCAGCAAACCATAATAAAGTTGCTCCAGACCCTGTAAAATCTAATGGAATACAGGATCCTAGGCTTCTGGTTACCGCAACTTCTACAAGTACAGCTGCAACACTCATTCAACTGGAGCAGCTGCATTACCAACCTCTACAATGTTTTGAACAATTAGATGCTATTTTAAGATTTTATTTCCTTATTCCTCTATAATCGTCTGTTTTGTAAAACTATATAATATAATTTTATGAAGTTTTATTAGTTTGAAATTAATTTTATGATCATTCGGTAATTTATCTTCCATTCAATGAATTAAGCTTTGTTATGTTATCGCTTCACTGGCCTAGGTGGTTACAGCATACGCCTCGGATGCGGGAGGTCGCGGGTTATAACCTTGGCGTCATCATATCAAAGACTTATAAAATCTATACTAGCAGCTGCCTCGCTTGGTGTTCCGCATTAAAAGGTTAGTTTTAGGACTGGACGGCCAGGTGTCAGGATCATGTGACTCGGTGGGAGATGATGGTACATGTCTGCGGAATGATGCCCCAGTGCTAGAGATCACTATAAACTGCTACCCTGCAGACATCTTAGCGACATGACTAAAATTGTTAAAGCTTCGTTAAAAATCTAAACAAACATAAGCATACACACTCCTTCGTTCTATTTCACGTTTAATTGTAAACCGACTCAAATTAGAATAATCAGTTATAGTATTTTTTCTATACACTTATTAAGTGGGAAATCTATTTTAAAAGTAAATATTTTCTTGAAAAACGTACTGCTGTAGTCTTTAAGAGTTGAGTTAAATTCTGCATAATACATACTAATAATTATATTATTAGGTTTGGTTGTCATTTATTAATATGAATTATAATACATTTAGCTATGAGTTCACTAATAACTGATCTAATAATTAATATGTAATCTCTCTAATCATTATTTTGTTCTTTTAATCGAGAACATTTCTGATAATGAATTTATTTTATATAATTCTTTAAATCATAAGCTAATAGGCTCCACCGTCACTGATTTTTATTTAGGTGTGTTTTTTTTAAATTTTTGTAACATTTTTGAATATAGAACATATATATCCTACAACACCAAGTACAGCGTGATTAGGTAATTAATATAGCCGATTGAAAGTTTACGTTATGACTGGATGGCTGTTGGCTCTCAGTAGTCGTTACATTGTTAAACATTTTCTCTTTTTATTTGGTAATATTATTTTTGAAAATTCTTGTGAGGGTTTTCCAAACTGTATACTATGTTAATTTTACGAGGATCATTTAATTTTTGCAAAGTTACCGTGTCGGATGATTTATGGCTATTTCTGTTTTCTTCAGTTTTTCTTTCACCACCATTCATTTATTTTACAATGAAATTCTTTCCTAAACATTTATTCAAGATATTTTCAAGTTATGCTCAAGTTACCATCAAATTATTTTCAAGTTACATTTACCTTTAATTTTTTATTGGTAGGTACTTTCAAACTTAATCACATGATAGCTGTATAGAACTTGTGACTTGTCTCTTCGTTTTCCTTTTAAAAAATACCTAAATCTTAACAAACTAGCATTTACTGCTGAAATAAGTAATCCAAACGTAAAGGATAAAAGCCCACTAAAGTACCTACTTACGTTTCTTGCTGTGTACTCTTTTAATTTATCATTTGAAAGAAAGATTTAACTTGATTTTTATAAATTGACCGAAGACAGTATCCCCACTATAATGACGTCTGCTAATATCGTTGCTATCGTAGAATATATGTCATAAATATCTTTAATTGCACTTGGAATATTTTTTTAAAAATCTTTTATCAATTACGTGCCTAGCAGTTTTTTCAATGTATGCCCAATTTACTATACTAATTTTTAATTACTGTCGGTTGGTTTCAGTTATTCGTTCTTCAAATATAATACTAGCAGACACAGAGATTCAGTCCTTACGTCAAGTCGGTGAATATATTGCTTTCATTTTAGAAACCTATTGTTTTCAAGTTAATTTCAATGCAAATAAATAGTATAAAATGACAAAAGATGTACGCCTAATTACAGAACACCCTGAAGTTGATGCTGTTGTCGAACCTACAAAAATGATCATGATAAATTGCTTTCTTTGCCAGAAAATACTGATACAGTTGTTTTATCACCGGATTTGTTTCCGGAAACTGTAAAATTAGTTGAAAAATTAACATTCAAATGAATGGAAAAAAATTACGAAACATGTATTAGATACAGATGAATTACATCCTGGTATGCTTTCTTCATACAACGATATATGTCATTGTATTACAAAGATATAGGTAAACTTGACATTTAAATTGTATGAGACGTACCCAAAGTAAAATGTTATCATTAGAATCTTGTTAGCTGCCTCTGTATCTAAACAAGCAATTAGAAGTGCTCTTTTTGCAATGGTTACATTTGACAAACGAAGGAGATATCTGGTATCAACCAGTTATGAGGTGTGTCTGGTGTATTGAAACGTATTTCTGAGGCAGCATTTATCATGAAAAAACATAATAGACAGGAAATAGAATTCTCCGCTTTTAAAGATAAAACGATCAGGTAACCGATAATACTTGGCATTAGTGAAGAAAAATGGAAATAATCTTTTTATGACATAAAACAAATATGTTTAAAAGGGAAATGCCGATTTTAAGAATGAAATTGAAAAGCTAAATGTATGATGCAGAAATTTGTATGACCAGAGAAGGATATGTTAATTGTTTACTAAATAAGAGGAAAGAGATATAAGATATCATGTCACTGCCATTGATATTGTAAAGAGAAAATTTACTATTATGTGAAAGGTTAAAAGAAATGTTAAGAAAAAAGTGGGTTTAACAGCTATTGATATTGCGGCAGCAACTCTTGTTGTACGTAAAAAATGTAAAAACGATTAGCAAGCGATACTATAACTGATAGTGGTGTTGAAGATGGAGGTGATGCGAGTAAACCTCATTCATTCGTAGTTATATTCGCGAAAGGTTTGAAGAAACATTGTTTAAATTAGGTATTCTAAAAAACGGCAAGAACATCATCTAGTATCATTATTAGTATTTTAGTGTGGTTGCTTTTATAATATAGAAATGTTATGCCTGTAACAGCTGATAGTGCCGTTTTGTCAATATTTAAACTAATTAGATTATTCGCTGCAATTGCACTATGGCGGTTATTTTTTAGTAACAAAAAAATAAAAAGACTACCGATTCTAATTCATAAAGTAAATTGTAGGAGCTTCTGTAACCATAGGTACACTTATAAATGCGTGCTCATTTCTTTCATGAGCTAAACATTTTATATCATGAGGTAAATTAGTTGTGTATACTGTAGGCTTGTCTACATACTTATTAGTAACCTTGTTATTTTTTTGTCTGTCTGTTATCGTGTTTGTTTAGTAGATGCCAATATTATACTATTTACAACGTCGATATTTACAGTAGGAGTTATTCCTAGTAGAAACTGATTTGACATTTGCAAATTATTATTATAAAGTACAATACAGTCAATATTCATCACCAAAATATGGATCAGCACGGCTATCTTGTAGGATTAAATAGGTGTATAAAGAACTAAACTGTCATATTACCTACACGTTTAACATTACATTGTTGATCTTGTTATAATGTAACACCTGACATCTCTAAACTTGTATCATGTTCTAATCCAGGACCAATGTTACAATGCGCTTGGTCTAATTTGTCAATGTTTCATACAGACATTATTAATTCTTAACAAATGTTACATAGTATCAGCATAGCTGTGTGCACATAACAGTCATGTCGATCTCCAAGTATGCTCAGGTCCAAATTATGGATGACATTCTGAGTATACCGGTAACGGTCATATGAATCAGCTGGATTGATAAAGAACTTTAATTTGGTCGATAGGATGTTCACTGAACTTTTAAAAACTATGCATGTATTTATATGGGAAAATGTCTTTCCTAAAATATTTAGATGTCATATCAGTAAAATGTTGCAGTGTTCTATGAACTTTTTATAAGTTACATTTTCAAACAATTATTCTCTAGACTGTCACATTAATATGTAAATTTCTACAAGTTGAATTGTCTTTCATTAGGTTTTTCTCCTTCTTTCATGAAACTATCTTCTACGAAATCATTGCCAAATGAAGCATACCATCTGGATCATTTGAAACTAATGCGTTAATGAATAGAAGCCTGTCACGCGGACTTCCGCTAGAAGGAAGTATAATCTCGCTTTTTTCTCCTGTTTAGTTTTTCCTTGCAATTCTTCCGTCGTTTTGTTCAGCTTTCAACACAGTGTTCTAAACATTATATTTGACAGTTTCTCCTTTTAACTTCCTTTTTACTTTATTCTAGCAGCAGAGAGGGCGAACAGACCGACTTTTGGAAGCGTCTAAAAACCGAAATAAGCCTTCCTAAAAAGAACGGATTAATAACCTTAAAAATCAAAATAACTAACTACAGAGGACTCTCAAAGAGTTCTCCTCCAAGAGTCCCTGGGGGGTTAGTCCACGTTATTTCTCCAACTGAAAACTTGTCGATGGCGAGTACATTACAAAAACGAACCAACTTGAGGTCCAGCCCCCTCTGCTGTAATAATTAAATCATCATCATATTAATAAGTGCCACCTGCTAGTAAATCTCACACTGCCAGATTAGCTCGAGAGAGTCTAGAAGCAATAAAGAAATTTCTTCCTGTTCGTGATTCTGTTAGACAAAAATTGCAAGAACGTCAAGAAGCCCAAGTTGAATTTGTAGAAGGCGCAGAACAATTATTTAAACCTGTTACAAAAGTTACCGAGAGTTTACTTCCTTCGTTAGAACAAACTGCTAAACAAACTGAAAAGATAGCAAAACGAACTAAACAAACAAAAAAGATTTTACGAGATCTTCCAACTGAAATAGCTGCAGCTCAACCTCCACCCGTCGGTGAAGAAATACTTGAAGGTATTGGCAAAATTCGTACTGAGATAGGTGATATAAAAGATCGTGTACCAGAAACAGAAACGGAGCAAGCAAGGACTAAAGTTGATATAAACGATCAATTTATCGAAACAAGTATTAATGCCATAACAGAAATTATAAACATAAATGAATTAGCTAATTTTGCCGCGAAAAGTTATGATCAACGAGATAGAGTTTTAAAATCCGAGTATGTCGGTGATGTTATAAGTCGTGAGAATTGGTACAAATGGATTTTTCGTATACATCATGGAGTTGATCAAGCTAGAAACAGTGATACTAGATATATTGCATTTATTATTGCAATAGATAAATATTTTGCACAAATACAACAACCACAAGTTCAATTTTCTTTACCGCAACAACCTCCTTCATCACAAAAGTCAAACATTTCTCCACCGCAGCAAAAGAAAAAGCAACCTCCTCGACCACAATCTCCAGAAGAAGAATTTCACGATGCACCAGGTGCTACTGGTAGTGGTTTATCAGGAAGTGGTCTCATTGATTGTCCTAACAGTGTTATTTCTGACGTAGAACGACTAGAAATACTAATTGGAGGAAAACGAGCTGGAAATAATTCTCCAGAAATTGTTAATGAAATATCTGATATTTGTCGAAAATTATTTACTGGCGGTATTAGGGATCGCAACATTTATCGTTCCCTTATGAAATTGCTGATGATTATCACACCGACTAAACAATTAATTAATCAGTATATAAAAATGATTGTACACACTGCTCAACGTGGACCGATCATGGTCAGGGTAGTAAGCTCACGACTGCCAAATTACAAAACAATTTACGGAGATGGATTTGTGATGTTGTTCAAGGTCTATTTAGAAGGATGGCTCCAAAAGCAATACCGATTGCAAAAGAATTAGGGATGAAGGCTATTGAGGCTGTTCGTGATAAAATTCCTGGCGCTATTGGTAATCTTGCCAGTAAAGCGTTCTCGACAGTCAAGGACAGACTAGCTCGATTAGTACGAAGAAAACCTCAGCAACCGGTGAAACTGGCCAGCACTAAAGTTATGCCAGCAAATGTCAGTAAAATAATAAATCAGGCCGCAAATCAAAAACTAGCGGAATTATCTGAAGAAGCAGAAAGAAATATAACTGCAAATTTAATAGCAGGAAGTGGTCTTCGTGTCAGACGATGATAATTTAGATCACCATTTGAAAAAATGGGTAATTATAATAAAATGTTCAAGCGTATATCTGACCCAGCATTGTATATGGATGCACCGGTCCTCATAGATGAATCAGTGCATGATTATCAATTTTATTCCTATGACGCAAGACAACCAAATCAGCGGGGGAGAATCGAATTACAGGTTCAGGATAGTAGATATTTTTTACCCGCTGAGGCATTTATTGAAGTAGAAGGTAGACTTGTAACGAATGTTGTAGCTAATAGGCCATATGGTGCCAATTTGCGTGTTGGTTTTGTCAACAACGGGATTATGGCACTGTTTGATAGCGCCACATACATGATTGATGGAAAAAATATTGAATTAATTCAGAAGGATGTCGATGTTGCTACAACAATAATTGGTATAGCGAGATATTCTGATGATTACACAAGATCAGCCGGTCCAACAATGATGTTTGCTAAGGATATTACCAACAACGCCGATCATGTTCAGTATATTAAGGTACAAACACAACGAGGTACTGCAGCTGATCCACAGCCAGTTGATTTTGAACATGAAGATAGACCAGCAGGTGTTGATATTATAGGAAAAGTTAATGCAACTTACAACTTAGGATTTGCAACACGCCGAGCAGCGTTGTCAGGAGATAATATAAATTTTTCATGTGCAATTCCACTGTCTCACATCTTTGGATTTTGCAGAAATGTTAGAAAGGTCATCTTTGGAGCTAAACACACAGTTGTGCTCGTAAGAAAAGGTGATGATAATGATGCAATCTGGCGAGGTGATGGTGTTGCTGTTGGTAAAGTAATTATAACGAAACTTTCACTGTGGATGCTTGTAATGATTCCATCTATTGCTGAAGAACAAAAATTACTCTCTTTTACGGATCAAGGCGGTAAATCATTGCTATAATGGTTAACAGTAACCACAGATGCTATTCAAAGTACCGTTGGAGGTATATTTACATGGAATATAGCATCACAGCAAGGTGTTTCTGCGCCATGACATATTTTTATTGCGCTGCAAAATAATGATCGGACGGGTAGTCAGGAACGTTCACATATGATATTTGACAACCTTGGAGTTAATGAAGTTTCCTTGCGGATAAATGGACATCAAGAACCAGCTGAAGATATATTGTTAAATTTTGATCAAAATCACGTAGCGCGTGTATATCATCGTTTGATGTCATTTATGGGACGTGAACAAAACGTGGATACTGGGCTGTAAATATCACAGTTAGATTTTACAAACCTGTATCCGATTTATTACTTTCGCTGGAGCATCTTGATTTATCCAAGCAATCTGTCGTTGATATACACTTTCGAGCTCGTGTTAATGACCCGCCAGGTGGTGGTGCCCCCTACAGAGCAATCGCGGTTATACTCAGTGACAAAGCGATGTTACTTGAAGGTGGTAGTGGACGAATGAGGGTTATTGATGCACCAGTGGAAAATCTTTAATCATGTTATTTAAAAACACGAATATTATCATAAAATGCCATATCATCACGTTAGTGTCAGTCTGACTCCTGGTCAAATTAAAAACCTTCGATCAAATTCAGCAAAAAACTGCGGCATGAAAATATCACTTAAGCGAGATCAGATCACGGGTGGTCAAAATAAATTATCATTATCAGAACGTCAACTTAAACATTTCAACGGCGCTAAACAATCAAAAACAGGCGTCAAACTTAATCTCTCTGCGGGTGCGATTAAAGACTCAGTTAAAACCGGTGGTATTTTTCCACTTCTTGCAGCAATACCAGCGTTAGTAGCTGTTGCCGCTCCAGTCGTAGCAAAAGCAGCCACGTTAGGTGCTGTTGGAACCGCTGCTGGAATGGCTCTAAAGAAAGCAACAGGAAAAGGGTATAAAAAAAGGGATCTGTTCTAAGATTGCCGGGATCTCGTTGTGGAAGAGGTCTGAGTCTTCCAGGATCACTTCGTTAGATCTCCAACATCAAATTTTGATTTACTCGATGCTGCTAAACGATTGAAAATAAAAAATGAATTCGAAACAGGTATTATTAATCTAGACTCGAATTCAGGACCCGGTACTCATTGGGTATCATACGCGGTTGATCCACGTGGAATCGTTTATTTTGTTTCATACGGGTTAGCTCCACCGCGTGAGTTTATCAAGTATGTTGCACCACTTCACGCGCAAGTTTGGTATTCAACGCTACCCACACAAACAATGACAGATCCGCCAATATGCGGCCGTGAAGTAATTAATGTACTTAACGCTATATCAAAAGCATCCAAAGCGCCACATAAAGTCGTGCATGATTATACAAGCAACCAATTCGTTTTAAACAGATCTTAGATCTTATATAATGGTTGATATTTATGGAAGAAGAGCTTCTTCGACAGTTAAAGAAAGAAAGATGACATTGATCTATCGAAGTACGCGACTAAAGATGAACTCGCTGATATTATGAACTTGGCTGAAGTTGACCCAGATGAGGTTGTTATTTTTCAGGATCGATATGGTAAACTAAAAACCAGCAATATCAAATGGAATGATATAATTCGACGAGTATTCGGTGCGGTCACGGATAATATCCCTGTGTTTACTGACAGCGGAAAAATCAGGGATTCAAGTGTATCGTTTACAACCATCAGAGATCAAAATTACAGCAAGTGTTGCTAATCGCGTAAAAAATACCGGTGACACAATGACGGAAGAACTCAGCATGAACGGGAATAAGATAGTGGTTTTAAGAGATCCAACATCCGACGAAGACGCAGCAACAAAAAATATGTTGACGTCAACTACAACACCGTAGATGGTAAATTATCCACGTTGCGGGCTTAGTATGACGTTCACGCAAACGCGTTCACAAATCTCCGTAGAAATTTTAGAAAACTTAACGAAACCGCAGATGAATATTTTGGTAATCCGTTGACCGTTGACGCAAAACTATCTGATATCAAAAAAACATTAGATACGATTAAAAAATAAACAAGAAGACATCGTAGAGGGGATTCCTGAAATCGTTAATAAAACCAGTTTGATTAAAATTCCACCTGGAATAACTCCCGGGCATATTACCAATATCGTATACACCGCATCATCGGGATTCGCAACATGGTCGCAGCAAAATTAAACTATCAAATATACCGCAACAGTCACTGGTGTGTACAGGTTGTCCGTGTTCAGTGCTGCAAAATTTGAGATATTTACAAAGTATCTATGGCGACATTCAACTGATAGGTTTTCCGGGGTTGTGTCTGTTGTATTAAATAAGGGAACCGAAGAAGAATTTATTCTTGAAGCAGCTGATAAGACATTAAACGCAGCATCTTACTGGTGGTGTTTGGAATTTGTAGCTGAAACACCTCAATTATTTACTGCATAAAATAATAATGAATACCCCAATCGACGATGCATCACAACATTACAGGTACAATCAAGCACGTGAATGGCAAACGAACTTAAAAGATCGAGTCGAACAATACACGGTAAAAGGAAAGAAATATCGACGACGACTAGTTATCGTCGACGTAATCGTTTATTCAGTATCCGCTGTTGTTGCTGGAACCGATGTATTATTATCAACGATAACAATGATGGCGCCAGTAGCCGTAACAATTTGTATTTCAGCTACAACATCAATTGCAGGTGTGCTCAATATCATTGCCAAAAAATATGTACTTGCACGAATGAAAAATTATCCGATTACATGATATAATTACAGCTACGGTGGCATACTCTATGTTATCTTCGTTGTTATCAGCGAGTCTCACTGTTGGAATTATATCTGATTTCGAGTTTTCAGAGATGATTAAAATATACAACTGCGCTGGTATTAAAGGTACGAGTATTAATAATGACATCAGTAGAGCTACTGCAGCAGATCGTGACAAACACAACCCCGCACAAGACCACGATGATCTCGGTAAGCTCGACTAATCCTGAATTTAGCATCAATTTTCCAACTGCAATTCCAGTAAAATAAATTGCACTTGCGCAATTACGAGTATATTATAGTTGGCCAAATATCAGATCGAAATCATTTAATGGTACACCAGCAAATAATTCGCTTGTATTTGATAATAAAAATAAAGATCATGGAACACCTGACTGGAACGTTGTTGGGATACCCACTGGTAGTTATGAGATTGAACAAATCAATGATGAATTTGCGCGTAGAATAAAATCAATAACCGTAAAAGAAGTAAAAATATCGATTAACGTTCATGAGCCGACGCTATCTTCTGCAATGGAAATAAACTCTCCTGATTATGCCGTAGATATTTATCAGTCCACGATAAGAACGGTGTTAGGATGGCCGGATGTTTCCCCCGTGCATGAAGGACCACCAGAACCAAAATTTATTGAATTTCTCACGGACGAAACAAAGTTTATAATAACTCCAAATTACCGAAATTTGTATCCATGGACTGGTACGGTTACTCATATTATTCATGATGGAAAAAGATATCCTATAACACCGTTTTCTATCATTGATTATGATAAAAAAATCTTCAACTAATATTGTTTATGAAAGAAATTTCAGATCAAGGGCTAATGAAATTAAAACTGAATACACAACTACATTAACGTCATTAGCACATTTATTTAGAAACTATATCCTGGAGTATCCCAATATCAATCTAAAACATCAAATCATTGCAACGATACAACATTTAAATCAAATTGTATTAGATCTTAAATATTTTAATCAGACTATTATTGAAGTAATAAATGCTAATAATTACATAGATACAGGAGAAAAAAATAGTATCAAACAATCATATATTGATCATTATAAAATAACTGAAGCAGATTTATTAAATTTTACACTACCAGGATTTGAAACCGGCGAATTGATAAGATCACTCAATGATCTTATCAATAAAAACTTTCCTAAAATACTAGCTGCGTGGAGAAAAATAGCCCCTCCTCCGGTTATCCTCGGATACAATAATGATCCACACGGAGGCGTTAGACATATATCCCCCGGAATCGTTAATATAACATCGACAATCGCGGTTAATCTAGTTTGTGATGTGATCGATGGCAGTTATCAAATAGATCTTGGAAAATCAAATCAGGCTCAACAAGGATACATTTTATACAAGTTCACACCACAAGTTTCCCCTGGGGATTTGATCGTGCAAGTACCAACCAATCCTGTTTATCTGCCGTGTCATACTAATATGCTAACACGAATAAATTTTTAAGTTCGAAGACCACCTTGGACACTTAATTGACCTTCGGGGAGAGGAATTAATTGTGAACCTGTATGTGAAATCGTAGACTTTTACCGTAGATTTTTCAGAACTATTTTATTTTATCAGAAATATTTTATTTTATCAGATATATTCTATTTTATCAGAAATATTTTATTTATTCAGAAATATTTTATTTTATCAGAAATATTTTATTTTATCAGAAATATTTTATTTATTCAGAAATATTTTATTTTATCAGAAATATTTATTTTATTTTGTCAGAAATTTTTTATTATTATTCTGAAATATTTTATTTATTCTGAAATATTTTATTTATTCTAAAATATTTTATTTTATCAGAAATATTTTATTTATTCTGAAATATTTTATTTATTCTGAAATATTGTATTTTATCAGAAATATCTTATTTATTCTGAAATTGATATGGTGGTTGATACTCAAAATCATGTAAATCGATCAGTTTGTTAATTCTGATATGTAGTTAGGTAGTCAAAATTATACAAATCGATCAGTTTCTTAATTCTGATGGGTATTTAAGCAGCCAAAATCATGTAAATGGATCAGTTTTTGCAAAAAATACTACAAAAATATCTTATTATTATTCTGAAATATTTTATTTATTCTGAAATTGATATGGTGGTTGGTACTCAAAATCGTGCAAATCAATCAGATTGTTAATTTTGATGGGGTAAATGGTACTCATAATTATGCAAATCAATCAGTTTTGTAATTCTGATATGGTGATTGGTACTCAAAATTAACAAAATCAATCAGTTTTGCAAAAAATACTACAAAAAATATCTTATTATTATTCTGAAATATTTTTTATTTTATCAGAAATATTTTGTTTTATCAGAAATAGCTTAACTTGATGGAGTAAATGGTACTCAAAATCATGTAAGTCAATCAGTTTGTTAATTTTGATGTTGTAAATGGTACTCAAAATCGTGTAAGTCAATCAATTTTGCAAATAATCTGAAAAAAATTATTATAATCTGAAATATTTTATTCTGAAATATTTTATTTATTCAGAAATTGACGGGGTAAATGTTACTCAAAATCGTGTAAATCAATCAGTTTGTTAATTTTGACGGGGTAAATACAACTCAAAATCGTGCAAATCAATCAGTTTGTTAATTCTGGTGATTGGTACTCAAAATTAGCAAAATCAATCAATTTTCTAATCCTGATATGTAGTTAGGTAGTCAAAATTAACAAAATAGATCAGTTTCGCAAAAAATACTACAAAAACATATCTTATTATTATTCTGAAATATTTTTTTATTTTATCAGATATATTATATTTTATCAGAAATATTTTATTTTATTTTATCAGAAATATTTTATTTTATCAGAAATATTTTTTTATTGTTCTGAAATTTATATGGTGGTTGGTACTCAAAATTATGCAAATCGATCAGTTTGTTAATTCTGATATGGTGGTTTGTACTCAAAATTATACAAATCGATCAGATTTTATGGAAAATAAAATATTTCAGAATAATAAAATATAAAATATTTCAGAAAAAATATTTCAGAATAAAAAAAATATAAAATATTTCAGAATATTATAAAATATTTCAGAATAAATAAAATATTTTAGAATAAATAAAATATTTCAGAATCAATAAAATATTTCAAAATAAATAAAACATTTCAGAATAATATAAATATTTCAGAATAAATAAAATATTACACGTGTTCGGTCGTTTCACCAGTAACGAAGTTACTCTGGATCGTTTCACCAGTAACGAAGTTACTCTGGATCGTTTCACCAGTAACGAAGTTACTCGCTGACATAATTTTTCTTAATTGTCTTCTATGAGTACTAATCGTTTTCTTTGCATCGTATTCGTGGGATAACTCCGATCTAATTTTTTCTACTGCGGCAGAGAGAGGAACGAATTCCTTGACCTGATCATCCTTCACCGCATCTAGTGACTGGAACATCGCCGCCTGAATTCGTTTTATGAACTTGTATTCAGATGAGAGCACATAACCGCCATCATTTTTACGTTCTTCTAAAATTTCAAAATCAGAAATAATCTTTTCAGGATTTAGTTCATCAGATATATTAATACCGTCTTTTTATAATTTTTTAATAGCAACAATTACATCATTGATATTTTCATGGTTCATTATTTAGTATATATATATTTAAAAGAAAAAAATAGGGGTCATTGCTGACCCTTTTTGTTTTGAAGCATATTTACAGCATTGTAGCAGCATATTTACAGCATTGTAGAAGCATATTTACAGCATTGTATTGACATATTTACATAATTGTATTTACATATTTACAGTAGGACGGTACAACACACAACCTTAATTAACTTAATTCTAAGGACGGCACAACATACAACCTTAATTAACTTAATTCTAGGGACGGTACAAGTACATATAGAAGCATATTTACAGCATTGTATTTACATATTTACAAGTATTTACGTATTTACAAGTATTTACATCATTGTATTTACATATTTACATAATTGTATTTACATATTTACAAGGACGACACAAACACGTAGTATTTACATATTTACAAGGACGGCACAACATCTACGGGGCCATTCCCTACGCTCAACAGAACCCCCCCCTCCAATAATCAGCCTTTGGGTGATACAAAACATGTATCCACCACTGGTGACGTGGTGGGAGGGGGTTCTGTTGGGTTTCGAGGGCTGGCCGGGCCCCAATTAATTATAAAAGTAGCAAATAAGCTTAACCACCGACAGTTGTCTCTCATGGGATTCGATCGCCAGACCTCGAATATCACGGTCCGATACGTTATCAACTGAGCTATCGAATCATCTAACAATTCTACGTTTCAGAAATTATTATATAGCTACGGTTTCTGAACAGATTGTAAGTTATACATATTTCTGCATTAAAACAGCGGTTTCTGAATAGATTGTAAATATTTCTGTATTAAAACAGCGGTTTCTGAATAGATTGTAAATATATAAATGTAACAGCGTGTTCTTCCTCGATTTCTCGTAACAGATTGTAAATATCTGCACTCAAACAGCGTGTTCTGCCTTATAAAATCGAGTCTGAAAAAATATATGTACATCTCCTACCACTGCACCATCAAACGTTTTATTACCTACAGATCGGTTTAAATATTTCTGCATTATGACAGCGGTTTCTAAACATATTGTAAATATCTGCACTAGCAGCGTGTTCTGCCTCGATTTCTCATAACATATTTAAAAATAACTCGCTATATTGTACGATGTAAAATACGTTTATTCTTCTATTTTCTCAGCTAAAAGACCATAAATATCCTTTATTTGTCACATTATTGATATTAATTACGACGTAGATAGTTAATTGACTAATTACGACCATAAAAATCAGAAATCTACGGAGAAATATATTTACAGAATTATCTCCCTTTCGCTCAAGTCGGAAAAATAAGTATTATCGAGTACAATACAGACCCAAAAAATAAAATTACATAGATATAATTTGAGGCAATTGCTTGCTAAAGTGATAGTTTATTTCCATCATTGATATTGGAAGATGATTCTTTGTTTATGTTTTTTAGAGAAGGCGGATTTATATATATATTTTCCGCGACACATTGTACCGAACGCCGGCAGATATCAAAATATCTCTCAGCTGAATTCATTGATTGAAATATAATTTCCTCGCCATTTTCTATGTTTGTAGATTTTGCCGCCCTCTTTTCGGTTGTTTTACATCTCCCAGTATTACCACGTGTATTATTCTCGCTCTGTGTAACAGCTTGAAGGTTGGATAAATTATTATTTTGAGGATTCCCGTCAATATGATCGATCACAAGACCATCTTTGATCAACCCCTTGTGACATTCATACACGAATCGATGACAGAGATAAGTTTCTTCCCAGCAGTAAACAATAGGTAACCAATATTACTAACAGAACCAACTGGTTTTTTTCAATCGACAGTGTCTTATCATACCATCACGATTTGATTCGTAGTTTGTTGTTATAGGATGATTCATAAATTCTTGGCTCATTTATATAATAACATTATTTGCTTAAATTATAATTTGTTTGAAAACTTAGTTAGATAATCCTCCAAGGATTTTGTAGCGTTGTCATTGTCATTATTTTTTTTATCATAGTATCTTTAAAGCTCGCGATATTTTTTCCACCACACTTTGCACACAGCTGTGTTTCTCCTCGTACTTCATCACGACATCGCAGACATGGTATTGGTCCTAAGCTTCCACGGTGAACATTTTGCATGTGTTGTCCGCAGAATTCGTTTTTTACAGGATTTATTACAAGGAGTCAATAAACCCACCATGAGCCATTTGCATCGAGACATTGTATATATAATATTGTAATTTAAATATTTGTTTCAAATATAATATGAACGAATTCGATAGATTATCCCGAATCAAGCCTTGGAAAGCAGATAAATTTAATCTCGACAGAATATCCCCTGACCTACCGATACAAGATCTGGTTGATTCGAAAAACAAAAGTTTGATTAATAAAATTCACGACGCCAAGAAAGAATTTCACGCAGATAGTGCATCTCATGTCTGGTCAACGTTCAAGATTATACGCAACAAAGATATCATCGACGCTACGATGAACGACAAACGAGCAGCAATTATCATTAACTAACTCTTTGAACATCAAAGCAATCGAAAATATCTTTTCAGAATAAAATTTGTCATACTTGCAGAAACAGATGATTAGATTATCCCTGACAAATATGATCATGTCCGTCATGATGAAAAAATTGTTATACTGAGTAAAAACTCCAAACCAGGTCTATTCACCGGTATTGACAAACAGTATTATGAACGAGCATATCCTGTAACAGCAGTTATTTATGGAATCTATGTGATAAATGAAAAACCTAGCGTTGATAAACTGGCGCCGATGAAATTTTCAAAAATAAACTGTGTAGCCGAACGAGTAACAGAACATTTTACCGTTTCGACTCGTGGAAACGGTCTAACGGATAAAAGACGTAAAATAATAAACACATGGGGAGAAATGGTTAAAGATACCGGAGCGTCTATCAAAGATGTCGCTGAGTTAGGAAAAAAAAATAAAATTTCCAATAACCGTAGCGACGATAACAGGAGAGATTTTGTATGAATCAAAATATAAATCAAAAGGAACTTCAATTAAAATTATTGATTATAACGCGCATGAGTGGACTAACGCAGTAACAGTGTTTTCACGAAATCGAACTGTTAAATACTATCGCGGAGATATGTTTGATTTTATTAACGAAATGAGTAAAAACGATCCTGTGTCAGTATGGTTATTTCAGAGTTCTAACGACGAATCAGATATGGAAGAAAAAAGTAAATTTGTTCAGTTTGTACGACCTAATGGCGTTATTTATCGAACAGATCTTCTTCACGAGAAAATGAAAAATCTTGCACTGCAATATACTGATCATACTGACGTACTATTAAGCAACTGTTTTACTGTTCCTTCATTTGCGGCTCATTTTGCCTGAAAGAAAAATTCGTGGAAACCAACTAGATTTGATTTTCTGAATGATATAATATCGAGTTGTGTCGAATACGGGCACGGTGAATTATGGAATACTAAATACGATCATAAAGATGTTATTTCAGTTGATATGGTTGCATGTTATCCGGGAAGTTTTCTCGGATACGGAGATCGTTCTGTATATTTTAAAAGCTTCGGTTATCCGACACACGAAATGACGCGAGTATCGATAAATGGACCTTTACCGGATTTTGACCTGACTGGATTCGTTTGTATCGAGTCATTATCAAGTCATTCGAGTTTGCTAAAGGACTTCATCCAATTTGTTATGTTTGGTTCGGAAAACATTTTTCAGAAAAAATGTAGGCACCAATAGTATTGTTGCGATATATGCTTGATTGTGCGATATTAATATCGCTGACGATCAGTGATGCAATTATATCATATCGAAAACAAACCGAAGTTTGGTTACCACAGCAAAAGGAATATTCCGATGATGAAAATCCCGATAAAACAGATTACGAAAATAAGATCACCAAAGATCTTGGTAGAAAATAATTGGCAAGTTCACTCAAGGAGGATCATACGATCATAAACGACATTGTACAAGATTGATCATGGACGATGCTGAGTTAGATTTTATAATCGCTGATACAACGAAAAGAAATACGTTTATAAGTCGAGAAATAGCTTTCTTACCAAATGGAAATAAACTAGGTACAATTGTGAGCTATATGGACGGTGAGTCACCGCAGTTTACTCATTTAAGATCTTCAATGCTCGCATACGTTTCGATAAATCTATTATCAATGATAAATAAGGTTTCTGAGTTTGCTGTCAGAGTCGCTATGGATTCGTTTTATATCAATAAAAAATATTCAATACTGTTAGAAAAATTAAACATAGACACTTGTCCATCATGGGGTTCGTGGAGAATAGAAAAGGAAAATATACTTAATTATTCCGAATCCGCTGATGTTGCGGTTAAAGATATTTACTGTAAAAAATATCAAACATTAAAACTATCGTCTGCACCATCGGTATACGATCCAATAATTAGACACAAAACAGTTTATCTAAACGGACCTGGCAGTTCTGGTAAAACCACACGAGCGATCGAACTATTTCAGAATTCAGATATGATCGTGCTGACACCTACACACAGACTCGCGCGAGAAATGAAACAACGAGGAGTACAATCATGTACTTATCACAGCTTTTTCCGGTGGAAGGGTGATACATGGACTTCTTCGCGAATGGGGGAAAAATATATTCCAAGGATTATAATCTGGGATGAGCTATGTACTGTTTCGTTGGAAACACTAAAAACATTTCTTGATTGGTTGTTAACAAGAAATACTGCTGTGATAATGTGCGGCGATCACGGTCAACCACCACCTGTAGTTGGACCATCTCCACATGATTGGCTGAAAAATTTCGTTGATTACTATGAAGAAATAACTGATGGTTATAGAGTACTTGATGCAGAATTAAAGGAATCAAAAAAACTAATCAGATTACAACCGAATAAAATTCAGTGTGAAGTAATGCGCGAGATAATTTTATAAACACCCATTAAAGACTTTTTGCGCGCGTGGAGACCAAATGATTTGATAGTTGCAACTAGAAAGATAGTTCGTGATACACTTCAACGAGAGTTGTTTCAGTTACAACGTTGCCAGTTCCGTTATGTTTCGACCAACAGATACACGGCGGCAAAATATTGACGTTGATATACCAGGACACTTGACAGAGTCAAGGAAACAGAATCTTGTGTTGAATGATATAGTCGCAGTTGATGTTGATGTTGTTGAAGATGCTCTACGCGCTGATAAGTCCCCGTGGACGCTAGGATACGCCATGACGATTCATTCATCTCAGGGATTAACTATTACTGATACAGTTGTTTGGATCGTCGATGATCACATCGAATGGTCGAACTTAGTTTATCTTGCAGTGTCTCGAGTTAGAAAAATATCTCAACTGCGGAGAATCGTCATGGACTCGTCAGTGATCAATAATGATA
Organism: Sinohyriopsis cumingii; assembly: GCA_028554795.2. NCBI lineage: Eukaryota > Metazoa > Mollusca > Bivalvia > Unionida > Unionidae > Sinohyriopsis > Sinohyriopsis cumingii. Next base: position 263,555 of record JAPYKE020000181.1, read on the forward strand.
CTGACGAATGTCAAAATGACATAATAAGAAAAAAAATTTATCTGGTTATAAACAAAGTGACAAAAAAAAAACGCGATTTTGATCTTGACACTGATTTCATCAGCGCGTTGAAACAACAACACAATAATCATTGTGCAAGTTGTAATTGTATAATGCTGTGGCGGTATCTGAAAAATGATCCAAGACAATTTACCGTAGAAAGAAAAATAACAATCTTGGTCATACACTAGAAATTACTATGTTGACCTGTCTTGAATGTACTTGGCTTTTGCTGCATTAGCGAGTTTACTAATTGCTGCTTTACCTTTCCAGTATCCAAATGGGGAATAATAAATCGATTCCATTTATACATTTCCAGCCCCTAGCGCTAATTTACCTTTCATCGCGGATCTCACCAACCAATTAGCTGATTTTTCTTTGATATTTTTATTTTTTATAGAATTTAGCGCATTAATTAATTTCACATCTGCAATATGCCTATGTTGTAGATCATTGCTTTTATACGCAACATCATGATTATGACATGCTTTATCAATAGCGTTTATCGGTTCCTCGCCTGGTTTTGGTTGATCCTGATTATCAAGCCTGATATCGATTCGAGTACCAGGACCGCAATAATTATAACCTGGTAGATGTATTTCTCCTGGGTATTTAGCCCACGGAGTTCCCGGTAATTTTCCTAATTCTGCTGCAATATCACCTCCTGGTTTTTTTTTTTTTTTTAATGCTGACTTTGTCCCTGAATTATCACCGGGAATAAATTTAAATTTCTTTGTACCACACCGCGTACACTTACCGGTAACCGCTGATCTGTTATTTTTTTGTGGTAATTGTTGTTAGTGTATCCGTCGGGGTACGCGTCCTGCTCTTCACACAATATAAATCCATAATTATTTTATACAGCATGGATATAATTGATTTCTCAGTGACAAGAAAACGAGAACCTGTCAAGCACCATCCTGCGTTACAGAATTCCATCAGAATGATACTAATAGGACCATCTGGAAGTGGAAAGACACAGTTGTTACTTAATCTTATAATGAGATGGTTAAAGTGGGATAAATTGTATTTGGTAGCCCCGTCAGTTGATGATCAACGATGTTATGATGTGCTTAAAGATTTTGATGAAAACTCGCGATTACTGGATAAAGATAACGATGTTACCAGTTTATAACCGATATTGATGAAACACCATCAGTAGATTCCATAGACGGATTTATTAATAATTTAGTTGTATATGATGATGTGATGCTGGACAAAATGAAATCCAGCTAGGATTTTTTCTCGAGGTAGACATAAAAACACCGATGTCATTCATGTTACTCAACGATACACACAAATACCAAAAGTGATCAGAGATAACTGTAATATTTTAGTTGTGTTTAATGGAGTTGATACACAAATGATGAGAAATATTCATCAAACTTGGTGCAGCGGTGACATGGATATAATTAAATTCAGAAACTTCTTTTCATGAGCGCAAGCTACTCCGCATGGATTTATAACAATAAATTTACATGATCCTATAACAAGATATCGTATTGGACTTGATAAAGTATTTTGATAAATTAATAGCAGCAGAGCGGGCGGGACCTCAAGTTGGTTCGTTTTTGTAATGTACTCGCCATCGACAAGTTTTCAGTTGGAGAAATAACGTGGACTAACCCCCCAGGGACTCTTGGAGGAGAACTCTTTGAGGAACTCTTTGAGAGTCCTCTGTAGTTAGTTATTTTGATTTTTAAGGTTATTAATCCTTTTTTTTAGGAAGGCTTATTTCGGTTTTTGGACGCTTCCAAAAGTCGGTCTCTTCGCCCCCTCTGCTGCTATTCTAGTATTTCAAATGCTCACTCGTTGTTCATCATCGTACTTATATACTTGATCTATTTAACCGAGAGACTTGAACGTTAATTATTCAATAATTTAATATTTTGTCATATTGTCCGCAATATATCATGTATTGACAAACATTTACAAATTTTGTATCGTCAAAATAGAAGAACATTATCAGCTGCGGCCTTCGTTCAAATCTTTTACAATCAATATTGAACATCTTATATTTATGAAATGAAACATGTTTAAACTAAATTCTCAAGCAGATAATTAGATTCGATTTTATCTCTATCGACACAAATGTCTCATGTGTATTTGGCGTAAGGATAATCACGGAAGTGAGGTGATATTTTTGGAAGAAACTGTTTTCTAAGGACAAATTTGAGAGAATTTTGGGGTCGAAATCTCACTCCCCGTCAAAAACATCAACAATTACATGAGTATATTTCTTTTTTGTAGCTGGGTCTAATCTTCAAGAAAATTATGCATATCGTTTGTGTCTACTGACGGTGAAACACATTCAACCTCCACTCCATTGAAAAGTTTAGATGAATGTACCACACTATAACGTCTTAAACCGTTATTTTTTTAATTGAAGCGACTCATACAAAATGTTGAATATTAATTTCAAATATTGGATCGTTTTACATTTATCTTTTTTTTATACACCTGTTAAGTAATTAAATTGTCTGTACTGTTAATATTTTTTTACCTTGTATGACTGCATACTTACGTGTATTTAGTGCGGGTGAATCAAACAGATTTAGTGATTTTCTTTTCCTTTCAGGAAAAATGCTGCGTGCAGTTGGACTTAAAAATTTTATTAAATTTAGAGACGATACGTTAATTCCCTTCCCTTTTGATGGGTAACCGACGAAGCCGAGAGCATTTACATAATCGGTGATTATGATAAATTACCTAAAAAACCACCCTTTAGGAAGTACACAAGACTACTTCGTACCTCCATATTTCGAAAGAGACAAACAAATATGGAAAGATTGTTCTATGTTTAGGGAAAACAGAGGGCAAAAGTGACGTGTTCATGGAGATGGTTACAAGATAGATCTCAAGGATTATAAAGTGGCAAACTGTCAGGTAATCTTAAATCGGTCAGAGAAAGATGAACTGAAGACCACACTTCCGGCTTTGACAAAATCAGATTCAAATGAAACACTCGAAATGTACTTGAAATGTGTTGCAAGAATTATGACTCGAAAGATTAAAGCGGTGATAAAATCTGTGGTTACTGAGACGGATGTTGAACGCATACTTAGAGCTCTGAACAAATGCGTTGTTATTACCTTCAACCAGAGATCGATTGGACCTCTTCAATGGTCAACAAGTATGCGTATCAAGCCCAAGGAACGCGAAAGCAACTACAGCCTAGCAAGAACACGGTGCGAGATAATTAATGCATTTCAAAGTGGGCAACACAAGTACGATAAAACAGGCGAGGAACGGCTTTTCAAAGCGCTCACGGGAGAAAGTAATGTTATTTTTCAGAGACTAGATAAAAAAGAGAACATCAAGGTCACTATTGACAACCAGCCAGTTGAGATACTGAAGGTACCCCAGGGAATGCTGGAGGCAAAAAAACGTTCTCTGCTTATGTCAAGCACAAAAATTAGAACCGTCTTGCCCGAGGAACCATATAACGGCATGCATCCTCAAATGATTCAAATAATTCGAGAAATACTTCTACCTCAGATCAGAGAGAAAGTAATTATGTCACCACTAATAATCCGGCATTTATTGATGCCCTAACTATATATCAAACAATAAAATTCTACAGAGATGACACAACTTCAAGAGTTATCCTTGTGGGTGACAAACTGAAAAGCACTAAAACGGAACATCAGAAGACAGCACGATTAGTCGCCAGCGAGAAATACACGAATATGTTGTTCGCAATAAAGGTCTTTTTTGTTGAGGATGGTTCAGACTATTTGTTCATCAACAATCTTTTTTCCCACCTGCAAAAGTAGGGGAAAATGATGATGATCGCAGGTCATGCCTGGATAAACTTCGTCATCTAATCGCTTCGTTGCACGTAGTGAGCATGGGTGGTGAAAAAAGCAAAGTCAGGTGGAATTTTTAAGCCACATTTTGAAAATACCACGGATATTTTTATTGGATAGGGATGTAGTCGTAGAAAAGGATCTTAAATAAGTTCCAGAATTAGTAGAGAAAAGCTTGGGAGGTCAAAGAAACTACAGAAACTACACACTTGGGGCAAAATATTAACTTTAATTCAGCAGATACAATACTGATAAAAAGATTGAAAGATTTAACAAATCCTATCTCAGACGATGATGTGAACGCACTTCGCCGTAAGTAAAACATTTCAGGATAAAATAAAGGCTGCAGAAAAGTGTACAATAAATCTGCAACCGACCTATTTGATAACAACACTGAAACCAAAGACATCTATCGAATATGTTTCGAAGAATACATAAAAATTAGTTAAGACGCATGTGAAAAATAATAACTGGAACGAAGCCCGTAAATGTCTCCAAGCCGAAGGCGTATTTCTTTGGAAAGAGGGCGACTTAGAGGATAGTTTCATGGAGATAATCCTTGAAACAGAGGATGGCACGAGTGATGAAAATAAAATGTACAGGGTACATAAAAGACGCAAAACATTTTCTACACTGAATCTTCAGCTGGACTTAACAAAACATTTCCGAGGTGAATCAAATCCTGGTTCAAATCCAAAGAAACTGTACATGGATGATAACGTTTCAGTAGTTGATATCGAAGCAGGCATTGACAGTGTTTTACGACTTTGCTCAAAGAAATCAAATATTGCCAATTTAACTGCATTCCTATTTCGTTGTGCTAACGGACATGTTTAACTTTTGCAGAATATTGAATAAATATATGTAGGGAAAAGTAGATGGATTTTGTTTACAAGATTTGTTTATTCTGTCTTGAAGTATCAACTAAGAATAAAGAGATCAGCGGGGTGGCGGCGGAAATTGCCCTTTTCTTGTCTTCCGATGATCGCCATGAAATCTATACCATCCAGGACAAAACGACGCTTATATCGAGTGCGCCCAACTTTATGAACCGTCATTGTAACATACTTACTTAGGTGGCAGGGGACAGTTCGTAAATCGGCCCTTGACTATTTTCTTAACGTAAGGCTATGATATGACTTTTTGAACTATTATTGTGTAGATATTAAAGATATGCATATATTTGTGAATTTGGTCTTTCCGGCTTGTATTGTTATTGAAACTGATGTGAGACATACCTCATGTAGTCAATGCACAGTGTGTAGCCAGTAAAATACCAGTAACTGGGTAGGAAGCAGAGATAGCCACTTACAGCAATAAACACGTCGGTTCAAGACACGTAGAAAATCTCAAAAACTGTTTGGTTGACACCTAATTTGAACTGCATCAATCTATTAAGTACACAATGTTTTTCAAATGCCTGCCACCGTGTCAATAATACCACTTACACGTTTGTATCGAGCAAGTGAGTCCATCAACTGACATAACGGCAGGCGCTATAGCATGTCGTAAATGGCCAATATCTTTTATTGCCGAATCAAGATCGCTGTATAGTCTTTGCTCAAGAAAAACAGCAAAATTTTCGTCCGCGTATTTTTGGATGTACCAACTTCCCGATTTCCGTCTGGGTTACGTACAGCAACTATCTTTTTGTTATTCATGTTGAGTTCCTCCTTCATTGTATCCCCGCTGAGAGAAAAGAGTTTGTATTTCATCTACCATAATCGCACGGGACGTCTAGTGTTACCTACCTCGTAGACTTCAACAAAATTACCCACGACTGCCCCTGGCATTTCAGTAATAATATCAGTCAGCACAATGTTGCTGGTTTTAATCTGTCAAAATTGATTTTGAAATAAGACGATCTCAACCTTATCCACCTCGGTGTAGTTCAATAACGCAGCCAGATTTTTCCTCATTAATCGTCGGACAGAGGTCTGTCAGAGCTACGCTCGAGCGAACTATGTTCGCTGCGCTGCATGTTCTAATAATGCCGATACAGGATTACGACCCTCAGTGATAGCAAAGACTGTCTGCAGATATTCGTTCCCGCATATCGTAGGGTCTGTCATTGTATTGGCATCGTTGATGACCACAGCGAAGCCTTCAGCGGGCGCACATACTTGATAAATTTGCGGCAACACGTATTAATAAAAATATATGATTGCGCGCAAACTTATATAATAGAGGAATAGTGCGTTCTTGTCTCTTCTGTGGTATCAAAACTGATTACTTCTGTTTCTTTCCGCCAGGGTGTACATGGCAACTGATCTCGCAGTAGTTTAGTTTTTCTTCTTTGCCTGCTCAATAAAATCTAAATTTAACATCGGTACAACAGAGCTCACATTGGGATGGTTTGCTCCCTGCATGTGAGCAGAGCTCACTTAGATAGTCTTAGACCGGTATCCTAAACCGGAGAGGCTCTCCCGCGAGGTGTCAGTCGCAGCCCGGACCCTTTTTTCCCATGAGAACGCAGTTCTTCTCCGATTACCGTATTTGCTAATTTATGTCCGTCATATCCTGCAAAGCCTAACATATCCACTTTTGTTACCGCGGGTGTTGCAGCTGCTAGCAGCGCTGGTATCGCTGCGACAAGCTAGAATATCCCGCCGTTTTGGGCATATTGGCGACCTCAGCCGCTGAGAGTGATATTGATATGCCACGTGCTTTCGTGATCGCATCTTTAACGTGAGCGCGTTGTCGCTCAGTTAGCGCTAGTTTATTTGGCCTGCCGCGTAACTGCGTGTGTGATAATCTCATATGCGACATCAGGCGATGATAAGCCCGTGCGACACGATTCTGATAAAAATTAGGCTGGATTTCTTCAGATGGTTCTTGATAGCCATTTATCCGCAGGGAAACTTTGCTGACTCGTTCAAACGCCATGGGGTTTCTTTCTTGAAAGTCCAATCGTTCAACATCTTGAACGCTATGAATACATGTCGAGGTGCAGAGATCATTTGTTTTGTGCGATTTTCCACATAAAATTTCCAGACACTGCACTTTGATCTGTATATGACATCATTGTCAGCCACGACAGCGTAGAGTGACCACCTGAGGCACCAGTGCCCGACATAAAACAAAGAAGCCATGTTTCTTCAGCAAGCGACGGTGTTAACGCTGTCATCCACTGATACATTTATTCCAGTGTAACTTTTCAGCACTTCCCGCAGATTGTTGTCATCGCCGCATCGTGTTAGAGTAACTGTTTGCTTTGCCCAAAAAAAGAAATTTTTTGACTTTTCTACAAAACCCAAAGAGGTGTGACAGTGGAAACACTCAGCTAAATTGGCTTTGGCCATTAATGTTTATTCAACGTGCTGCAAATCCCAAGTTGAAATTGGAATTGGACGGCATTGAAACCGCTAATGGTGTGGCTGGTTTGTCTATCGTCCCAGCTATCTGATCAGCAGTTTCTGTGGCTGAAGCGATAAGGATTCTTACCGTCGATTCACATGATCTAACATCAGCATTATCCGTGGTGTCTTTGGCGAACATCATTGATGGTCCAGCGCTGCGAGTATAATCATCGGACAATTGTGCGAGTCTAAGTATTCTTGGTGCCACGTCAAGGTTGTCAAAGCATGTTTCTATTTCTGTTCAGTCAATGATGTATCTGAATGCTATTAAATAACGCCGTGATATCATTTTTAACAAAATTATATTGTTCTACAGGAGTGTTTGGGGTGTTATTGGCTTTTGTGGGTTTTACCTTCGAGCTCAATGAACGCTTAATCGGGCAGGAAATACGGGCTTGTATCATGAATATGTAATTCTATTTGTCCATGATCATCTGGTACGTGAGCGTCATAAGAGTAATATTGATAATCCCGAACAGACTCGTCCTTGAAAGAGCTCGCTTCCGCCGTTGCATTTGAGTCGGGGCGCTCGTGCTGGAGCACTGATACCTGGACAACCATTCTCCGGTACCGAAAGCGCTTTTTGGGCCAAATGATAATTGTTGTGGGCCTCGTGTAAATGCTCGGGATATTCCAGGTCAACTTCAAGAACGTATCCGTTGTCACCGTAGATGTTGTGATCGTGCAAGTCTTTATGTAAATCAATGTGTGCAGGATGGATCGACTGAAATCCACCAACTGGAAGTGGCTGTACTATAACGTAATTATACAAATTGTTCGCATCGAGATATATGACATAACTGTTGGGGTCAGCGAGGCTATACGTGGACGCGTTGGGGTTGTTGGCACGAGGGTATCTTTTGACGACATGTATATTTCCGCCATGAAATGATTGCTTGATAAACAGATGCTGCTCAATTCCCAAGAGCAATTGCATCTCTATTTTGTCTTGGACAACAATGGATCCCAACCCATATCCGGTGACAAAAACCATGGGACCGGATCGAGCTTGCACACGTCCATGGTGGTGTCACGAAATGCCTGAAACACGTAGACGAACAGCAACACATCGGTGCGCAGATACAGATTGTGATAGTCACCGAGGTTTTGCACTCGAAACCAGACCAGACTTTTCCTCATGTTCGTTTTCGGCGGCGGAAATACCTTCATGTGAGAACGATGAATAAAACACTTTAATCGAGGGCAACTGAGTTTCTGCGAATTTGCTCCAGTCGTTCATGTACTCGCACTCGAGATGAGGCCGCTATTATTTGGACACTGTCGACGAGAGATTTTGAAGTTCTCTGCCATCAGATTGCCCACTGAATTCTCCAGGGACGGATTCATAAACTGAATCGAAGCGATAAACTGCAATTGTCCCAACCGAAACGTGATGTGTTTTTCCATGCTGTTGGGGATCACGCTTATCGGTGAGTTGGATGACGTGGCTACTGCTTGTATGACGCAGGTTATGAAGCCCGACAGGTTGGGGAAAATTTTCAATTGCAGATTACACGCCTTGTTTGTGGCACCTCTGTACGCGCCAGTGATGTGACAGAAATCACCAACTTTGGAACCGGGACATTTTTATTTTTCATCGGTGAACGAGCTTCGCTCTTTATCAGTTTGCTGGCTTTCCTCTTTGTCATTGAAAGCTTTTTCCACACGTACAGCAGTGAATGGCTGCAGTAAACTCACGATTGTTATCACCAATCATAATTATGCGTGCTAGTGAATCGAGATGGTGTCAAATCCATTTTGTTGTGACTTCTATCGACCTGGGAAATACCTCCATTGTGTTTGGAGTACCCTGAGCACGATAAAGGACTGACGGTTCTGATCGGCCATCACATCGAGATAAAACATAGCAAAACCCGTATGGAATTTGTTCTGCAACGTACACTGTTTCATCTATGTCAGGCGCATTGAGTCTTTGTTAGCAGCATTGCTTTCCACTGCAACATTCAGGCATTCATAATCTGCATAGATGACACACGGGACTTTCATCTTTCGCTGTACTGCAATAAATTTGACGGTGTTTTTACCGGACTCAGGCATGATTGTACGCTGTGATTTTTCACTGATACCACCGCAGTAAAAGCCAAGACTGGTGAGCGATTCTTGAGTGTTATATAGATGCATGCAACGTCTGCACGGATATTTCTTGCTGTGATGCTTACAGTTTCGTTAAGCATCCAACCAAGATCATTGATCCATACATAGTGCGTAACTGATTCTAATTTTTTCATTTTGCTCAGCTGCAGTAAGTCAGTCTGAATTCGTTTGTCATGGACAGCGGATGAAAACCTTTGTCATACCTGAACACATTACCAGCAATACTTGGGTTAACTGTTTGAACTTTCTTCAGTGTGGATTTGGTCACTTGCAAGGGAGACTCGATATTACCAAAGTCGAGTTTACTGCAGTGTCACTGGCATTTTCGAGGCACGCCTTAATTGTCACTGACAGGGTATAGCACCGACAAAATCGCCCATTCAAAGCAACGATTATTAAAGTTTTTCACGCTGATCAGGATTACGCAGGGACCACTGTTAATCCACGGATTAGTAGTTTGATTCCATCCTCATCACGACTAAGCGGAATAACTAGATCAGCGCCGAAAACAATGTTTGCTTTGACCACAGCGTGACCAAAGTTTTATAACACCACTACGATTCCAATAATCAAATTTGTCAGAAGTTGTTGAGCGTCTTTGCTTGGTAAGTAGGTGGGTGGGATAATGGCGACGTGATTTTTCCAACTCATCACGACGTTTCTGAAATTTGAATTCGGGCACATGTGATTGTTGTGTTCTTGCACGAACATACTCCTCTGCTTCAGTAGCTATAGTAGGGCGAAACGACGTTTATGTTCATCCTAAGCACGAAGAGGTTTTGTCCATACGAGTCTACTATCGCAAGGATGTCGACTTTTTCTGCGTTTCTGGGTATTCGGATATTGTATTCGTGCTCAAATTGTCTTATTTTTTTTACGGTTTTTTTGTTGCTGGTTCATGCTACCATGGCAGTGACAACCGGTGGCTGTGGCGGTGATAGTTGCGGATTCAGCACAAAGATGTGACTCAATAATTCAAGTTTGTTTGCTTTTTCCATATGACTTGTCATGTATATGCCATGCTGTCGTACCAGCTGTCTTAGATGTGACACTGTAGGAATCCTTATACTACGGGCAGGGCGAAGCATCTTTCTAATGGGGAAATTTTGTCGATGGTTTGTTTTATTTTAGGGATTTTGTCAAGATCAGAAACCTTTTGATTATTTTCTCTTTTTCTTGTATTGTGGAATCTGTTTGTGCTTGCTTGGGCATTCACAAGTGTTTGTGGTTTCGATTTTTTTTCTACGCAATTCATAGTACTCACGAATAGATCCACAAGGTTGACAAAGTTGTTTAGGTGATTTGACTTATATGTCACATTTTCGGCAATGTCGAGAACCTGATCCCTCACGTAATGTATGCGTGTGTGCTCTACAGTACTCATAATGACATGTTCTGCCACTGGGTTCGTATTTTCCAGGGCAGGATGCTTTGCATTTGTTGCGTCCCAATGCCATGGAACTTTCTGTATACATACTCACAAGTGTATATCTAACTGGCGACAACATTGCTATGTCTTCCTGTTTCATTTGACGAGAATCCTCCTCCGGTATTTCATGGCAAAACCAGTAGTGCTTGACACTATCACGAAGCCGACCATCAACCTTTGCCAAACGATTGAAAAATATATTACATGCCCAAACGCTTGTCAGAAAGTAGTCCGTGGAAAGACCTTCAAATGACCCATCAATGAGTAGGACGCCAACATGAATTTTGTCAGGCTGTCGAACGTATCCAACAATGTTTAACGCCTGGTGAATTTCATTCACATTTTTGAGTTGTCTATGTTTGATGAAAGCGTTTAGTAATTTTCTTATATACTCGCGCTGCCTCTTTTTTGCATCGTGATATCTTGCTTTGTAAAACAAATAATCTTGATTGGTGTGCTCGATTATCATTCTTATACTTACGTCACCGAAGCATTTGGTTAATTAGCCTGGTATGAAACATCCTCGTCACTGACCACATCAAAAACTTCACTCGCTTCAGACGTAGTGCGCGAATTATCATGGTTTTTTTTTTTGAGGGTGTACTCTTTCATGCACGACGTTCTGCAATTTGTTTTAGTTCTGTTTGCCTCAAAAATCTGACCAAGTGTGTTTCGTTCTATTTCTAAGGTCACTCTCAGATTCATCAACTGACCACTGTGCTCCAAATTTGTTGCGGAGAATTCGTACAGCATCTTCTGTGCTTCTTTAACATGTATGACACATTCAAACGATACAGCGTTCTCCATGTGTCGGTCAAATTTTTAATATCCCATTCTTTTGAAGCTGTACACTCCCATTTGCAATGTCCATAAATTTCTTTAATATACGTTGGGAATCAATAGTTGCACTGCCACTTATTGTTATATATATAATCAGCTAATGATAATCCATTTAATATGAGAATATTTTTCAACTCGACTGTATTTTCCTCTTTCAACCAGCAATAAATGATCAATGTACATATACAACAGAGGCTATATAACACACTGTGATAAAAATCAATACACAACAGTGCTGGTATATACACATTCATTTAATGTAGTAGGCTTGGCAGTGCGTATATTGATCGCTACCATAGACTTGTCTGTCTGAGTACATCATCACTCACTCTCTCTTTCAGAGGATTATTTTTCGTCTTTCTACAATACCTGCAGATTAGAGTAGTACGAAAGGCCGGCTTTTGACTTACTGGCTCCCACTTTGTCGGCATTTCCATCCGGATGAGTCTCTACCTACCATGACTAAATCACATGCATCGCAAGTGTGCTTGCCTGTGTGAACGATCAAAATTCAAAGTGAGCCATAGACAACGCTATATAGGTACTATAAGGTAATGGTGGGTTGAGGCGAGGACCGGTGTAAATGTTGCAAAGTGGGCCAGTAAGGCAAAACACCGAATTACCAACTACTCGTACCCATGTACGAGAACATACATATGTATTATATCAGAGAAAACACGCATCATTATACAAACTAATTATGACTTATATGCAATGCTTTTCATGATAATTGAGAGAAACAACAATGTTATTAATTTTGATTAAAGAACAAATGCAACACTGTATAGCGTGGAAATTGAGATATGCTATTAACAAAGTAAAGCTGACAATACTGAAACATAAACATATAGCGAAGCAAAAGATTTTGTGCTAAGATAAGGCAATAAGAATGAATTTCGTGCATTAAAAAGTATTAAAAAATCAAATTAAACTCATTAGACTCTCATACAATGGTAATTTAATTAATAGTTATCTTTAATAATAAATTAGTCAGTAATTAGTTACGTGGGTGGGTAGGGAAGGGTAGAAGAATTGAAGGGTCTAGTAAAGATAGTAAATTCTAAAATAAGAGGAGAACGGAAGAAACAACTTCTACTTATTATAATTGCAAATAATTTTTCTTACTACTACGAATATTATTAGACACTAGTGCTTATTTTTTCCATACGCAAAATAAAAAATAAATAATAAATAATTAGTTACGAGCTGTGTGTTTTCAGATCGCTATTATTCAATCTTATTTAAGAGCACTCAATCAATGCAATGATCAGAAATCACACATGCAATTTTATTAAGCCCTACATTTATGTCTCTGATGAGTCCGTGCTATTATAAAAAATTCTCCATACATTTTCGGTTCTAGTAGAAGTGCAAGAGTAAATTTTCCACCTTTATATCCATAATCTTTGCGTCAATATTTTAATCTTTAGTCTGTCGTATGCTTTCCTATTTGAATGAACCATTTTATGAAAAATATGTTGCAGGGCAGATAGAAGTTTTACCTATATACTGTGATAGATCGTATTTGCTAGTAGTAAAAGATATGTTTGGTTAATTCCATAACATAACAGCTAATTCTTGCCAGTACATCTAAATATGGCTACTGTAGATCTCTTTTCACACCATTAATTAATAAAACTGTACATTTTGTATCCTACTGCTGGATGATTTATGCTATTTCTAAGACAACGATGACGCCCTCTTTTCATAGTGGAACTTCAGAAATTTAAAATTTCCATGAACCAGTAGTCGAAACGAAGAAGGTCAAAATGACCCCAGATTTGGCGCCTAGTTATTAAAAGGCGGCAAATATATTTATTCCTGCTTGGTTACGCTAAATAAGGGGCGTGTTTCCCACAATAAATTTCCTAGTTTTAATATCGTCACTTCGAAAATTTAATCAGTCTAAGCTTTTCTGCGAGAGAAAACAAGTGTAAGAAGACTCCGAAAGTAAATTTGGCAGAAATTCTCTCGTAAAACTGTTGTCCAAGAGGATTGTTGTCGAGGAAAACCGACGAACAAATTTGGCGGTAGAAGCGAGGAACGCTGAAAGCTCTATGGTATCTGTGACAATTCCATGTAATTTGTTGATGCCCATATATAATGCTTTGCTGACTTCATTTACTTATATTTGCATGAATTATTTGCTACATTCGTATATCAATTTGCTTTATGAAGTATAACTGTGTTGAGCTTATGCATAGGAAGTCGTACATTAATCTTCTTTAGATAAGTTTGACTAATTGTTTGAATTTGTCATCTTATTTGCATAAGATTTAGGTTCTAAGAATTTCATGCATTACATTAGTTAACATGAGTTACGAGAATCCGTGTGAATTCACCGAATTTGAAAGATTTCGCGTATGATTAAGGTTGAGTGTGTATTCGCCGAACATGACGTAGTAAGGCATGTAATGTATTTCATCCATTCACAGGTGTAAACTGAGGCTGGCTCTGAACTTTTATGCCTCGTGTGATGTTAATGCGTGATGAATTAGCCATTAGACTAACTAGGGTCGTTATAGGACATGTGGAGCCGACTGACAGCCTTAGCATCTGTTTAGCACTGATAGTAAGATCTGATAAAGAGAGGCGGATAATTCAAATCCCTGTATCATCAACAACAGGAAATTTATCCTGTGATGTATTATCTCTGAGACGTATTCTGAGACGTATCCTGAGGCGTATAATGAGACGTATTATCCTGAGATCCAGGTATCTGTGAATCTACGTGCCACGCACAGAGTTGAGGACCGAAAGAGGCAAGATAGACGGAAGTCGAAGGAAAACCTACAGTGAAAGTGGAGTGAACCAGAGGAACAGGTTATGCAATGGTACAAGGCATTGACTTAGTTTGTTCACTCGATCCTATGATGAACTAATTCTATCAGTAAAACAGATCGGCTACTTTATTCAAATAGATTTGTTTTGTTTTTTGCAATTCTGTGAAAGTTTTATTTCTAGACGCAGAGTATATTCCTGATGCAATTAATTCTCACGGTTGTTTTATGTAATTGATTGAATTGTTGTTTACATGTACGGGGGCTCGTGTTGGTCTGTTCTATATATCTGCTCAGATCACTGTCTATTCCAACTATAAGTTTCACCACTTATATTTATATTTACTCAAACCGGGCAATAACATTGAGGGCGGTTAATCTCTAGATAACGAGAACCAAATTAAGCGGACACCTTGAAAGAAGGTACAATCCGCCAACCCACAAACGTCTTGCAAGAAGAGGGGACTTTGTGTAAGGTATCTACAAAGTGGACCGTGGGCCGCGTACAAGTGGGGACCTCGTCCGAGGATCAGAACATTTTCATTCGAGTAAAAGATTCTGAGCAAATATAGAACAGAATCAGTATCGAAATAGTGATAATTTCATTATTATTATAAGAAATAGGAATCAGAGTGAATCGAATCATTGCCTGCTTATTTTTTTTATATTGTGTATGCGAATTAATGCCATTTCTTTTCATAGTGTGATGAAAATATTGTAAGAATTGAGACACATACCTTTGCTGTCAAGTCGTATTCTAAATTTCTGGAGTAAAGTGAAAAATTACCTTTGTATTCTCTTGGGAGAAGATATATTTAGACAAACCCGCAGTAATAAATCACGCCTTGTTAGTGGGTAAGCATTGCACTAATTTGGAGAGACATTCCAGCTGTGTACTGCCTTTTTATCTATTGATTGATTGGTACAAGGATCGTCTGGTCTACTACGGCACTATGAGCTGTCGGCAGAAACGTTTCGGAAACTCTTTAGAGAATCGTCGAAGAGAGCTACCGAAACACATCGCAATTCCATAGCCGCGTACGTGTAATATTTGATAAATGGATGATAATGTCTGGTACTTCGCTAACGTATGAAGGCATACGCGAAGAAATTTTGAAAGAGCACGTCTTAAGTACGTAGAGAAAAGACTTAATAGTGTTCTTAACGGAGCGTGCACTCGCGTCCAAACACTTGCGGTGGCAGGGACCGACCTGGAATCGGCGAGCTTAGAAAGACCACTGAGGCTGCACCCCTAAGACGGAATGGTCAGAATGGTGGGAGGCCAGGGGCCAGAAATCTCAGCCGAGAACATTTCCGTGGGTCGGGGAAGACTCAGGGGGCAGAGAAGGATACCACAGGGAGGAAAGGTGAACCGGTGTGTTACGGCTGCAACAGACCAGGCCATGTCATTAAGGATTGTATGAAGTATCGTCCGACAACGATTAATTCGGTAACTCTGAATACTGTTGAGAGACAAGAAACAGTGGAGTTGACTAATACAGCGGTAGTTACGGTTAACGGTGAGAGGGCAACCGTACTGTATGCCACAGAATAAGGCAAGAAATATCTTGGTTTCGCCTTAGAACGATTAGATCATTTTCGTCGTACATGCCTACAACGTTACCTAGGGTGAATAATTGTTTTTTCTGGGTAAGCAACTGAACTAACATGTACTTCGTCGTAGATAAGATTGCGGCGAGATTCACGGTAAGCACGGGTATTTTACCCTGACTAATGCTCACTCTCCTGTGGATTTAAGGCAAGTTCCGTTTCTAACTGACACACTGGTGTATGGATCTTGTCAAGGAGTGAACGTTCTCCATTTGTGTTCTCAGCCATGGGGTAAGTGTTAAGTTTTTATTGTATTTGGTATATGAAGCGTATTCAGTTTTTAATGTCGTATCGTGAAATGATGCATTTATTACTACGCAGATTTGAAAGGTTGTGAACTTTTGAATTACAAGTTGCTATTAGAGTATACTTTAGTTGCACATATCTATAGATATTAATTCTGAACCTATTATTATGACCAGTTTGTCTTTTATTGTAGCTGTTTAGGGCTGTTTAGAGCTGACAGAAGCTGTTTAGGGCTGTCTGAAGCTGTTTAGGACTGTCTGAAGCAGTTTAGGACTGTCTGAAGTTGTTTAGGGCTGTCTGTAGCTGTCTGTACGTATGTACATACGTATGTCTGTGCGCATGGTGGATCCATGAAGGGAGGGTGTAGCCAATACAAGTGGGCCAACCCAATCTAGGAGAACTGTGTGCTGTCGGTGAGTGTGTGTGCGGGTATCTCAGGCAGACTGTGGGTCGATATGGAAGATGATGTAACCATCAAGGCCATACGAAGACGAAACCGCTAGTTTGTAAACTTGTGCGCATGGTGGATCCATGAAGGGTGTGTACGGCAAATACAAGTGAGGGCCAACTCAAGAATTCGGGAGAGCTGTGTGGTTTGTCGGTGGACACATTTTGCAAGTTTTACAAATATATATAAATCATACGGCTGCATAAATGACTGAGCAATGTTTGTTTCAATTGGTTGTTTCATTTGAGTACACAATTGAGTCATTTTGAATACATAAGATTATTTGAATCTGAATTTTCTGATTACATGAGATTATGTGAATCTCACTTACATTCCAGGAGATTATTTGAATCTCACTTTCCTTTGAATCATTTTTTGTTTTCCTACTTTGAATGTTTTGATAGAATATTTGAATGAGACGTATGTTTGGAGCGTGAAAGAGTCACTGCATTTGTCATATATATATTATTTTCATTAATTCATTTTATATAAATTATCATCATTCATCACACTGTGTTATGTTGTCATTCGATCCAGGCATCCATTCAGGTCTATCCTGTTATACTGTATGATGCCGGCTGCAGTTATCCGGCCTTGGTGGATAGTAGGTATGTCAAGCCTGGGGATTATATAGGCGAGACGGTTGAGGTCCAGTTTGCTAACCGGATGAAGGATTTGCTTCCGGTCATTAGCAATGATCTTGATTCGCCGTAAGTAAAGGGACGAATTCAAGCAGCGTATTTGTCGACTCTGTCTCATGATGTAATGTTAGGGTGTAGGTATGTGTTGCCACAATCTAACCCCATGATGTGTACACCTGTACACGTGGGGTCTATTGAAACGAGGGCTATGAAGCGAAGGTCAGGGTCAAAGCCGCTACGACCCACGACTTCGCCCATAGACAATTTGCTACCTGGCGAGTTGAGGAAGCTTCAAGAGGAAGATTGGTCTCTCAACAAGGTACGCAGGTACGCAAAAAGATGGGTCATACGGAAAATGCCATACGGCGAGGTGAAGTTTACGACGAAACGTGGTATTTTGTATCGGTTCGCCAAGAAAGGGACCGATACGTTCAAGCAAGTTGTTGTGCCCAGAGCGAAGCGAGCAGAAGTGCTTAGGCTGGCACGTGAGGGTCTACTTGGAGACCACATAGGCGTGGCGAAGACCAGAGATAGGTTAGTGAGGTAGTTCTACTGGCCATGTGTGTACGGGGATGTTCGGAGGTTTTGTTTGTCGCGTGACAAGTGTAGCGGATGGCACCTCCCATCGCCCGGTGCCACTAGGAACCACCCCAGTGATTGACGAACCTTTCTCGAGGGTGGCGATGGACCTAGTAGGTCCGATAAAGCCAGCGGCAGAAAGCGGTAATCGTTATATACTAACGATAGTTGATTACGCAACCCGATACCCGGAGGCAGTGGCCTTGAAGAACATTGACTCAGTCACGGTGGCTGAGGTCTTGTTAGGAGTTTGGTCGAGAGTTGGTGTCCCTGAGGAGATACTGACTGACCAGGCGACGCAGTTCGTGAGTCAGGTGATGGAAGAGGTAAATAGATTGCTGTCCATTAGACACCTGACGACTACACCTTATCAGCAACAGTGCAATGGTTTGGTGGAGTGTTCCAATGGGAAATTGATACAGGCTCTGAAGAAGCTCTGTGAAGGTCGACCCCGGGATTGGGATCGATACTTTCCCGCGATACGGTTTGCGTATCGAGAAGTACCACAGGCTAGTTTGGGGTTTTCGCCCTTTGAATTAGTCTATGGGAGGACAGTCAGGGGACCCATGGCTGTGTTAAAACAATTATGAACGGATGAGCAATCATCCAAGGAAGTGCGAACAACATACCAATATGCTGTTGATCTCCGCAACAAACTGGAAGAGGGTTCTAAATTGGCTCAAGAAAATCTCCGCAACGCAAGGGGACGTCAAGCCAAATATTACAACAAAAGGACGAAGGAACGTCACTTTGATGTGGGTGACAAGGTGTTGCTGTTGCTGCCGTTAGAGCACAACAAACTTCAAGTCTCATGGAGGGAACCATTCGTGGTAACGGAGAAAAAGGGTGGGCAGAACTACCGTATCTGGGTAGGAGACAAGGAGAAGTTGTATCACGTAAATCTCCTGAAACGTTACCGTGAAAGAGAAACACCCACAGAGTTCATGGTTGCTACGTTGTAACTGAAGAACTCGACGACAATGGAGGAGAGGCGGAAGTACTCCCTAGTTGTCCCTTGACGAGGGAAGAAACCTATGCTTGACGGGACGTTAACATCAGAGCAACGTAAGGAAGTGGAGTCGTTACTCCAAGATTACTCAAGCGTCTGGACAGAACGACCTGGCAAGACGGAGTTGGAGGAGTTCACCCTGAAATTACTGGATGAGAAATCAGTGAAGTTGAAACCATATCCGCTACCCTATGCGAAATTAGAAACTGTCCGAAACGAAATTCAAGCTATGATAGACCTGGGAGTTATAGAACCAGCTGAGTCGGCGTATAGCTTTCCTGTTGTGTTGGTACAGAAGAAAGACGGTACACACATATTTTGCGACGATTACAGCAAGTTGAACTGGATCACGGAATTCCAAGTGGAACTTTCACCTGACCCTGAGTGCATATTTGCCAGGTTGACCAATGCGAAATATTTTTCGAAAACCGATCTGTCCAAGGGATACTGGCAAATACCAGTTTGAAGTGAAGACAGAGCAAAACTTGCCTTCGCAACTCCAGATGGGACCTACCAGTGAGTAGTCATGCCATTCGGGTTCCAGAATGCGCCGAGTGTCTTCACACGTATGATGTGAATATTACTTGAACCATTAGGAGGGACTGGAGTTTCAAACTTCATGGACAATTTACTCTTAGCGACAGCTACTTGGGACGATCATATCATTTTGCTGAAAAACGTTTTAGAGCGACTTCGACAAACGGGACTGACAGGACGACCGTCTAAGTGCCATATAGGGTTTAGAAAACTAACCTACCTAGGTCATACCCTCAGCGAAGACACGTGAACCCCAGATAGCTCAAAGGTCGACCAACTTAGAGACGCAGTTTACTTGCTGTCTATTTATGTCCTTGACAAATGTTAGTTTACATTGCTCCGAATTATGTAGTCGAAGCTTTATTTCATAACACTTCAGTAGGAAGAGAGAGAGAGAGAGAGAGAGAGAGAGAGAGAGAGAGAGAGATGCAACCAATGATGAGGTCAAGGATGAACTCTCTAATCTTTTGAGTCTCGCAAATGTAGACCAAAATGAAGTCGTTGTTTTTCAATATAAACAAGGAAGAATAAAGACGAATAATATCCCGTTGACAGATATTACTCTGCGGGTTCCAGATGCGACTGAAGTTAACTTAGTTAACTTTACTAAAAACGGCGATCTCAATATGGATAAAAATACAATTATTAATGTGAGAGAACCGAAATCAGATGATGATGTGGCAACAAGAAGATATGTAGACATCATCAACAACACGATCCGAATTGAGATCAATGATCGTTTATTAACAGCAGGTGATACAATGACTGGTTCTCTCAATATACTAAAAATAAAATTACTGGTCTTGGAGAACCAGAATCAAGAGGTGACGCTGCAATGAAGAAATACGTCGATGATAGCAGCATTCAGATATGAACTCGTTAATGACAATCAATGATGGAATGACCACATTTAGATATGAATATTCTAATCATGTACACGCGTTTTAAAATTTTCGTAGAAATATAAATAGAACCATTAATGGTTTTTTTTGAGTCCATTAGTCATCGACATTAAGCTCTCTGACATAAAAAAATACCGACAGTGTAGTATATACTGTGGCATCTGGATCAACGTTATGGTCACAACTCAAGAAATTCATTAAACATCGCGCTGAGGTTACCGGGTTATACAGGTTCTCTATACTCGGCGTTACAACATTTACGATATCCACCACAATACCACGACGTTATCCAGTTAACGAGTTTACTGGATGTGTGTAAGTTATGTTGGATCAAAACGACGAGGGGACCTGAAGAAAAAGGAAACCCCGTCTTGTACTTTTGGTGCCTTGAATTAGTCGCTCAACTACCACCTACTTAAAATATAATGAGCTCCCAAATCAACGTTCAAAATTACAGATACAACCACTTATGAGAGTGGTAAATCGAACTGAAAAATAACGTTGACGAGTATACAGTAAAAGTAAAAAATATCGCCGACGTGTAGTTGTTGACATAATTGTGTATTCGGCGTCCGCTGTTATCGCTGCAACCGGTGTATTGCTATCAACAATAACAATGACATCACTAGCAGTTATAACAATTTGTGTTTCAGCTGCAACAACAATTGCTGGTATTCTTGGTATCATAGCAAGAAATATCTACATGTAGCGAAAATAAATTGCATAAGTATACAATAAAGTTGCATACAGCGACGCTAGCATACTCCAAATTATCTTCGTTGATATCATTATGTCTTAGCGACGGAATGATATCAGATAGCGAGTTTAGAGAAATGATTAAGATTAACAACGAGGCAATGACTGTGTCAAAATCTACGTCAGATTTAGAAAATCGGGATTTAAAATCAGGGGTTATAAATAATGTCGTCATCGCAAGAATTACTGCAAAGATCGTCGCTAATACAACTCCGTCAAAAACCACGATGATATCAGCAAGCTCGACCAATCATGAGTTAAGCGTTAACTTACTTTCCAAATGCGATTCCACGAAAGAAATAGCACTAACACCATTACGAGTATTCATAGTTAGCCAATATTAGATCAAAATCATTAGGTGAATTGCAATCAAATAATTCACTGGTATTTACACATAAAAATAAATCAGATGAAACCCCCTATTGGCAAGTTATTAGTATTCCCACAGGTAATTATCAAATTGAACAAATCAATGATAAATTTCAGCGCAGAATTAAACCTATTACCCGAAAAAGAATCCAAAATAGCTATCACTGTTCAGAACCAATATTATCAGCCGTGATGGAAATAAGCTCTCTAGATTATGCTGTAGATATATATTCTTCGTCGATCAGAACCGTATTAAGATGGACTGAGGTTCAGCCGGTTTATCAAGTACCACCAGAACCTTAGCCTGTCGACTTTGCCACAGACAAGAAAATATTTTTAAATCTTCCAGAATATCGAAAAATAAAACCATGGACTCCTGGTGAATCCACTTTTATTGCGTCTGATGGTAGAAAGCTTCATACAATAGGACTCGAATTTTATTGAAATGAAAATACTAATAAAGGAAAATAATTTAAAGCAAATACTGATAAATATTCCAGCGACATCAAGTTAGAATATAAACGTGTGCTCGATCAAATATAAAATTTATTTTCAAGCGTCACGCAATGCTACAGTGATGATATAAAACAACAGATCAACGATACAACATTTAAACCAGGTTGTATCCGATCTTAAGTTCGTCGATAAACTTGTCATTAAAAATGTAATTTACAATGGTGATAGGGAGGTATATACTGATGAATAAACAGTTAAAATAATGTTTTTGGAAGCATATTTAATTACAGAAAAACAATTATCAGCATTCATAATACCAGAATTTAACTCTGATGAGTTACAAAAATCACTCAACGACGTCATCGACAACAATGTTCATAAAAGTCAACAAAGTCAATGATAAATTTTCATAAAATTGTTGTCGCATGGAAAAAATATAGTCCCGCTATCAAATACTCTTAAACATAACAATGATCCATATGATGGAGGCCGTCATATTTCGCCAGGAATTGTAAATATCACATCAACGATCGCAGTTAATCTTGTATGTGATGCAATTAATGGCAGCTATCAAGTAGATCCTGAAAAATCCAGTCAGGCCCAGCAGGGATATATTTTATATGTATCATCACCTCAAGCACCCCTTGGATTTGTTATTGTATTAGAACCCGTTAATCCAGTTTATCTGCGATGTCATAATTCGCTATTATCAAAGATATATTTCAAACTCACTGACCAGATCGGACACCTTCTTGATTTGCGATACGTAGTTTTGAATATAATCTGATGTAAGATCACAGATCATTTTGTAGATCTTCACGCTCTTGACAGAGTCATGGAAAGTAAAACAAATCTATTTCTGATTCGAATTTTGGCATTTTACAAATAATTCCTCTTCATTTAATTAAAGGGGTATTAGATATGTACCAACACGTGACAGTTTTTATATACAAGAAAGAGATACTCGAAAGTGCTGTCAGAACAATATTGATACTATCCACCCTTGACAAAGTCAAGGCAGAAAAATGTAGTGTTAATATAATTATTGATGAATACGGCGATGAAGAATTTTTGTTAACGGAGGAACAATTAAATGAGCTGCAGCGAGAACATATTATGACGATTATGTGCGATAGAGATCAGATTCTGAATTATGGACATTCTTGCATTGAATTTGATCAGCTTAAAAATATTTTCTGATTCCCTTGACAAAGTCATTGATAAAAATAAATATCAATGATAAAATTATTGAATCTGATTCAGAATAAAAATCGAATTCAATCAATTGATGAGTATATTACCCATAATTTTTCATATTATCAAACAATTTCATCAAATTGGTGGGTATATTACCCAAATTAAATCAGATTTTTAGTCAAATTCATTAACAATTTTATATTCAATGATTTTATCATTGATGTTAGAATGATTTCATGGTTATTAATATTGTTTTCACTACTTTCACTTTCACAATCACTACGGTCACTCGTTAAAGCGCTTTCAGTTTCACTTTTACTATGAATTGTTTCACGATATGACATATTCTTTCTCAACAGCCTTACGCTTGTATTCACAATCTTTCTTGTTTCGTATTCGTGAGACAATTCTGATATAATTTTTTCAATCGCGCGTGAGAGAGAAACGAATTTTTCAACTTCTGTATCATTGACTGTCGCCAAGGATTGGAACATAGAGTGTTGAATCAGCTTAATGAATCGGTATTCTGCTGGTAATGTATACCTATATTCAAATGTTCGCTGTTGTAACGATTCAAAATCACAAATAATTTTTTTCAAGATTAAGTTCATCAGATATTTTTACACTGTCATGTTGTAATTTTTGAATTGCAGAAATAATAGCATTAAAATTTTAAAAATTCTTTATATAATAAATATATATTTAAAATAAAAAATATTTGCACAACACTATTTTGTATTTTTTACCACCACATTGCACACACAACTGCGTTTCTCTTCCAACCCCAAAACCACACTTGAAACACGGTTTTGGCCCTAGACTCCCTCTTCTTACACTTTGTAGGAGAAGTCCACTGAATCCTTTTACGCAGGCTTTGTTACAGGGAGTTGTAGAACCTATCATTAACCATTTACAATTATTCTTTGTTTGAATCATTATATGCATAATTATACTTCAATATATATACATATATATATATATATATATATATATATATATATATATATATATATATATATATATATATATATATATATATATATATATATATATATATATATATATGATGTATGATTTGTGCAACTGAGCGAGTTACAGAACATTTCACAAACGAGATACGTGGAAACGGTTTAACGGATCTAAGACGTAAAAAAATAAATGAGTGGGCAGAAACAGTTAAAGATACCGGAGCGTCTATCAAAGACGTTGCTGAACTGTGAAAAAAACTAAAATTTCCAATAATGATAAAAACAATAACCAAAGAGATTTTGTACGAATCGAAATATAAATCGAAGGAGCTCCCATAAATATTATAGATCATAATGCGCATGCGTGGACATATGCAGTGACAATATTTCCATGAGATCGAACTGTCAAGTTTTATAACGGTAATATATTTGATTTTATCAGAAATATCAGTAAAAGCGATCCTGTATTCATGTGGCTGTTTCAGAATTCCGATGACGGAAACTATGATCAATTTGTACGACCTAATGGAAATATTTATCGTACAGAATCTCTCCACGAAGAAATGAAAAATCTTGCGTTGAAATATACCCATGACGATGCTGAACAATAACTGAGTAATTGTTTTACCGTTCCGTTAGTTGTTACTCATTTTGCTCAGAAGGAAAATTCATGTAAACCAACACGTTTGAAATTTCCTGAAGATATCCAACGAAGTTGTATCGCATACGGACACGGTGGATTGTGGAATACCAAATACGATTATAAGAATATTATCTCGGTTGATATGGTTGCATGTTATCCTGGAAGTTTTCTTGAATGCGGGAATGTTCTAAATATTTCAACAGATTTGGACATAAAACAAACGAGTTCACCAGAGTTGCGATAAATGGACCCTTGCCAGATTTTCACATGACTGGATTTGCATGCATTGAGTCATTTACGTTTGCTGAAGGTCTTCATTCGATTTGTTATGTCAGGCTTGAAAAGCTTTTTCAGAAAAAGTGTGGGCACCAACAGTATTATTACGGTATATGCTTGATGTAAAAATACTATTATTGTTAATAGTAAGTGAAGCAGCAATATCACATCGTTCGCAGAGGCAAGTTTGGTTACCATAACAAAAGAAATATTCTGATGATAAATATCCTGATATAACTGATTTTGAGAATAAGATCGCAAAAGATCTTGTCAGAAAAATAATTGGCAAATTTACGCAAGGAGGATCATATGATCATAAACGATAATTGTACAAGATTAAGTTTAGATGATGTTGAACTTGATTTTATAATTACTGATACAAGGGAGAGAAACACATTTATGAATCGAAGTAATGTTAACTTATCGGACGGAACTAAATTAGGCACAATTGTGAATTACACTGATGGCGAGTCATCGCAGTTTATTATTTAAGATCTTCAATAGTCGCATACATTTCAATAAATTTATTATCGATGATAAACATATTTACTGATGCTGCTATTATAGTCTCAACATATTCATTTTATATCAATAAAAAATAAGGATTGCTAGAACAACTACATATCGGCGCTGATGCATCATGGGGCGAATGGAAAATAAAACAAGAAAAGATACTTAGTTATTCTGAACCTGCCGACGTTGAAATCAAAGATACTTATTACAAAAATAATCAAATATCAAAATCTGCACCATCGGTATATGATCCTGTGACCAGACTTACGACCGGTGTGGTCGAATTATTTCGTGGACTTGATATAATTTTGTTAACCCCTACACATAGACTCGCCAGAGAAATGAACGAACGAGGAGTTAAATCTCATATTTATCACAGCTTCTTCCGATGGAAGGGAGATACGTGGACTCTGAACGAATGAATGAAAAATATATTCCAAAGATTATTATCTGGGATGAAACATGTACAGTGTCGTTGGAGACATTAGAAATATTTCTTGATTGGTTGTTGACAAAATTACTGCTGTGATAATATGTGGTGATCATGGTCAACCGCCACCTTTTGTTGGATTGTTTCCTCATGAATGGCTGAAAAATTCGTAGATTATTATAAGGAGATAACTGATAATCATAGAGCGTTTGATCCAGAATTAAGAGAGCTTAAGAAATTATTCAGACTACATCTAAATAAAATTCAGTGTTAAATAATGCGTGAAGTAATTCCAGAAACTCCTACGAATGATTTTTGGTATATGTGGAGACCAGATGATTTGACAGTTGCAAGTAGAAAGATAGTTCGTGATACACTTCAACAACAAATATATATGTTAGATAAAGTAAAGTTTTCAAATCTATATGTGCCACTGTGTTATCGCCAAGCAGATACCAGACGGAAAAATATCGACGCTGAAATTTCAGGTTGCGGTAGTAAACAAAATCTTGTGTTAAATGATATTGTTTTAGTTCCTGTGAGTGTTGTTGAGGGCACGTTAACGATGGACAAAACTCCATGGACGCTAGGATATGCTATAACGATTCATTCGTCACAAGGATTAACTATTTCGGATACTAATATCTGGATTGTTGATGATCGTATTGAATGGTTAAATTTAGTTTATCTCGCAGTGTCTCGAGTCAGAAAAATATCTCAGCTGCGGAGGGTTATCATAGACTTTACAGAAAATAATAATCAAACTCAGGAAATTAGCGATCATGTAGTAAGATAAAAATTAGCTAGTTATAAGCAGTGTGACAAAAAAATAAGCACGACTTTGATCCAGATGCTGAATTTATCATGACAGTGAAACAACTATAGAATAATCACTGTGCGAGCTGTAACACAGTAATGTTGTAGCAGTATTCAAATAATAATCCAAGACAGTTTACCATAGATCGAATTAATAGTAGTTTCACATACGCGAAAATATGATTCTGACCTGTCTTGAATGTAATCGACTTCGAGGCCCAAATTAACAAAAGTGAATGCGGTGGTAATTGTGTATCCTCAGGAATTATTTGTAATTGTTCACGTACAAATCCACGCTGAGGAGCAGTTGAATCTAGTCTATAGATTGCAGGTCTACCCTTGGATCTTACCACGCTGAAAATTGTATGTGTCGTTACACTCCAAATATGATCATTTGCTCTATTTTAACCCGTTCAAGTTCACCAGGATCATATAAATATCTTACAGTCACATTACCTAGTACTGCTTGTTTTCAGAGCCATGTCGTTGTATTGATATATGTTTTTGTGATTGCACTGGTAGGTTTCACAGAAATTCCACGAGTAAATTCATTCTTTAACGCAGCTATTACTCTTGGTAGTCTTGCAATCCATTCACGAGATCTCTTGTGTTTGTGAATTATTTCCTTCGCATACTGATATCCAAACAATCGCTCAGCAAGTGATCGATTAAAGCGTTAACAATTGCCTGTTCGCGATGAATTGCAGTGTGCCCTCGTCTGATTTTGACGTTATGTTTTTTCATCGGAGATGATACTGCACCAAGGAATTCTTTGTTAGGATCAACCTGTATCAACTGTGGCCATCGAAGACCACCATGTTAATAAATTCGTTCAAACGCAGATGTAACTTCAGTTGCTGCTTTAGTTGATATTGGTTCTGCTTCTTTACACCTACTTGAAACTTCAACGACAGTGGGCGATTGGCGTCTACCAGTTTTAACGGTATCATGTGGTAAAAACAACATATCTGCCTGATGAACTTCATTGGGAGTGTGACTTCAAAATATGCGTACTGAATTTGTTTGGGTGGCAGTAGTATAATGTACCATTATGCCTGTCGTGCTAACCAATTTTCAGCAACAAAACGTGTGACATTTGCTGCAGCAAGTTTACTAATCGCTGTTTCACCCCTTAATATCCCCTTGGGCTATAGTAAATCGATTCCATTATAATAATAGGTTGATTTCTCTGAGAGATTTATTTTTATGGAATTTAACGAGTGAGTCAACTTCACATCGTTGTTGTAAATCCTTATTTGTATACGCTACACCATGAACGTGACATGCTTGATCAATCGCAATTATTGGATACTCTCCAGGTCTTGGTTGATCTCGTTCATCAAGTCGGATATCAAGTCGGGTTTCAGACCCACAATAATTATATCCAGGAAGATGTTTTTCTCCTGGATACTTAGCCCATGGAGTTCCTGGTAATTTTCCCAGCGAAGCACCGACATCACCACCTGTTTTCCATGACTTGTCAAGGGAGATAAATTTGTATTTTTTTTAACCATATTTATCACACTTGCCTGTAAGTGCGCTCTTTTTATTTTTTGTTATTATTGTTGTTAATCCACTTTTAGGGGTGGATGCTCTGCATCGAACTCAATATAAATTCATATTATTTATTATATTTGTACAACATGGATATCATTGATTTCTCAGCGACACGAAAACAAGAGCCAGTCAAACATCATCCAGCACTACCAAAGTTTATCAGAGCAATTATCATAGGTCCATTTGGGTCTGGTAAGACGCAATTGTTGCTTAATCTGATAATGAGATGACTCAAGTGTTATAATTATATTTAATGGCACCATCTGTAGAAGATCATCGATGCTAGGATGTGCTCAAAGATTTTAATGAAAACGCAAAATTGTTGAACGAGGATGGCAATGATATTGATTTTATAACCGATATTGATGAAGCCCCATTTGTAGATGACCTCGATGGATTTATTAATAATCTCGTAGTATACGATGTGATGCTAAACAAACAATCAAATCCAGCTCGGATATTTTCTCGTGGCAGACACAAAAACACATACGTGCTTTATGTTACTCAGCGATATACACAAATACCTAAAGTGATCAGATATAACTGTAATATTTTAGTTGTGTATAATGGATTCGATACACATACTCTTCGAAACATTCATCAGACTTGTTGTTCAGGGGATATGGATATGATTAAGTTCAAAAACGTCTTTTCAAAAGCACAACCTACCCCACACGGATTTATCACGATAAATTTACATGATCCTCGGTCGCGATATCCTGTAGGTCTTGATAAAAAGTTTGGTTGAGAAACAGCAACAGGGAGGTTGCGACCAACAATGAGTGTCTGGGTTGGTAAACGAAGACGCAAACAAATTTGAAAACACGAACAACAAAGATAAAGTAACAAAATGAGTTGACCCAATTAGAGAAAATCTTGGTCGGTTACAGGCTTCGGTTTGGCGTTTTTGACCTTGTGTTTTTAATTTCTTAGAAAACTTTATTTTTCATAAACAGACCCTCCCCGAAATGGTCTGTTCACCCTCCCTGCTGCTCATTTGGAGAACAGGATCACACATACGATTAAATAACGATTATTCATTTTATTTGTTATTCCTCGATCAATGTTCTCGGAAAAACAAAACATAGTATCAACTTGCTGAAAAATACATCAGACAAAATTTTAAAGTACGTTGTCATTATTGGACGAGGTCAAGCAAGAAATATGTACCAGTATCAACCGGAGAGAATGTCGCGCTATGATGTCAGAATGAAAATGTTGCATGTCGATACAATTCCTGATACCTCGCATTGACAATGTTTAGGCACAATGTGTCCTGTTTTAGAAACAGCTAAATACTTGTCCGCTAATGTACAACACCACAGCAATCAATAATTTCGGTTGGGCGTTGTATGATGACTAAGGCCCAGGGTATTCAAGAACCAGGGATGACTCGACTTCGGTTAAACCATATTTAGTAAAATTTAAATGTATATCACACTTAATATTTTATTTACGAGGTGTAAATTCAAGTACATGACCATGTTTAAATAAGCCATCTTCAAGAAAAATGAAACTTCCAAGTTATGTGATCCAGAGACAACACGACAAACTAAAGTAAATATAGCATGAATTTCTTGATTTTGCTACAAACACGAACCCGCAGGTGTTAGTTAGAAGGATATGTGAAAATTGTGTTAAGGCCTTTGCTGAAATTATAATTTAAAGATTTTATTTTCTGATTTTATGTGTTTGTATGTGTGTGATGGGGAGGAGGTGGGTGAAAATGCATAAAAAGGAAACACACTTAGGCCTAATCTAACAGTATACACGAACGCAACAGAGGTATTGACACACCAAAAACATTACAGCTTTTATACATTGAAGAGTTCCAAAAGTTAGACGTCAAACGGAGTAAAACAGATCCGTGCAGAAAGAATTGACTTACATCTATAAATAATGCAGATTTTAAATATAAGATGTGGTTATAAAATATTTTATATATATATTATCTGCCCCCTGTCTCGAATGACCTTGGACCAGACGCAAAGGGAAGGCAATGGTAGAAAGTGGCAATAGGTATATACGCATCATGTTTTTTTCTTCTTACCGTTTTGGAGCCCGCAGCCTCGAAAACGGAAAATGTCACAGTTTCTGTCCTGATAGTTCTACACAATCTCCTTGTGATTACGGTGTTGAAAAAACTATCCAAGAAACTAAAACTATCCTACAAACTAATTTCACCGCCAGATCCAGTATTCTGCCTCGATGTAAGATTTGCAGTCAACGGTTTGCCTTTATTTCGTATATGTCTTAAATATGTTCACAGGCACAAGGCAGTAACTGAGTACACTTTCTGTTATCATTATATTTACGAGTTAATTTACCCTGTTTTATCCAAAATGTTTATGAGTTTGTTCTATCTGCATCGCATTCTAAGGAAGTGGAATGTGATATGGTCTATGAAATTTTAGAACGCTTCCAGCGACACTTCATCAAACTTGCACGTGGCGATAGTTTTGACACACATACATATCCATAAAACAACATATATGTTATTGAATAGATGCAACTGTTTGATTCAGTGTTTCGAAGGTCGTCTAAAACCTTATCCCCATTGCAATGTTTCTTTAATTACGTGTTAATACGGGAGATATGCACACAATATGACAAATTTGTGCATGCCTTTAACATCGGGTATCCTCGAGCTGGTTCAAACCATTCGGAAGCCCTAAAGAGACAGCGACACAACTTCTGAGGCCTTCTTTGTCCCGTGCGCACTGGGTTATCTCCCTTATAACAAAAGCTCTGTCGATACTTACGTTTTCTGTGTAAGCCAACATTTGTCACCCTACCATCAACACTGTCTTCTCTATGCTGTTTTAACACCAGGTATTATTAATCTGATAACTGTTATTAAATTTCGCCTGTTTTCACTCTTATAGGATTAACAAACTGGAGAATTGTTGGATAATTAGATTGTGTCGAGGTTGTTAAAGTTCCCTTTCTAAAGTTGAACATGCTCAAGATCGTCACCTTAGTCGTTGATAAAAGATAGTTGTTTTAAGTAAAGCGGTAACAATAATTGCATTGTGTATTCATTCTTGGAAGACTCTCTCTAAAGGAAATAATGTCCACTGCTTATATAACAAATGTCAGTTCTACCCATTGATGAATTAATTTTGATATTATATCCTTCAGTATCAGACGCTGGGGATGGTACATAAAGCGAATGTGGGATCGGGTCAAGATGATATCAGAGGATATTCCTCCACAGTTACTGTTCCTATGATTAAATCTTGCCTTATTACATTGTACAAATTCTGTCTGGGCGAAGTTTCTTTTCTTGCAGTCATTCTTTTTTTGTGCAATGGAATGTGGCACGGGAATTCCATGGTAAACGTTTAAAAAGATGTAGTCACTTTAGAATAATGAGGTTTGGTTGCGAATGATTAACAAACATCAGGACTTTCTGCTTTAAAAATCTAGATACTTTTGTACACACTTAAACAAATACATGCAAGGTAAACTACTGGATGCGTACTGTGTTAGTAGTATAGTGGGACTGTTTAGGGACAATGGGACTTGAACATTAAAAACATGGTCCCGGCACTTTGGGGACAATGGAAATTTAACATGGGAAACACGGGACCAGCACTTTGGGAACAATGGGAATTTAACTTTGTGGGCCTGTCTAGGGACAATGGGAATTGAACATGGGGAATTTTAACAGGAGTGGGACTATAGAGGGACATAAAGTATTGGGAATGTCTAGGGACAATAGGAAAATACATTACTGGGAAGGTAATGTCACGGTACTGACGATGAGCAACAATGCAACAAAGGCTGACCTCAATTGGGACCAAAGAGTGGGGGAAAGAAAGAAGAAAAAAGGAGCCAGACCAGAAGTAGGCCTTGGCCGTGGCAAAGGCTTAAGACAGTTAGAGATGATTACCGCCGTTACCCAATGGTCTTTTTCAGAGTCACCCACTTCTCTCGAAAAGAGATAGTATTTAAATTGCCAAAATCAATAAAAACTCAAAAACCCTATTTTACCCATGATGTATGTATGTGAGTGATTGAGTGCGTGAGTGTAGGTTCTTATTCTAAAAATCAAAACCAAAAGACACGTTTTCTGCCTGGGCTATTCTGGTACAAATTTTACAATCCAATTCACAACACAAGACTTTAAAAAGTTCGTAGACTTCTTCTTTGTTTATGTTCACTGTCTCTGTTTTTTGAATTTCTTCATTTTCACAAGTGTTTCCTCCACTTCGTCCTCACTTTCTTCTCGTCTTCTTTTTTTTCTTTCTCATTTTTCTCTTTCTGCCCGTGTCTGGGTTCTTTCTTTGGGGAGGGTACCTCTTCTTCCTGTTCTGAATCCCTCTCTTCTTCTTCTTTCTCCTGTTGTTTCTTAGGGCATTATAAAGACCAATGTCCTTTCTCTTGACAGTGATAACAGGTATCTTGACTTTTGTCTCTTCTCATATCTGTTTTGCTTTTCTGACGGTCTGGACACTCTGAAGACTAATGTCCTTTCTTCTTACAGATATAACATTTATCTTGATTTTATATCGAAAGGAGGGGGAGTAGTCTATCGGCTTGTCTGAAGAAACTTTTCTTATGACACCTCGCAAAGCTCTGATCAAAAGTTCGATATGTGTAGGCTCTTCCATCGTTCTGCTCGGTTTGAGAGTGAAATGAATATTGGAAGGCACACACTCTTTATATATACACTGGTCTGACATGGATATAAGTGGCCCATGGAGTTTTAAATGTAGTCATTTGACTTTTTGTAATCAAGATGAAACGATCACATCATATCGCAGAGAAAGGAGAAGAAAGTAAGAGGCAAAAATGTTATTTATCACATCGCACAGTAGCTGAAGTCTTGGCACAAATTCATGCTAGTAATTTTAAAGATGACATGAGTGAGCCCGAATCCAGACCCAGAGATTCTACACGCAACCAACGTTCACCACCATTAGTAAGCCCTGAAAAGTACTACCACATTCGAGAGATGGAAACACGTTCCTCAAGAAAATTTAGAACGACAGCTTACACGTACACGGTGAAGTTTAAAGATTTCAAGTCCAACGTACCACTGGAGAAAGCAGATGGCTTCATCGCCGAGGTGTGGGATTCTTTGTTAACCACTCTGAAACAACAATGTCAAGACAAAGAAGACAATCGCTTGAGACGTTCCATTCATCACGACAGTTTGAAGTCCCCTGTTGGATCGAGTTTAGCAGCCCAGCAGAATTAATACATTCCAAAGTCATCGACAAGATTCAACACGTGCAACAATCCAACGACAAGTTTCACATCACTGATGGTAAAACCACACTGTTCATGACCCACGTGTCTCTTCCCCAAGGGTCCGGACGCAAAAAGGTGTTATTGGTGGACGAACGTCTCAGTACTAAAAAGAGCCTCGTCCAATTGACAACTCTCAAGACCAGATGTGTTTAGCCAGGGCTATCGTGGTGGAACGAACATACGCCGACAAGAATGACACGGTAGAATGGAAAAGGGCCTGGGAGAACATACGAAAATCGAACCGAGCTAAACAACGAAGTGAAGCAGAACTCCTGTTACAACAAGCTGGCCTGTCCAAAGACACATTATGTGGCATTCCTGAAATGCAAAAATTGCAAGATGTCCTAGCTCCACGCTACATCTTGAAAGTGCACCCTCAAGAAGTGTGCGGGCCTTTGTTGTATCGAGGCAAAGATTTCCAAGACGGAAAATACATTTACGTCTATTATCATGATGAACGTTTCGATGCCATTACCAGTATCGCCCCATTCCTGGGATACAGTTATTACTGTGAAAAATGTGACTATGGCTATAACAATCGAGAGCAACACAAACATTGTCGATCGAAGTGCTCAGGATGCTTGACCTCTCAACCCTGTCTGGACGAAGGACAAGAACGAGTGCATTGCCCTGCTTGTCAGCGCATTTTTATCAGTCCAACCTGTTACCAACAACATCTAAAGACGCAAGGTTCACAGCAGAAAAGTGCTTGTCAACTGCTGAGATTGTGGCCTAATTGTGGACAAGGCATACGTACCAATAACGCCAAGGTACACGTATATTCAGGAAAGAAACTATGTCACATTTGTCACCAAATCGTGGACTTGGAACACCAATGCTACATTAAAAAATACCAACCACAACAAGAGGAAGATAATCCTAAGAAAGGCAATTTCATCTTTTTCGATTTTGAATGCATGCAAGAGACCGGCATTCACATTCCTAATTTCTGTGTGGCTCACTGAGCGTGCGAACAGTGCGTCCAAGAACCTATCTTTAGTCATTGACCTCACTACAGCAAGATTCCTGGAGGACGTGAAAAAATATTTAGGGACCGAACACGCTGGACGATTTCGCCCAATGGGTTTTAGACCCCATCGACGAAACGTGGAGCCAAGAGGACATCTACCGTTACGGAGATTGTCATCGGCATGCCACAGTGATGGCTCACAATTTCTCCGGATACGATGGACAGTTTCTTATGAGATGCTATACGGAACAAAGCACCGCACGTCCTAAAGTGACTTTGAACGGAGCCAAATTCATTTCCATGCAAGTGGGACAAGTACATTTTAAAGATTCGATGAGCTACTTGGCCATGCCTTTGAGTCGAATGCCTAAAACGTTTGGAATGAGAAATGGCCAAAGGCTACTTTCCGCACTTTTTAATACCGAAGCCAATCAACACGCCGTTCTACACCATTTGCCTGAGGCTCACGATTACGACCCCGACAACATGTGTACCGGACAACGAGAAGTTTTCTACGCTTGGTACCAGGCTCACGCCTCAGACCCTTTTGACTTTCAGGAAAAAATGTTAAAGTATTATCGTTCCGACGTGGACATTTTACGACGTTGCTGTGGAAAATTTCGAGAACTTTTCATGGAACACGGAGGGGTCGATCCTTTGAAAGAAGCCTGCGCCATTGCCAAAGCAAGTTCCTTAGTGTACTGCCAACGATTAATCCCAGAAAACACCCTGGCTGTCATTAGCCCTCAACCAACCAACTTTGTTAAACGTCAATACTCGATCAAGGCCCTACGCTGGCCACATTACTTGTGCGACAAGGAAGACAAACGGATTCAGCACGCCCGCAACGGAGGAGGTGTAAAGACCATCGGAACGTATTCGGTGGATGGTTGGGACTTAGAAAACCCCAAGATCGTGTACGAATTTAACGGTTGCTTATTTCACGGATTTCCCCTCTGCTACCCTGAACGTAACACTAAAAATCAGTTTTTACAACGAACCATGGAAGACTTGTACGATACCACTTGTCAGCGGCGCTTGAAGTTAGAACAGCAAGGATACCAAGTGGTAGAAATGTGGGAACACGAGTACGGTCACCGTTTGAAAACCGATCCCGAGTTTAAACGCATTGTAGAAAGTTACAAGTTGATGGACCCCCTGAACCCAAGGGACAGTTTGTACTGAGGACGGACAAATGCCACTTGTTTGCTGTACCAAGCCGACGAGGAAAAAGGAGAAGAAATCAAATACTTGGATGTGTGTTCGCTGTATCCATACGTATGAAAATATTGTCGATTTCCTGCAGGACACCCTCAAATGCTGACCTGGACAACATTCGACAATACTAAGGCTTAATCAAGTGCAATGTCTTGCCTCCCAGGACTTGTACCATCCCGTGTTACCTCACCATTGCCAAGGAAAACTGATGTTTCTCTCGTGCCGTACTTGTGCCGAAACGTGCAACCAAGACCGACCTTGTCAGACTACTCAGGAAGAACGCGCCTTGACGGGAACGTGGGTCTGCGTGGAATTGTTTAAAGCTCTGGACATGGGATACTAATGTTAGAAGTGTACGAAATATACCACTTTCCCAATATACAAAAATACCACAAGGGCGAAGAGACTCAGAAAGACATTTTCGCAGACTACGTGGATGCCTTTTTGAAACTGAAACAAGAAGCCAGTGGCTATCCTTCCTGGTGCCAGACTCCCGAAGACCAAAAGAAATTCGAAGAGAAATACTGGGAGCACGAAGGCATCGCTTTAGACTACATCGAGAAAAACGAAGGAAGGCGATCGTTTGCCAAAGTGATGTTAAATTGTTTGTTCTGTAAAATGGCACAACGACCGTGTTTACATAAACCGGAGTATTTAACAGAAACTTCCCGTACTTCCAGATGATTCACGACAAAACCAAATACATGAATACGTGGACGTCTTTCGTGAGGATTTGATCTTAGTCAATTACAAAAATGATCTGGACTTTGTACAAGCCGACGAATTTGGAAATGTCATCATTGCGGCTTGCGTGACAGCCCATGCTCGCTTAAAATTGTACAAAGCTTTAGAACTGTTAGGTGATCGCATCCTGTACTTTGACAAGGACAGATGCATCTACATCGATCGCCCGGGTCAACGTCACCCTGACATCGAAGGAGACTGTTTAGGAGCCTGGACAGACGAACACCCCGATGAGAAGATTTTAAGTCTTGCTAGTGGTGGTCCTGAAAATTACGGCTACGAATACCGGGACAAACAAGAAGTGCACACGGAGTGTAAAGTGAAAGGATTGACTCTCAGTTATCGCACCAGTCGAGTGGTAAACTATGGAGTATCGAAAGAAGCCTTACAGTCTGGAGAGGATGGAAACTTTAAAGTGACCAACTGCGAACCAAACAAGATTGTACGTTTTCCCACTCACGAAATCGTCAGTCGACCCTTGGAAAAGCTGTATCAAATCGTGTACCAGAAGCGAGTGCGGCTTCCCAACCACTTCACTTTACCGTACGGTCACGTCGATATTGGTCAGCATATAAAAAGGGACAACGTCCAAAACCGATAGTTTATTATCATTATCAAAACCAAGTGAGAAAGATGAATCCTTTTAAACAGACATCATTCAAGTTTGGGGGCTCTCAAGTGAAGTGCGATGCTCTGCCTTGCGATGAGAGCGATGGATTACGCTGTGATGCAGTAAAGCATCATGGAAACTTTGTTATCACTACTACTACCACCACACCTACCATGGAAAGGGATGCTGTGCGTGTCAAACCTGATGGATGTGAAAGTGATGCCACTCGTTATCGTGGACACTTTACTGGTTTTCATGGTGTATGTCCACCCTCACGTGAGACCATGCAGCTACCACCCTAATGATGTCATCCGAAACTGAGCAAACTCCTGTCGATGTCACCCTGCCCTCATCGAAATGAACCTGTGAAAGACGAATATTCGTTACCTGTGTGTCTGCCTGAATACTGCGACTTTAAAAATCGTTCTCAGTCGTTCCAAGAAAAATGGCCTAAATTTCTGGGAGGACCATGCCCCGAAGAATTAGCAGAGAAGGATTTTTCTACCTGGGCGAAGGGGATAAAGTCAAGTGCTTCAGTTGTGGTTTGTCACTACACCAGTGGGAACAACAAGATTCAGCATACCTGGAACATGCTCGATGGTCCCCGAATTGTAACTACCTACCTTTAGTGGGACGATATCAGTAATCCCTAAATGGATAATTTACAAGAGAACATTAATGGTTTGCCTGTGGAGTTGAGAGAACGCATTTACCAAGAGTTAGTCAAATTACAAGTGAAACGCAAAGAACAATTGCATCCGTTACGTCACCGGTGTTTAAATCACTGGTACCTGAATGCTATAAAGGACTGATCCAGATGAAAGTGTTCAAGTAGTCAGACATTGTTAAACTGGACGTGGGTGAGAAGGATCGGATTCTTGTGTCTCGTTCTTCTTATTACAAGGTAGACTTACTGCAACGAATTCCAGAGGAAGAGTTAGAGTTACCAAATTCTTTTACACAACGTGAATAAACTGGACGTGGGTGAGAAGGATCGGATTCTTGTGTCTCGTTCTTCTTATTACAAGGTAGACTTACTGCAACGAATTCCAGAGGAAGAGTTAGAGTTACCAAATTCTTTTACACAACGTGAACATAGTTGAAGAGGAAACTTCTGAACAGTCTTATGATGTGCAAGTTAGTGACTAAATCATTTAGATTCGCCACTGGAGTAAAATCATCTCTGTGCAGAAAGTACACTTATTGTCTCCGACAAAAAGAGCTATAAAAAGATTCTACCATGTCACGACCTTTATCACTCGTGATTCAATAGATTCCGTGGAAGGAAACCAATGACACTATTCAAACAGTGGAAGATTACCAACACTTATTACAAGAACTATGTCCATTGCATCACGGTCGACGTGTGGTGTGTGTCTTAGTGACTTGTTTTCTAAGGTTTCGTTTACCGGCCGATTCCTTGTGGACTTTTTACGAACAGCACTTACCACAAAATAAAACATGAAAGTAGTTCGTTTAAATGTCCACGAGAGACTCATTTTGCTCAAAGCTTTGTGTTTTCATCTGGATACTTCTCGACATCTACGGGAATAAAAGATTCGTCAACTTTTAGGTACCGAAGATGTGTATGACCGTGTGTGTAGCTGGTTACTAACACCCTCATTAGACAGATGTACGTGACTGGAAAAATTGGGGTTTTGAGGCTTGGGTCCAAGAAATGGTCTATTATGCTCAAGATTTGTGATCCTCCATTCCAACGTCCTAGGAAATAAATCACTTTTAAACCTGTGTTAGTGACAGTACCAGAAGAACCCGTCACCAAGAACGATCACTCTCTTCAGGACAGGATTGTCAGGGACATTCCCGAAAGACCATTCCGGGAGGACGCTTGTGTGACATTACCCCATGTAAAGACTGTAGAACATTGCACACTGTCCCTAGGACATCATGGTTACCAAAAACATGTTGTACAGAGGCTTGTTTACATTCCACTTTAATCGTTTTGATGTGTATTTTATGGTTGTACTTAACCATTTGGCTTTTATGTAATTTTGTATTTCGTGTTGTTCCATTTTAATTTGTAATAAACGTGTCCTGAAAAAAGTATAAAAACTCTTGTCTTGTCTGTCTTCGTGTCAAAAGTGGCATTCCTTGCACTATGGCTACCTCTGCTGTCTCTGCTCCCTCTTCCTCCACTTTCAAAGTCATTGACGAACACTTAGATCGTGCCAGTTGGAGGCCTTGAATCTTCGTCATCCCTTTAACATGTTAATTGCTGGACCTAGCGGTTCAGACAAAACTGAATTTGTCAAACGTTTGATCGAACATAAACATCATTTGATCGATCGTCCACCTCAGCGAATCGTGTGGTGTTACAATGAGTGACAATCAGCGTACAGTCTCTTGCGAGAAAGTCAAGGTGATTCCGTCGTGTTTGTGGAAGGCATTCCTAACGAAGACGACGGAATCGTGTCTGACCCCAGTCAAACCCATCTGGTCATTTTCGACGACATCTTAGGAGAAGACGAAGAAGAAATTAAACTGTGGTTTACGCGCAAAAGGTATCATCGTAATGCCAGTGTCATTTACATTACTCAAGCTTTGTTTGAACAAAGTAAAGCCCATTGCACCATCAGTCTCAATGCTCATTACGTGGTCTTGTTTAAAAGCCCTAGAGATAAATCGGAAGTGCAAGTCTTAGCCAAACAGTTAGGAACACCTTGGCTAACTCATGCGTACGACGATGCCACTCAAACCCCACACGCCTATCTACTCGTGGATTAAAACCCACTACTCCCGATTATTTGCGATTTTGTATCCATTTGTTTCAGCACTGGTGCCAAGACGGAGGGCCTGTCCTGTACACGTCCCCGTGGTAGAAATAACCAAAAAATCTATAAAAACCTCGAACACTTGGGGTCTTTACCACAAAACGTCAACATGACGTTCCTTCAGTCTCATCTTCGCGTTAAATTGATTCGTACCTTGTGTGGCATCAGTCGCGAAAAAATCCACAAATAAGTGCTTGTGTCTTAGAAGCCAGTCTGAAGGAAGTCTTACGATGGTTTACGGTGACAGCATGTCAAATACTGCATGGCATCATTCAGATTCCTCGTCAAACCAAACGCTTTTTTGACAGAAACAAAGTAGCCCTGACGAAACTGGCCGATCTCCGCATCGACACTCAAACCAAAAAGCAAATCATTTTGAAACCTGGAGGGAGTGGTTCTCTAGGAGGTGTCATCATTCGCTCGTTCTTAAAATGGGATCCTAATGCCCCCAACGTTCTTCCCAAGGAAAAAGCCACTCCCAATAAAGCCAAAGGAAGCCCCAAGAAGAAAAAGAGCAGTGGTGTCAAGAGCAGGTCACAGCCCCAGAAAAAGAAAAGCCCCCAGAAAACAGCTTCTTCCCGCAAGAGAGACACTTCGGCCAGGACGCAACCTTACATTCGCAAACCACGACTTGCAACAACGGTGACGGCGTCTCCAGCAGCCTCAGGTTCTTCCACTTCTCCGTTGTTGGTGATACCTACCCAATCCAATTTGACACCCGTTCTTCCTCAGTTGATGAAACCATGGAAACCCACGTCTCCAAGAACTTCTCCTCCAGCGGTGACACCCTCCTCCTCTTTAGCTGCAGTGGCTGCTGCTCATAAAGTACGTGCTCCCAAAATCAAAGTCCAAGAGAGATCAGGCATGTTACAGCGTTTACAGGATTTGTCCAAGCAAGAACTTCCGGATTTAGTCCGTTCGAACCCCTCCACGACGTGAGATGCCTATCATCAAATTGATGCAAAGCAAAGACAATCAGTGGCGACGCGTTCCAGTATAAAAAGGCTTGAGTCAAAGTATAAGCATCAGTGTTTTTGTGCTCCTGAGTTTTCAAAGATGTCACCCTTCAGGAGTCATACCTCTTCTAAACCCAAAGGAAAGAAAAAGAAAGGACTATCTCCTCGTTTAGTCAAACACGGGGACATGTTGTCCGTCCTGTCCAAAGCTTCTCCACCCTTGCGAAAAATCTCATTCAAACTGCCTTTAAGATGTCATTGTTACCAAGTGCGAATGTTGTTTGAACGTCTTGAAAGGCACGATACCTTTGTCAAAACACCAGAAAAAATGCTTAGGCAAACATCATCACGTTCTTCGCCAAATGGTTCAGAAGAAAATCCCCATTCGTCAAAAGAAGAAGATGTTGGTACAACGTGGAGGGATTTTGCCTCTTTTGTTAGGACCCTTGCTGAAAGGAGTATTGGGAACCATGCTGGGAGGACTCGTGGGACAAGATAGAAAGGACCTCTGGAGTCCAAAGGTCTCAGATGTAAACCTTGAAATCAAATGGAAGGACGAAAACTGGCTTTAGTTCCTTACAAACGATGGGCGGAATACCATCGTTGGCAAGAACAACGAACCCCCATTTGCCTCCCAATCCGAATTTCACCGAGATGTCCCAGTTACAACACGAATTGCAGTCCTTGATGGATCGCCACGATTTATCCGAAACAGAAAAATCGCAAAAGTACGGTCAACTCTTGCAACGACTACAACTCTTTCACCAGAAAGCTTTAGACGAAACAGCTTTACCCACTCTGAAAGATGTAAAAACCTTGATGAAAAGTCCACCACCACCACTGCCACCACCACTCTCAGCGGCCAAGATAGACGCAACTCCACGAATGCCTGAGGACGAAGAGGTACGAGAAGTCTTTCAAACATCGTCAGCAGCTCCCATTCCTAGTAAGATTGCAGCGTCCTTGTTGACCCCTTACCCCACACCCCAACGAGAAGAAATGTAAGCTTGGGTTAAAAAGATGATGTTCATTCCTCCTTCGACAGAAGTGAAAAAGAAAGAAGGGAAACCAGAAGTGAAAAAAGAAAAGAAGACTAAAGCCATTCCATTACCACCACGGCCACTACCTTCCTCTTCTATTCCCGTGGCCCATCGGACACGTAAATCCGTTTCCAAATCATCCTTTCGCCCAGTCCAAAGTAGCATCAGCGAGGAGTGGGTGACTTATTAAAAATGGAGAAGGTGTTAGCCAGCATTTTAACGATCCATCCCATCCTGCAGGTTACGGAGATGTTCAGAAATTGTATCGTGCTGCCAAAACCCGTCTCATAAGTCTCCCTTTACCTCAAGTGCAACGAAAGTTACAAGAACAAGGCAAGTACACTTTACACAAGCCCATTGGACGAAAATTTTCCAGAAGTCACACTCGAGTGGAGGGCATCGATCATCAATGGCAAGCCGATTTAGTCGATGTCTTTCATTTAGCCACCTACAATCGTGGCAACAAATATTTGTTTTGTGTCATCGACGTCTTTTAAAAATTTGCCTAGGTCGTGCCATTGACTTTAAAATCGAGCAGTGAATTAGTGTCAGCCCTCCAACTGGTGTCAAAACAAAACGGTCGTCACCCTCTTCGATTTCAAACCGACAAAGGCACCGAATTTCTGAACCAAGCTTTCCAAAAAGAATTAGAGAAACGTGACATTCATTTTTTCACCACCGAGAATCCCGAAATCAAAGCCAGCATCGTGGAACGTTGTCAACGTACCTTGAAAGGACGCATGTGGAAATATTTTACACATCACCACACTCTCAAGTACATCAATATTTTACCGCACCTGGTTCAAGCGTGCAACCAATCTTACCATCGAAGCATTGGTCGTGCCCCCCAAGAAGTGACTCCCGTCAACGAAGTGACCGTTTCTGAACTCCTGTTTGGGACGTCACCGACAGTGGCTGTCCCCAAGAAAAGTGGAGTGTTGGCAGTAGGAGATTGGGTGCGCATTGGCAAGACCAAACGCACTTTCGACAAAGGCTACTTACCCAACTGGACCACAGAATTGTTTCGTGTCACTGGACGAGTGCATGGTCGTCATCCTGACGTCTATAAATTGGAAGACATGTACGGGGACGTGTTAAAAGGAACGTTTTACTTGCCCGAGTTACAACGTGTCACCAAAAAAGAAGAGGACGTCGAGAGCATTCTCGAACGCAGAACCCGTAAAGTGGGCAAACGACGTGTCAAAGAAGTCAAAGTTCGTTGGAAAGGATATCCTCCCAGTTTTGATTCTTCGCAAGTCATCGACTGTAAAAAGAAGTGACCATCATGCCCTTCCACACAGCCTCAGCTACCGCTACCACTACAGCGACATTCCTTCACCCAGTTCTTCTCTGCAAGATCTACAAAAGCAACCCTTGTATGTGTGGTGTGGAGAACGTGTGCCTAAAATGCAAATCGTCTTTTTCTGCCAAATCTGTGTGGTGTATTGTGTCATCGGTGCGGCCATCGCCAATCTGAGTTTGCAACAAGGAGACAAACTATTGTGGACTATCTTATTGAGCAGCTGCATCAGTTACCTTCTTCCCAATCCTTCCCTGAAATACTCCTCGAACAGCAACAACGGGAATATTGCGTCCAGTGTCAGTCACCACTCCAACAACAACAATCACATTTTGGGCGGAGTCACACCTCTGACTTCCAGTGACCC
The DNA here is from genome assembly GCA_028554795.2 of Sinohyriopsis cumingii. Taxonomy (NCBI): domain Eukaryota; kingdom Metazoa; phylum Mollusca; class Bivalvia; order Unionida; family Unionidae; genus Sinohyriopsis; species Sinohyriopsis cumingii. The sequence continues at coordinate 307,136 of JAPYKE020000181.1, forward strand.
CTCGGACAGCCATAGAACTCTGGAATTATGAATCATAACAACCAATTTTACTTAACCTTACCCAGTGAAAGTTCCATGGAGGTGTTTCCCCATAACACTTTGTGTTGTTACGTGGCCAAATTACCTCAGGCTATCCAATTGGATCACGAAGCCCATTGGGAAGTGGCTTTGGTGGAAATGATTTACGCTACACAAATCAAAAATATCACTGAAAGGCAAAACACTTTCCAGATCGAAATCCTGAACGTCCAATTGCAAGAAGAAATAAATAAAATCGGGTTTTCAGGTGACACCAAGTCAGCAAGCAATCCATCCTTCAGCATTTACACGATGACAATTTCTTCAGGCTATTATTTTAGTGGTGAACATTTGGTGGACACCCTTGCGAACAGGTTCGAGGTAGCCTCAGATCAGATTTCAAGATACTGACACATTGTCCCTCAAGTTTAATTGTAGTTTGTTTGAAATTTTGGGTGGGCATCCACAGATGGCAGCACACACTTTTGGCCCCATGATTAACAGTAATATGATCTTTACAGAGCTTTTGGATCCCCGGTAGAACTAAACGAAGGACTCAATTTGATCTTTGTGTACTCCGATGTGGTTGAGTACAACGTGGTGGGACACCTCTGTACCGTTACTGCGTGTCATTACTTTCAAAGTGGATAGTACCACGGCCAATGACCAGGAAGGTGGAAACACCTATCACGTTCACCGCGAATTTGTACATCCTCATTATTTATCTATCAGTAAGTCGTATTTTGTCACTGTCAACATTGCTATAAAAGGAGATCTGGGACAAAATATTCCATTCTCCAAAGAAAAAGTCACGCTGAAACTCCATTTTCGGAAACGATTCTGTGACGAATTGTAAGTCATGTATCCAGTGTACCGAGGTGTTGAAATCAGCCTTTCGTTCGCTGGCTCAGGTGTTGAAACCGATGGTGACACGAGGATTGCATACCTCGAAAGATGCCGCATTGACACAAGGCAAAGAATTTCTCCAAAATGTCATCATCGACAAACAAAACCCTAAAGAAGCTTTCTTGAGAGCAGGCAAAAATGTCTTGCTTCAAACAGGCAAAGACATTTTGGGCCGACGAGAAACTCCTATAAATGCCCTGAACGCTACTGAGTCAGGTATTCCCGCTTCCCTGACGCCACAGCAAGGACAAGGCAGAAAGAGACGACGAAAACACCACTTCAAAATATTTCACACTTCTAAAGCTAGAAAGACTAGAAAAGAAGAACTGCTCGAGACTTAGACTTTTTGATTGTTAAATCATAGAAACAAAAATGATGCACCGAGAGTCTTGCGCCTGTTCCAAGTCGGAACTGGATCTGTTTGCCATGCCACCTACCTCGATGGCGATGCAAAAATCCCAATGGGTCGAATTTCATCCCATCCACACTTTGACAGCCTCAGCTCCCATTGAATCTGATATCAAAGGACAACCCGAAGATTACATCGATCTGAACAGTAGTTACTTGTATTTGAAAGTCAAAGTGAACGATTCGCATGGTAAGGATCTAGATGCCGATGAGGCAGTAGCTCCCGTCAATAATTTCATGCATTCCTTGTTCAGCGAAGTGGACTTGTTCTTGAATAACAAACTGGTCAGCACTAGCATGGATACTTACCCTTATCGAGCGTACCTGGAACATCTCTTGACGTACGGAAAAGAAGCCAAAAACACCCATCTGGATGCTTGCATGGTATGGAAACCTGACATAGCGGGCAAGTTCGACGAGGTGGCAGATAAAGATTGCACCAATAAGGGATTTGACGCACGTCAAAAGAAAATTGCTGGAAGCCGAAGTTTAGAACTGATGGACCTCATACATTTGGACATGTGGTTACAAGAGAAGTATTTACTGAACGGCTTGGATGTTCGCCTGAGACTGAATCTCAGCAGTACCACTTTCCCTTTTATGGCTGGTGCTGACGATTACAAAACATACATCGGGGAAGCCAGACTCTACGTGCGACGCGTGGAAGTGTTACCTAAAGTAGGAAACGACATCAGTCATACTTTGAGCAGAACGACCGCCAAGTTTCCGATACGACGCGTGGAAGTGGAAACTTTCACCATTGCCACTGGACTCCGATCCAAGATCAAAGATCATCTGTTCCAAGGAGAGTTACCCAAGCGATTAATCGTTGGTATCATGAGTAATGCAGCCTTCAACGGAGGCCGCAATCAAAATCCTTTCGAGATTCAACACTACGACGTGTCCAAGATCGAGGTCAAGACCTTGTGTACCAGACCCTTCGAACCTACTTTAGTGTCAAGATGAATTGCTTGAGGTCGTACTTGTCCCTGTACGAAGCCACCTGGCAGTTAGGGGCCAACACCAGCCATGGTATTACGTACGAGGATTATGCAGGAGGCTACGCTTTGTGGGCTTTTGATTCCACTCCAGACCAAGGGAGCGACGAGGGACATTTCCACCATATAAAATCCGGCCAGATTCGAGTGGAACTTCAGTTTGCTAGACCTCTACCTGAGACGGTGAAGGTCATACTATATGCCGAATTTGACAATACCATAGAAATCAACAGTTTGAGAGAAGTCATTCTAGACTATTAGAAGCTATGGAAGACTGTTATTCCTCTTTGAATAAGGCAGAATCTATGGACGTTGCTTGGAAGGATACCGTGGGAGCAGAACCCCAAGACAAAGACGAAAAGGACATAGTCATGAAGTCCAGATGGCCAGAATAAGAACAACATTTAGTCTCCTGTTTTGCCAAACACCTGGCAGAGAAATTACGGAATTGATCAAGAAAGATTGCTATGGATGTCAAAACGATCATCCCAGTCAAATTCAACAAGATAAATGTCTGATGCTGACACAAGAAGAAAATTGGACAAGTATCTGGACGAAGCTTGGGGTCTCATCTCGGAAGAAGCCGTGTTTTATCAGTGGTATAAAGACTTGCGTGAACATTCTTGTCATCCATTAACTGCTCTGGATATCCATCGCATCAAATCTCTCTTGGCCCAGGGTACGAAGACGGAGCTAATAGACGTTTACTTGTCAGAGATGCTCAGGCAAAAAAGTCGGGATTGAATTGTTGACTTATCATTACTTGTGGAAAAAAACACAGCAACAAAGCACAAAAAATGGATACCTGGGAACTTTATTACCTTTTGAACCACAGTTCGTACACTGCTTCTTGGAATCCTGTAGTGTGCGCTAAAGATGAACTACCTCATCGCAAACCTAAAGACCATCAAGCTTATGTCATCAACACGGACGACAGTCATCTCCCAGGAACCCACTGGGTAGCCGTCTACTTTTCTAAAGAAGGTTGTGTGGAGTATTTCGATTCGTATGGATTGCCCCCTTTGGAAGACGATATCATTGACTTTATGAGAAGGAATGCTCAGACACGATTCAATAGTGTGAAATTACAAGGCACATATTCCATGATGTGTGGACAATATTGTGTGTATTTTCTTCATCAACGCAGTCTTGGATATTCTTTAGAACATTTTGTGACTTATTTTGATCGTCACTCCTCTAGAAACTATGACAAAGTAGATCGATGGTTTTGTGACCATTATGGTTATCTTTTGTCTTTAGCTAGGAAACGTAGTGTACATCAATGGCCCAATGACTTCCAACAATGGAAGTCTAACTTCAGTTCACAACGTTGTCAACCTTGTCCAAAATAGATTGTTATTTGTTAAAATAATTGTTTGTTGTTTACTGAATTGTTGATTTAGACATTTGTTGATTGTTGGTTGTTGAATGTTAGTTATTTGAATAAAACGGCGTCTGTCTTTTGTTTGCCATTTGTATCATGAACCATGCGCTTTGACTTCTCTCTATCCCTCAAATCAAACAAACACTCACTCATTTACTGTTGTGATAGTGAGAGTGTATGTGTGTGTGTGTGTGTGTTTGTGTGTGTATGTGTGTGTTTGTGTTGGTATGAGCTCGCGTTCGTTTGTGTGGATAATATAAAATGGTTTTTTCTCCTTCCCGTTTGCGGATAGTATATAATGGGTTTTATGGTTATATAATTTGGATTGTTTTGCCCGTTCTCGTGTGTGGATAGTATATGTGTGGTTAGTTTTTGTTCCTTCTCGTGTGTGGATAGTAGATTGGGGTTTGTTTTCTCCTCTTTTCCGTGTCTGGATAGTATATTTGGGGTTTGCTTTTGCTCCTTCCCGTCTGTGGATATTAATTTGTGGTTAGTGTTTTCTTCTTCGCGTGTATGGTTAGTATATTTGTGTTTAGCTATGCTCCTTCCCGTGTGTTGATAGTATATTTGGGTTTTTTGTGCTCCTTCCCGTGTGTGGATAGTAATTAGTAGTTTGTTTTTTGCTCCTTCCCGTGTGTGGATAGTATATATTCGGGTTTGTGGATAGTATAATTTGAGTTTGTTTTGCTCCTTCTCGTGTGAGGATAGTATATATTGGGGTTTGTGGATAGTATAATTTGGATTGGTTTGCTCGTTCTCGTGTGTGGATAGTATATGTGTGGTTAATTGTTTGCTCCTTCTCGTGTGTGGATAGTATATTTGGGGTTTGTCTATAGTATAGGAAGGATTTGTTTTTCTCCTTCTCGTGTGTAGATAGTAGATTTTGGTTTGTGGATAGTATAGTAAGGATTTGCTTTTCTCCTTCTCGTGTGTGAATAGTATATGTGTGGAGTGTTTTTTGCTCCTTTCCGTGTGTGGATAGTATATACTGGGGTTTGTGGATAATATAATTTGGGTTTGTTTTGCTCGTTCTCGTGTGGGGATAGTATACGTGTGGTTAGTTTTTGCTCCTTCCAGTGTGTGGATAGTATATATTGGGTTTTGTGGATAGAATAAAATGGGGATTGTTTTGCTCGTTCTCGTGTGTGGATAGTAGATTGGGGTTTGTTTTTTGCTCTTTCCCTTGTGTGGCTAGTATATTTGGTGTTTGCTTTTGCTCCTTCCCGTCTGTGGATATTAATTTGTGGTTAGTGTTTTCTTCTTTGCGTGTATGGATATTATATTTGTGTTTAGTTTTTGCTCATTCCCGTGTGTGGATAGTATATTTGGGGTTTGTTTTTTGCTCCTTCCCGTGTGTGGATAGTAGATATTGGGGTTTGTGGATAGTATAATTTGGGTTTGTTTTGCTCGTTCACGTGTGTGGATAGTATATGTGTGGTTAATGATTTGCTGCTTCTCGTGTGTAGATAGCATATTTGGGTTTGTGGATAGTATAGTAAAAATTTGCTTTTCTCCTTCTCGTGTGTGGATAGTATATGTGTGGTGTGTTTTTTGCTCCTTCCCGTGTTTGGATTGTATATATTGGGTTTTGTGGATGGTATAATTTGGGCTTGTTTTGCTCCTTCTCGTGTGTGGATAGTATATTGCGGTGTGTCTTTTGCTCCTAACCGTGTGTGGATAGTAGATTTTGGTTTTTGTGGATAGTATAATAAGGATTTGTTTTTTCTTCTTCGCGTGTGTGGACAGTAGATGTGTGTTTAGCTTTATCTTCTTCGCGTGTGTGGATAGTATATGTGTGGTTTGTTATGGCACCTTCCCGTGTGTGGTCATGCTGAAGTTAAAGCAGAAATTGTTTTTATTGCTCATCTTGTTATGACGCTCAGTCGTGACAAGGATGGATATAAAACTTTTAAAACTACTAATCCGTGGATTCACAGTGGTGCCCTCGTAATCTTGAACCGCAAAGACAGCAACGTCATCAGTGATGAAATTGACAGAGGTATTGAAAAGATGGACTCTCGAACAAATTTGAAACACTTAGTACAATTATCGTTGTTAATGTATTCACTTATGACAAAGGCTTGTATCTGCTGACATTATTTACCAATGGACAGAACGGACGAGTGTGTGTGTGAGTGTGGGTGGTTTGGATTTTAACGTAGCCTTAAAAAATTTTCAGTCATATCGCTACGATGTCTGCAGTTGGACAATTTATAGTGACGTCTAGCACTGGGGCATCATGTCGCAGACATGTAGCATGATGCCCCACCACGTCACATTATTCTGACACCAGGCCAACCAGTCCTAACATTAATGCTGAGGGCCAAGCGAGGCAGCTGTTAGTACCATTTTTGTAAGTCTTTGGTATGACTCGGCCGGGGATCGAACCCACGACCTTCCGCGTTCGAGACGGACGCGATTAACCACTAGACTACCGGAGCGGTCGACAGAACAGACGAATTATAATTGATTTGTTGTTGCTGAGTGAAATTAAACAATCAGAATCGATATCACACTACGTATGAATAAAGAATTTTGCTAGACTGCTCAAGATAAACAACAAAAACAAAGAGCTTAGTAAAAACAGTCAAATTTACTGCAGCACAACGAAAGATGAATGTCCGGTATATAATCTATGCGGATTTTGAATGCCCGAATGTTGCAGTGGCAGACGCTCCCATCTCTGGTAGCACAGACACAGATGTTTCTGATATCGATCGAATTGTGCAAATAACTGAACAAATCCATGCTGGTTTTGTAATGATGCATTTCGATGTGATGGAAAACAGGGCAGCCAGTCCTTTATCGTGCTTGGAGCGCTAGCTCTCTAACCACAGTTGATGTTTTTCTCAGGTCCATTGAAGATACGGCAAAATGGATTCGGCAGCACGTATAATTATGACTGGTGATAACATTTGTAACTTCACTGCAGTCACTCACTGCTGGATTTGTGAAAAAGCTTTCACTGAAGGGCAAAGTCTTTCCACAGAGCAAAGTCCATTAACCGATAAAAAAGCAAAGGCCCGGTTCCCAGTTCGTGATCACTGCCATATTACTTTTGCGTACAGCGGTGCTGCACACAACGCATGTAACTTGCAGTTGAGAATTTCCCCCACCGTAACAAATATGAGCAGAATAGGTGAATAGGGGTTCTTGCTCACTTTCATCACTGCGTGATAAAGAGTGATCGAGATTTCCCCCTATCTACATACTACTGGGGTTTCTGGCTCACTTTACTGGGCTTTGTGGCTCGCGTCGTCAGCGCGAGGACGTCCTCAAAAAGTTCATCGAGGAACGGGGTGCCTTAATTCAGCGCGTCCTCGAGAACAAGATAGGACAGCAGTCCTTTCAACGCGATGTTGCCGGAGAACTATTCAAGCCCATCATAATGAAACTTGACGAAGCCAAAACGACGTACGATGTCAAGCAGGAGAAGTTACTAGACACGCTGAAATCGACTCATGACACACTTCAGTCGACTCAGAGACAGCATCACGAATTTCTCAAAGAGATGATGATTTACCTTGGCGTATCCAAAAGAGAGTATTGCCACGTTGATGAAGCGAGCTGAAGCTGAACAAAGGGCAGGACTCAGGAAGATCGAGCAGAAAAAGCGAAGAAGGGAAGAAAAATTATCCAAAAGAAAGCAGATGGCTAAAGTGGCATGAAAAAGTGAATAAAATCGTAGAGAGAGAGAGAGGATCGATGAAGTGTATGACCCTATGGTGAGCACGCTTAAGTGTAAAGATTGGCCTGAAAAACCAAATGTCACGTGGCTCGAAACCTTTGTGGACATCGATCTTCCAGTGATACAGGAACTCGTCAAGCCCACTGAGTCCTCTGCCGACGATTACTTCAACACTCTATCAGCCTATGCCATACTGAACACCGTCACCCAGAGTTATGGTACATCCGCCAGGATAAAAACAGGCGAGGCTGAAAAGGGGCCTATGATGAGGTTTGTGACCAAGTTAAGAGAGTACAAAGCCAGCCTGCAAGAGGAGAAAAAACTCAGAGAAAAGGCATACCAAAAGGATTGGAGTCTTAAAAACAGTAGTCGGAATCCACCACAGTAAAGCAGCCAGAGTCTACTTGTCCAGATGAGGGAGTATATGCTGGACTCACAAAGGAGTCATTAAAAGAAACTTGAGAAACATAAAGAAGAGACCGAGAGAAGAGACCAAGAGAACCAACCGTCCTCATGTGGAGGCAGCACGTCGTGAACCAAGAAAAGAGCAAATCGAAAAATGAATAGGACCTGAACGAAGGAATTATTACCAGGAGAGTATGGCTGCACACCCAATGTCTCATACCAGGGAGATTAAAAAGCAGTGGAAAAAAGAGACAATGCAGCTTATGGAGAAAGCAAAACAACGCCAGGAAGCAGCAAGACTTCAGAGAGGATGATGAAAGACGTCGTCAGGAAGAGAGGATGACAGGAAAACGAATAAAAGGGAAAACTGGAGAAGAGGTACTCCGCAACTGTGGCAACATCCACTACTATCAAAACCCAGCCGAGAACGTCTCGTGGATTAAGTTACTTATCGCTTCTAAACAAGCGGGGAATGTCGGCGTGGACATAGATAACGTGATAGTGGAGATCCTCAGTCATCTTCCCGATGAAAAGCTGGTGACGTTGGATCAATATCATATTTTGTACCTCGTTCGATTTGACATTTCCCACTCGATCGGATCCATCCTTGAATTTAACTCTGGTACAATTTTGTCGCAAAATGGTGTGTACGAAGTCTCCCCGTCAATATCACCGATATGAACAGCCTCCTCATCAACTGCTCTATCACTCAGGGATTGTTATCTTCCGTCGGTTCGGCCTTCAACGTGATTTATTCCACATCAATTCGTCCTAATCCTTTCATTTACTATTCCATTCTGAACACGTACGCGATCTTGGAAATCACTATGTGGCTTACCGATATGTCCGGGAATGCCGTTGATAATACTAACGAAATAATCACTTATTACCCATTTGTAGGTTGCAGAGCGGACTGATAAAAAAATGTTCGCAGATAACATATTAAACATGAAACGAGTACAACAACGTAAAATCGTGAATGGATTTTCATCCACGCTGGTTTCTTATGTGCGAGCAGCCCTTCAAAGTATTCCTGTCAAAGACGCTCTCATTGCTCTCATGGCACTCGAAGCTGGAGCTACCGGAGCAGCCTCTACCGCGGAAAATCTGTAGAACAAAAAATATCAGCAAAATCATGTTTCAGTCAGCGTTTCCCTCAGCGCCGCTGCCTGCATAGGAAACTAAGATTTCCAGGCAGGGCAAGCAGGCCATTTAAACAGCGACGGCTGTCCTTAGCAACAGATCAGAAAGAATCTTACAGGACCTTGTTAGACAAGGTGCAAAGCGCTCCACCTCTTGGTGCCCTCATGTCCGATTATGGATTAAAATGATTGATGTAAATTTTATGACATTGTTTTAGCATAGCGTAATATATTCGAGATTCACTCACATTTACCTTGATCTGAACGATGATACTCTCGTGGACGACTTCACCACCGAGTACGAGTACGTCGAGTTCCAGGATACGAACATCACCAATGCGAGCACGCATTGAAAAATAGAGACACGTGACAAAGATGTGCACTTGCTTCCCCATAAGGCTTTTCTGGAAGTCCATGGAAAATTAAAAACTTCAGCGGGTGGTAACAATGCAGCCAATTCATAAATCACGCTGAATAATAACGGATGGTCGTTATTCAAGTCGGCACAATACCAACTGAACAATCAGACCGTGGGGAAAATCAATGGCTTCTTACCTCAGACTAGCACGATCCTGAATCTGATCATGTTCAGTGATCACTACATGCTAGCGTGTGCCACAATCATGTGGTGGTTTAGAGATACCACTGCGGGAGAGGCGATCAGCAAGAATTCACTGCCGACGGAGACTGCTTTCATCTATAAGGAGTGGCGGATGCTACTGAGGTCAACGGAGCTAATAGCAGAGCCAATTTGGCTCTGGCACGTAATGCCGCCTACAACGTCGGATTCACCGCTCGACGGGCTCTTACCAATATAAGCCACGAAAATGTCATGCTTCTTCCCATCAGTTGCATCTGCAGAGTCTTCAGGGGCGTGAAGCACACGGTCTTCAGGAGCGTGAAGCACACTCTAGGGCTGAAAAGAGATTCCGCCACGCAGTACATGAACAGATCCTTAGCTCCCGTCTATAGACAAGTCATCATGACAAGGTTGTCGCTGTGGATACACATACTCGAACTGGAATCGACGCTGGCTCGATTCACCAAAAAACTGTACTTCGATCAGAACCAAATTTACTTGCAACAATTTATCGCATCTCAGGTAACCACGTCCTGAAGAGTCGCCACCAGTCTAGACAGCAAACTTCCCAGACACGTCTTTATGTCTTACCAGCTGGCAGACTAACGGGCATCTCAAACTTGGAACAATCACGTGTTTAAACATCTCAATCTTTATCGCATTCACGTTCTCGTCAACTTCAGGCAATATCCCTAACGAGAACTCGACTGGTCAGCGAATCGCTGACGCTATAAATTCCCTTTGTCAAGACCATGGCTACCAAGTTATTTGTCTATGTTGCTGAACCATTAGAAGTGACTGAAGCGAAGGGAGCCATTACCGGAGCTACCCAAACAGCGGTCTTGTGCAGCGGAATTCGTCAAAAACGCATCATCGTCACATCACCTGCTGATTATCAAAATGTCAAAAGAAAACGAAATATAGCATTTTATATAACACAATGTCGTACGTTCCAGTAGAGATCACGTTGTCACCGCAGCAAATAAAAGCATCGCTGTGTTAGCCACGCATAAAAGACCTGCTTCATTCATGATGAAGTTTCGGCACTCGTGGGATCCGATCGGATCATGTTGACGCGACGTCATGCCACTATTGTGGCCAAACACAAAACTGCACAAAAAGGGATCGTTCTAAATTTGTCAGCGTCACAGCTGTCCAAACAAAGAAGAATCCTCGGCCACTGCTGGCAGGGATCGCTGGATCGTTGCTGCCAGGATTGCTCTCCGAAAAGGAATCCAGCTGCCAGGAACGACTAGTGGTAAAGGAATAAGAAAAAAAGGTTTTAAGTAACATCGACCTAGAACACCTCTTATGACAAACCGTTGAGCATTTCCGAGGCGTCTTTTCTAAATATCAACTTCCGGAACACATCATGTCCGATGAAAGCTGCTTCATTAACCTGCAAAATTATTACGATGGACATGGCACTCATTAGGTCGTGGTTGTCAACGATCTCCGCCACAGCGACGTCGATTATTTTGATTCCTTTGGTTCACTTCCTCTGGATTAAGTCGTGCATTATCTCCAGTCGGTACACAAGGAAGCTGTGTACAAATCGTTCCAACATCAGGACGTAAGCGATAGCACGTGCGAATGGAACTGCATCGATCAACATCCAACGTAGGCATGAAGGACCATCCCCGGTCGAGACTATTTTAGCCTTAGAAAATTCGCAGTATTTTACAAAATAATGTTACTCTATCATATAATACTATTAACGCGTGGTGTCTTGAGTGCAATACCAAAACGGAGATTGTCGACCCCGTCGAGGTGGTCACGAAAAATAATCGCCTTATGATCAAATCGAGGTGCACCGTGTGTGTCTGTAAAAATCACACATCGTCACCGGTAAAGCAACCACTAAAATGTAGAATTTATCTGAATAAAAATGTATCATTGGAGACACTGAGATCTCGATACGAGTTGCGAAGACCTTCGCGTGGGAAGATACCTGTGCGTGGGATATAGCAAAGGCTGTGGGCAACGACAATTCTCGGTGGAGACCTGGACGTCCATACGCTGTTTGGAAAACTTCCAAGGCCTCGTGGAAGATTGACGTTGCCAGGACACAAATACATCGTACCGTAGAATCCCTTGGAACAACAACTGGATGAAAACGATCAGCACTGCCCTTTAAAGAGCCCTACAACGGTGTCGGTCCCATCGTTATTCAACACGATATCTGTTACAATGATCATCCCGACGACAAAGCGGGATGCGATCGTGTCATGCTAAGGGACTTAAAACAACTCAGACCAAAAGATTTCAGAGAACGTATAGATCGAGCTCTTATGCGTGGCATCATTGACACCAAACATAATTTAGGCATCGGCGTCTTCGAAGATCTTTCGGAACTAGCAGATGAATTGCATAAACCCGAACGTAAGCATTTTTCACGCAGCAGAGTCAAAACGATTTCCGCAGACGATATATGGTGAGTAGATCTCAAAGACATGAGAGATTACCGCACGCACAATGATCATTTGAAATATCTCATGACGGTCATCGACGTGTTCAACAAATACGCCTGGGTAATTCCTCTCAAAAACAAAAAATGAACTTCTATCGTGGAAGCTCTGGATAGCATCGCACGGAAGCCTCATAAACTCCGGGCAGATCACGGTAGCGAATCTTATAACAAAAACGTTTCAGATTGGATTCAACAATCTAATAGTGTCGTGTACAGTACACACAATACCATCAAAGCATCCATCGTCGAACGGTTTAACATAACTCTAAAAAATTGCATGTGGAATAGATTTAGGAGCGATAACACCATCTGATACTTAGATTTTCTATCAGACATCGTCGACAAATACAATCATACCTGGCATCAAAGCATCAACATGACACCTCACCTGCGCAAGCCTTTTCGGCTGATCAAAACAACATGCCACAGACGCCTTAGTTTTTCGATCCAAATTCAAAGTAGGTGTCACGTAAGAATCAGTAGACAAAAATCCACATTCTAAAAAGGATACACCCCTAACTGGATCGAAGACGTTTTCGTTGTCGATACCATTCAAAACACCATTCCAGTCACCTACACACTTAAAGATTTCTCAGGAGAACCCATCCTAAGATCTTTTCGCGAACATGAATTACCAATAAAAAACAAGACAAAACCTATCCAGAGTCGAGAAAGTGATCTTTACCAAAGGTTAAAAAAATCCCTCGTCAAGTGCTTTGGTATCCTGAACGATTCAACTCGTGGATTCCTACACCCTCCTTGACTGCGCGAGAGCGCCTCAGAAAAAAATCTTATCGTATTCCTCACCCAAACTCTTTCAGGAGACCGTCTTACATTTAGTAGCGTGCTCGTGAGTACCCATCTTCTGAAAGATACGCTTGAACACATACTCAAATTTGATGATTTGTAACTGAACTAGAGTCACCTTATTCAACCAGTAATAAAACTGATCTCGCTGTGGCCCTGACAAGTTAAAACGCTTCAGCTTATTTTTGATGTAATACTGCTGATTGTACCGCTGCACCGGCCGCTGATGACAATGACTGGGTCTCACCCACTCCTCATTCTCATACTTCTCTTCTTCGCTTTCCTTACAATAAATCATCACAGGCACATAACTCAAATCCTTATTAGCGTACGCCATCAGATCCTTGGCACGCTTCAGCCACTCCTGAGACTCCTACTCACTTAATTCAAACACTGGACATTTGCTCTCCTCACTCAATCCCAATCGATCTACACTCTCGGAATAACACGGAAGAGACATCTTCGCTATATTTAAAAGCACGCCTCTAATAAAGTGAGCCAAAACACACCATTATTTGCACTTAAGTAAGCCAGTAACCCCATAACCCAGTATAGTTAAAAAGGGGGCACTCTCAATCATCCTTTACCACGCAGTGATAAAAGTGAGCCAGAACCCCCATTTCTGTATACAGGACCAAAACACCCCATTTTTGTTCTGCGAACCCATAATAAAAAGTGCGCCATAATCTCCTTTTCTCAGTAGTATTGTTTCATGGGGGCTCTCTTGAATAATCTTTATCACGCAGTGATAAAAGTAAGCCAGAAAGCCAATTAACATAAAAGCTATGTGCGTTTCATGGCCAATTAATAATGGAATAAGTAGCCACGGCATCAAAATCACCGATAAACGTGATACAAAACAACATGGAAAAATACATGACGTTCCGGCTGGGTCAGTTGAAGTTTATCGATTCGATACAGGTTATGAATTCGTCCTTGGACAAGTTAGAGAATAATCCAACGGCGGAGAACTTCAAAATCACTCGTCGAAATTGTCCAGCCAATACCTACCTGCAAACGGAGAAAGGTATGTAAAACTCGCGATAACATGAGTGACTGGAACAAATTTGCCGAAACTCAATTACCATCGATCGAAGCATTTTATTCATTATTTCACGTGAAGTGTTTCAGAAGAAGAATACGAACATGAAAAAAAAGTTTGGTCAGCATTCGAGAGCAAAAACCTCAGTGACTATCGCGAGCTGTATCTACGCAATGACATGTTGTTGCTCGATGATGTGTTTGAGAAATTTCGTGATATTGCAATGCACGTATTACAAGCTCGATCCCGTTCATTACTTCTAATTACCTGGTATGAGCTGGGATGCATTTTGTCCAAAACCAAAATTGAGCTGGAATTGCTCACTGACATTGATAAGCAACTGTCTTTCGAGCGTTCACGTCGTGGCGGAATATCAATGTCAAGTCACAAATATGCTGGTGCCAACAATCCAAATGTGGACGGGTATGATTCCACTGACCCCAATAGCTACATCATGTATATATATGCAAAGAATCTTTAACGTTGTCCAAAGATGCAACGACTTCCGGTTGGTTGATTTGAGTGGATTTATCCTGCTGACATTGATCCACTAAAACACGTGCATGATCATAATCAACAGTGACCACGGATACTTCTTTGAAGTTGATCTGGAATATCTTGAGCATTTACACGAGGCACACAAAGATTATCCGCTGAAACCAGAAGCGCCGTCTATGCCCGGTACATAGTTCTCCAGGTATGAGTGAGCGATCGTCGATGGGTGCGAACGGAAATATACTGAATGCAGCAAACTGGTACCAAGTCTTAAGTTCAGACACAACTATGTATTACTCGTGCAAAATCTGCAGTTGTTCTTGCGACTGGGTATGCATGTAGTCAAAAAATTTGGATCCTTGGATTCCCACAGTACGCTTGGATGGCTACGTACATTCAGATGAATACGGACGTATGCACAAAGGACACCGATGATTTTCCATTTGAACGAAAAACTGCGACTCCGAAGAGCCCGCTATTAAATAAAAATATATCAAATATAAATAATATGTCGTTGATATAAATGTTGAACCACTCGTAATTTCTACAAATACTTGTGGCAGTGTATGCGACAAAAATATCGGTGAAAATATGTAATTCATGGATAAGGCATGTGTCGTCGACAGAAAAGTCGAACTACTTTGAATTTTTCAAAGGTCACCTACCAAAATATCGTGGTACAATACGTGCACACACGTAATTTAATTCAAATACCATTAGTAAGAAATTAATTTCTGACAATGTTATTTTTTAAAATAATATTTTTATTAATGCGATTTTAATAAATAAACGAATCAGCCAGATCAAATTTAGACCTTAAGATTGTTACATGTATTCTTTCTTTTGGAGATCTTTTAGTTAATTAGATGGTTATGATAAAAATAAGCAAGTCCTGACAAAAAAAAAAACAACTTGATCGTCAAGTATTCAAGAAAAACAAGCCTATAGACAAAAAATTTCTTGGACTGTCTAAAAGGTAGCAACGATAAAAAATCGAACGATATCCTTCACGCAGAATCTTGACTTGGCACCAGTACTCAGAATAACGCTGACATCAGTTTTCTGATTAACTGACGATGTTACTATATTTTGACAACAGTAAAACATTAGAACCTTGAAAAGTTTTTATTCGGAAGAAACCATCATCCAGACCTAATTAAAGGAAAATTCGATTTGATACCAGACCCCTCACTTCTTTAATATGATCTTAAGGCGACCAGTCTAAATTACAAGGACAAAATTCCCCAAAGTCCATAAATAGGGTCTATATTGCCGATCTACTTTACACTCTCTAATTAATGACGAGCACCCAGATAGTGAATGGCTTCTCATATAAAAGTGACTATTTTCTACCGTGTAATACATTAGGTGAATTAATTTAGCACTGCACAGAAGAACTCTGCTACACACTGGGTAGGCTTATAACCTACCGCATAGAAGTTCCGGTCATCAGCATATGGGTGGATGGGTAAAATCGACTACATTATAAAGTTATACCAATCAGTAATAACAAGTATCTAGCTATTGTACACCAAAGAAGTGTTCACTGCTTAACGCTTAAGTCTTCACGTCCCGTCCAAAACTATCACAGAAATAATTTTTTTTAATTTAAATTTCTAGAATATCTCCATTAAAACCAATTATATTGTATAATGAATGTAGATATAAACTGGTTTATTGAAAACAAATTGTTGCAACTGTTCATGTTGATGAATTTAAATTATTAGCGGTATGCCCATTAATAACTGTATCGGAGTAAATAAAAGAAATAATGTACAAAATCCTGAACCTAAATAGCCTATTTGTGCAATAGAATCTATTACAAGGCTAGCAAACGATTATCTTTATAGGTAACAAATATATTATATTGGTAAGTATTAGTGTAATAAATGTCCCATAAATATATAAGAAATAATAATATTTGAAAATGAACTTATATATCAGTAAATGTTTATAAACAAATATAAAAGCTTAAAAAGCCTGTTGGAATACCGGAAATAGAAAGCTAATTACATGAATATACGCTACTAATATCTGAAGAAGACAATTATTATTATTGTGCAATAAATGATTTATCCAAATTTGCATCATCTCAAATTAACAAAGACGAACTAAAAGCATATTGCAAGAAGTGTTTGAATGATTTTTGTCTTCTGAATTAAAATTACAATAACACAATATAATAGATGTAATGTCTGAAAAGGTTTCTGTCGTTAAATTGCAAAGCTACTAAGATCAGCTAAAAGTTTATGTTGTTCTGTATTGTGATTTCGAAAGCAATACTGAAAAAATAACTACTATAAATCAAGACCTCAAACGTCAAAGACGATAAAAATGTGAAAACACCTACCATCAGCATTTTGCCTTACCTTAAATCATTTCATAAAGAGTATGAGCCTTTAGTTTACAGAGAACTCTACATAGATAGATTTTATGAACGTATTTGCAAAAGGTGTTTATGATGAATTAAAACCAAGTAACATCCCTATAATGATTTTCAGCAGTAAAGATAAATATCATTATAATTCCACCAACATATGTCACATGTGAACAAAAGGTTTATCGTTGACAAAATCAGCTAAAAAGTATGAGTTCATGATCACTTAATAGGAAACTACAGAGGTATTTCACATTCAAAATGTAATTTTAATTATAAATATTAAAAATATATTACGGTGTTTATTCTTAATTAATCTGGATATAATTATCATCTGATTGCAAATTATTAAGATAAAAATATCACGGACCAATAACATAAATAAGTGCTAGAAGAAAGTAAGGTGCTATAGTATCGCGTTTGCTACAAGAAACCAAATTGCCAGTATGGTGACACAATGAAGTTATTAATGACCGATGACGATTTTATGTGCACCAGTGTTGAAACAGACACCTTTAGTATGATACGAAACAGATAATACATTTTAAGGATACAAGCGATTACAAAAATTATAATATATATGGAAAAACTGTTAGCTAACAAGACGTTGTTATATTGTTTTAAGATGAGATGAATAGTATACAATTGCAAGAAGTTCTTGGCTTTAGAAGTAAGCTTTTTGTTTTAAGAACCGACACAGGAGATGAAACGTATGCAACGGTATTTTTAAAAATATGGTTAGAAAAATCTCAAATCAGATACAGATATAGAATTGTCTATTTAACCGAACTATCAATAATCATGATATAAATTTAATAAGATCTTACCATCACGAGATATGCAATGTCACGAGAAACAAGGTTGTTCTTCCAACATATGATGATAAACGTTATTTGGTCGATAAGATGCATGACTTTACCTCTTGTCTACAAGACTGACTAGTTGATCTCCAACCTATAATGAAAAGGGATATTCCAGCCTCATTCAAAGCTTGTTTTGTTGTTTTGGTGTAATATTTCAACTGTTTATATAATAAGTGCTGGCACTACATCATTTTTATTTTAAAATATTTTCCATAGACTTTAATCGTCTTAGCAAAATACTGCTGTAGGTCTAACCGTTTCAGTAAAGATCGTTTATGACATAATGTTCAATTTGGGACTATATTTATTAGTGTGTGTGTGTGTGACTTGGATTTTTAACGTTGCTTTAACAAATTCATTCATATCTACGATGTCTGCAGTGTGGCAGTTTATAGTGATGTCTAGCACTGGGGCATCATGCCGCAGACATGTAGCATGATGTTTCACCCAGTCACATTATCCTGACAGCAGGCCAACCAGTCCTAACACTAACCTCTTAATGCTGAGCGCCAAGCGAGGCAGCTGTTAGTACCATTTCTGTAAGTCTTTGGTATGACTCGGCCGGGGATTGAACCCACGACCTCCCGCATCCAAGGCGGACGCTCTAACCACTAGGCCACCGGAGCGGTTATTTATACCAGTAAACGACTACCAATCAATTTTAGGTTCCTGAAAATTGTTGCTTTCTTTTTTACATACACTAAATCTACACGACCATCTTTAAGGAACGAAATATTATTTTCCTTGCATATACTAATTAGCAATTCTAGCCATTTATTTAAGTTATCACCATGATATATTGGAATTACACTGCTGTCTGTTCAAGGCCAATTATTTTTGGCAAGACTTAATTTACAAAAGGATTTTAGAGAAAATTACAGCGAAATAACTGAAAGGCTTTTATATTCGGTTTCAAATAAATATAGTGCTAAATTTGTATTTCCACAAATTGCAACACCACAAATTTTCATATTTATAAGTTATTTTAAGTACATTCATTAACTGACTAATCGGACGTTAAGAGAGAAATATAATTTAATTGGGTGGTCTGAATAATTTACATGCGCATAGGAAACAACATAAATATACATTTTGTGTACAATTAAGTTTCCTTTTCACTTTATCTTTTGGTGTATTCCTTTTTGAACGTTTCCTAATCTAGGTCCTTTCTATGCGATCTATTATCATTTGTATTTCTTACGTCCAACAACAAACAGTGGTGATCAGTATCAAAATTGATTACATTACTAATAGGAATGTCTTTTGTTGCTCATCACATACAAATGTACATGATTCGGTAAATTGCTGATTTAAGATATACCCGGTGAATTTATACATGCTAGGTAATCCTTTCACAATATCAAAAATATTTTTAAG
This sequence comes from Sinohyriopsis cumingii, assembly GCA_028554795.2. Lineage (NCBI taxonomy): Eukaryota > Metazoa > Mollusca > Bivalvia > Unionida > Unionidae > Sinohyriopsis > Sinohyriopsis cumingii. The sequence continues at coordinate 326,096 of JAPYKE020000181.1, forward strand.
TTTTAATTTTTTAATTTTTTTATCGCTGGATTTGAATTCTTCTCATTATCGTTTATGCAGCGTATGAAGACTCTTATTAGACTCATTCTTAGTGAATCAGGTATTATATTTGTTAATGGTATCTTAACAGCAATGAGCCTGTTGTCATTAAGCTTGCGTCACTATCAATGACAAGTTCGACACAAATTCGCTTTCATAAATTCTCCATCGTCTTACCGAAAACAGCATTATTTATGAGTTTGAATAAATCTTTCTCAAACTCGTTCTTGGCGTTTGTCCTCAGATTTGTGTTCATCTGGATATATGGAGCCATCCAGGCGATCTGGCAAAATCTAAGTGTTTGTTACACTTTGACAAGATGCATTCCAAAAGGTTTCTTACATGTACATCAGGCTTAGGCTTGGTGCATAAACTTGGAATCCTTTTGGTGCATTCTGCATAGGGGCGACCGGACTCGTCAATGATTTGATATTGATATATAGACATCCACGACTTTGATACAACCATTGCATCTCGCGCTAGTGGGCAGTAATTGTGGAGATGGTGGAAGTTTTCTGGGTAATCCAGATCAACCTCGAAGAAGTATCCATGATTGTCATTGCTTTCGTACTCTCGTATGATTTCTGTCACATTTATGTGTGTGGGCTCCACCCAACCCTATACATTGTTGTCCTTAAGATATATCATATACCTTTTCGGAGTGAACGTGTGGTATCTGTCCACTAACTGCTTGTTGGCTCTAGCATAGAGGTGACCCGACATCAGTATATCACCATAGATACCTCTTTCGATAAACAAATGTTGATCAATATCGGTCAACAGTTCCAGTTTTATCTATGTTTCTGACAAAAGTGCATGCTAGACCATTCCAAGGGAAGAGAAGTAGTGAACTTAGTCAAGATTATATGCATCCAGCCGTGTTGAGAAACGTCTCGAAGACTATAGTGTAGCTAAACTCGCACTTCTGTTCTCAAATACATATTATGGTCGTAGTCACCCATGTTTTTGCACTCAAATCCAGACCATACACGATTTTCATGTTTAAAATCTTTTTTATGGGTGTCAACAGAGTTTCAGTAAACTTCTTCTACGATGATATGTGCCCTTAAGGGTAAATTCCTTTTAGAGTGAGTGAACCGCATGTTCCATCATCAGCGGCAACACCGCATCGACGAGTGATTGTGGAACGATCATTACCATTTGCTGCAAGATTGCTCACTTATTTATCAAGCTTGGAATTGAGAAGCTGCAACGAAATAATGAAATATAATTGTCCCAACCAAATCATCATTTATTTTTTCCGTCTTGTTGGGTATAACATCACACTTATTGCTGCGTTTGATGCTTCGGAAACTCCTTACGCTAATAAATGCTTATCATACTCAGTCAGGTTGTGAAGTACTACAGAAATTCGAGTTTTATTTGGATAAATTCTTGTTTGATTTGGATAAATTCGCAGTTGTAGATTGAATGTGCTGTGTGCAGCACCTCTCAATGCACCGATGATTTGACAGCGATCATGAATTTTTTCATTGGTGGAGCTGAAAATGCCATCATAATTCCAAACAACGGTTTTGTTTTGTTTAGTTTGTCCGTCGCATCTGACTATAGTGTAGCTAAACTCGCATTGAACTTGTTCAGCAGCTTGCATTGGCTTTTGACTGAACATCAAGCATTCGAAGTCCTAGTAGATGATAAATGGAACTTTTATTTTTCATGGCAAATTTCAGAATATTCTTGCTGGGTTCTGGCATGAATGAACGCGTCAGCTTTTCGCTAATTCCACAGCAGTAAAAGTCTTGGTCCTCAAACATTTGTTGCATGGTAAATAAATGCAGGCAAAGTCGACGCAGAAATTTGTTACCATGGTACTTACTATGTCGCTTAAGCAAAAGGGATAGATTCATTATTCATACGTAATGAGATCGAGACTCTGAACCATTCATTCACTATAGCTGCAGCATATCAACCTCGGTCCACCTACGCGAAGTTTTGCTTTCTATATTTGGGGATAGTGCAAGGAACGCGAAAGCATCTACAGCCTAGCAAGAACACGGTGTGAGATAATTACCGCATTTCTAAGTGGCCAAACACAGATACCAAAAACCAGAAGAGGAACGCTTTTCAAAGCGCTCACGGGAGAAAGTAATATTATTTTTACGAGACTAGGCGAGAAAAAGAACATCATGGTCACTATTGATAACTTGCCAGTTGATATACTGAAGGTACCCCAGGGAATATTGGAGGCATAAAAAACCTTTCTCTGCTTCTGTCAAGCACAGAATTTAGAACCGTCTTGCTCGAGGAGCCAGATAATGGTATGCACTCTCAAATGATTCAAAAAGTTCGAGACATACTTCTGCCTCAGGTCAGAAAGTAATTATAATCATCACTCATAATCCGGCATTTATTGATGCCCTAACTATTTACCAAACAATAAAATTCTACAGAGATGTCACAACTTCAAGAGTTATCCTTGTAGGTAACAAACTGAAAAACACTAAAACGGAACATCATAAGACGGCACGATTAGTCGCCAACGAGGAATACACAAATATTTTGTTCGCAAGAAAGGTCTTTATTGTTGAGGTAGTTCAGACTATTTGTTCATCAAAAATCTTTTTCCCACTTGTTGAATCCAAGCAAGACAAATTCCAGTATTCAAGTGCTGAAGAAAGCAAAAGTAGAGGAAAATAATGATATTGCAGATCATGCCTGGATAAACTTCGTCATCTAATCGCTTCTTTGCACGTGGTGAGCATGGGTGGTGAAATAAGCAAAGTCAGGTGGAATTATGTGACCGAGATTTTGAAAATACCACGGATATTTGTATTGGATATGGATGTAGTCGTAGAAAAACATCTTGATTTAGTTCCAGAATTAATAGAGGAAGAAGTAAATAACAGTTTAACGCGGATGTTGTCCGGAAACAAAAGCGAAGAAGTGATTAAAAGCCTTGCTTATAATTTGCAGAGAAAATATTGGGAAGTCAAAAAAGCTACAAACTTAGGGCACAATGTTGGCTTAAAAACAGCAATTGATAGACTGACTAAAATTGGAAAATTTAACGAATTCTATCTCAGACGAAGATGTAAACGCATATCGTGTTTACTACTTCGCCGTAAATACATATTTTCACGATAAAATAAAGACTGGAGAATAGTTTACAATAAACCTGCCACCAGACCATTTGATGACAACATTGAAACCAAAAAAAAACAAACTATCAAATGTGTTTCGAAGGATGCAGAAGAATCATTTAAAGACAATGTGACAAAGAATAATTGGAACGAAGCCCGTAAATGTCTCCAAGCTTAATGCGTATTTGTTTGGAAAGAGGCGACTCAGAGGATAGTTTCTTGGAGATAATTCTAGAAACAGAAGAAGGGACGAGTGAGGAAACTAAAATGTACAGGATACATGAAAGACAAAACATTTTCTACATTGAATCTTCAGTTGGACTTAATGAAAGCTCTCCGGGGTGAATCAAAACCAAACAAACTGTACATTTATGATAAAGTTTCAGTGGTAGATATCGAGGCAAGCATTGACAGTGTTTTACGACTTTGCTCAGAGAAATCAGATATTGCCAATTTAATTGAATTCCTATTTCGTTGTGCTGATGAAAACGTTAACCTTTTGCCGAATATTGGATAAATATTTGTAGGAAAATGTAGATGGATTTAGTTTACAAGATTTGTTTTATTCGACTTGAAGTATCAGCAACGAATAATGAGAATGCCTTTACAGTCCAGTTGCCGTAGGAGAACATATTTGGTATAAACCATATTTTAATATATCCTTCATTATCAAATGTATTTGAGATACGATGAGAATTTACTAAAATTATTTCCTTGCATGCAACACTAAACACTATTCTTAATAAGCATATCACGATCTTACCAGATGAACAAGCAATTTTTAAAAATGATTCGCTAGAATAAACGGTAAATTTGATTATTTTTGTGATACGTTAACTACAACAAAATAATGTTTCTTCTGATACAGTTTTCCTAATATTTTCTTCATCATCTATATTGATTATTATACTAGCAATGATTAAGCTCATATTGTGTTTCTTGCTCATTTAACTTCCATTAGAATGATCTTTTCCTAAGACCATAGCTTTATAACTTCTGCGAGTTAAGAAACATAATAATTGTTCCTGATCTCCGATTTTCATACGGGGCAGCTGACCATGTCCTCTGTCTCAAAGTAACACTGTGTACAGAAGCGATACGTTAAAAATGAGATTCACTTGTGGCAATGATGCGGCCCCAATAATGAGAAATGTCGTAAACTCTCAAACATATGTATTCTGCCATTCTGTTTCAATACGACAGGTTAATTTTACCATGCTACACTGAGTACCATTACAACATGAACAAGTCTATTACCAGAAATGGCCAAGACTTCATATAAATAGCATATAAAATATCATAAACTGACGTAGTTTGCAAAGCAATATACTACCTATGAAAAGATGCACGCATGTTTAAATGACGTGTTTTGGTTGTGCCTTATTGCACACTAATTGGTCATGACATTGTCTTTCTATACTGATCTCATCCCTGACTATAAATAATTCACCAAGACACTGCTTTTGCAATATTAGACCGCTGCAAAACGAATAGCACTATTTTATCTTTTATGCTTTGCCTAGAAACTACTGGGAGCCTGATTGGTCTTATTTGACGCTTCTGGACATTTGGACAGCAAAACCAATTTAAAATGAGCCATCGCTGTAGATATCAATATATCGATCTACTTCAGCACCTTGCATATTGTATATTGCATGTACGCCATTATAAAGAGAAAATGTTATGACGTATGTTCTCAATAATTATGGAGTGTGTACAGTTTATACTTATGTAAAGTGATAAAGGACATTTCTTGTTATATTGCTAGGAAAATAATTAGCTACCAAACTAGAACACAGGACAAACAAATATTCAGATTTTGACATTTTGTATTGTTACAGATGTCATTCCAACAATGTCATTGCCACTACAATATTTTTATGTAAGACTACATTGCAATTGCAATACATGGAAATGTATATTTTGATGTCGATGATATACAGCACAGTATTTTCATTTAATAACTACTTAGCATAATATTTCTTCTTTTTCCTGTAAATATTGACTACTAATATATAACCGAATTTCCATACATATACAAATATACGTTATTATAGTGTGCATCTTGTATAGTTACTTACCCGCTGATGGTTGGCCATGTCCCCTTTTCTTCTCTGATCGGGTTATACTAGAACAGCACAGCAGCACATACACACTTTGTACCGTTATCATATTCGTATGCATATATATACATATTATGTGCATCTTCGAACTTGCACTAAAAACATATTAGGTACCGCTTGTTCTTTTTTCAATATATATATACTTAGTTTATTAAAATAGAATTGTATTGTATATGTCTGTCTGTCTGTCTGTATGTATGTATGTATGTATGTATGTATTTCAATCATCCATGCTCGTAGATTGCCAGGGTCATTTAGTAAATATTTTTACTAGATAATTTTGTCCATTTTGCACATTAGGCGTCTGTACCATTTTTGACGAATTTATTGGTAATTAAGTTCCTTGATTCCTCCTTGTAAAACTAGTTGGCCTAATTTCTAATTGGTTAGCTGCTAATGACCTTGACCTTGTTGATAAGTAGAATGCTCTAGAAATAAGTATCTGACACTCGTTCTGGTCCTGAAACTACATCTGCATTTATTTATTTCAATTATTCGTTGGAAGTACAAAGTGCTAATAATCTTTGATCTAAATAGATGTTTTAGAATTACTTGTAATTGATTTAAGGACATTTATATTACATCTATGTGATACATAAATGCATTTAGCAAATCAGGCTATTGTCACATCCGCACAATAGACTGGACTTCATTCGGAACACCAATGGAACTCATTTGGAATAATCTATAGTTTTGGACATTTGTTAGAACTTTTAGGACCATTTAGGTTTCATTTACTACACTGAAAGTTTTTTAAAAAACATTTTCACTCCGTATTCTCGGGAAATAAATTATTTGTTGAATTTTACAAAACTTTTTGGTTTTTACTTGTTTCTGTTACTTAGTTTAAGACCATAGAGTTGCAACAATATATATGGCGATTAAGATTATTCTGTGATAAACACACACCATGTGATGTCACTTTAATAGATATTAAATGAAGACGTACACGATAGCGCAGAAAGTGCTGAAAAGTTACAGACCATGCGGGAACGTGCACGAGAGCCAAAGAACAATATGAAACGCTAATGGCTTGCAAGAGTACCAGACGAGAATCATATTCAGTTACTCACCCGCTGGCAGCCAAATACATAAGTATATGTGCTTCTTCTTTTCAACAAACTTCGTACCATAAATCATTACATATGTTGCAACAGAAAATGATGGTTGTCCTCTCACAGAAACCATCACAAAAATTGGAAACGAGAAGTTCCAACTCAAACTTTGCACATCCATCAACCCAGAAAATGCAGATGCAATCGGCATGAAATATCTTAGGCGATAGAGAGCATTGCACGGCAGAAATATTCGTCACAGTTCAAAGAACCCATCGCAATATAAGCTAAATATAGCTAATGAATTGGCAGCAAATGTTGTATTCCTCAGTCTGGTTGTGCAAGTTGCGTGACGGACATGTAATTAGGGTGTCTGTACTCAGGGAGGAGTGTATAAACATCCCGTATGCCAACAATGTTGGAAACCAGAAGTGCAGTCGCACACAACTTAAACATCCCATTCAATTGAAAATCCTGAAAGAGAATTCCACGAAAACCGTGTGAATGAAGCAAAACGTGTAACTATCAAGACAACAAGAGATGCTGTAATTTCATGGTTTACTTACCGATGTTACAGAGGAACATTTACCAAAATCGCTGTACAGCACCTGTCGGTGGCTCCTTCAGGGATAAAACACGGCGCTATCAACAGATAAGAAGCCTTCACAAATGAATGAACGTAGAGCAAGGTACAGTGATGATTCTTCTGTCTGGACCGCAGGTCGGCAACAATAAATCACCGATTCGAAGGTCAGCAAGTGAAATGCTATATAAACTAGCAGGTGGAGTAGCCATTGGAGGCAAGACAATCATCGACATCTTATAAATGTTTGGGCGGTCAGTTTATTACAGCGGATTGCGAGTAATAGATATTCGCAATTGTACTAAATAGAATGTTGGTCAATGTTGGCCCTTAATTTCATTCTCTGATAACATGTCTTCTTTGCTGTTAAAAATGTTGACATTAAAGAAGACACTCCTGATTAGAATTAGAGGAGATAGTGGGAAAAGTACATGTGATTGAGGATAACGATGCAATTCCTGATAAAGAGGCTGCTGTTACCAATTTAAACATCTAAACATCGTGTGCACACAACTCATTGCTAGGCGATAAACTACCCCATAAGTTAGCATACAATCATCCATTGCTGCATATGGAACTGCATGGCAGACACTGCTTACTGTGATCATGCAGGTTCAAAGCAAAATCATCAACACAAAGGTAGTAAGTCCAGATCGCAAGACTGTCATATATGTTAACATGATGTACAAGCCTGCAAAGCAGTTCGAGATGTGGGTCACATGATACTCCGCCTTTTGAGCTTCAGATGGTGACGCAAGAGCTACCCTGCATTAGATCTTACAGTGAAAATAGTAGAATTGGTTTCTGCGTGACTGAGGTAGAATTGCATGGACTCGTCAATCAGATCACTGAGAGTAGTAGAGACACACATTATCACCCTTTAGGGCCTTGTTCATGCTATACTAATTCCCCTGAATCTTATACGAAGGCTTACAGTAGTATTGATGTAAGGGTGTTGGGGGTCATCAAGGGGATCTACCATGGGCACATAAACTGTCATTGTGTGACACTTAGGGGTAAATGAGAAATATGAAACATAAATGAGAAAGTGAAAGGAGTTTAAAGATTTAGTTTTTGTGGGAAAGACAAATGCATAAACATAACATACACAAAAAAACATACACCAACACATATTTCTGGCAAATATTAGTAGAATCTTTCCTTTCAATAGATCTGGGTGGCTTTGAAAAAGGCACTTGGGAATCGTTAACTAAAGAAGAGGATTAAATCTATGAAGCCGCTAAGAAGAATGTCACAAATATAGTCCATGCAGCGAAATCAGCCCACCACACTACTAAGATCATGGAAAGTTCCAGCTGCAAAGAGCTCTTCGAGATTACTAACAAGCTAATGTCAAGGAACAAATGTACACCACTTCCAACTACCTTCTCTCCAGTCGACCTTCCGGACATGTTTGCAAATTTCTTCCGTGACAAAGTACAAACCATTAGAGATAAGCTTGACACCACAATTTCAATTGACTCGTCGTCACCATACAGCTGGGATACAGAATTTGAGCAGCAACCATTAGCAGCATTTGAACCTGTCTCTATGGATTTCGTACGTACAATCCTGATGAAGAGTGCACCAAAGTCATGTGAACTTGATCCAATTCCAACATCACTGCTACTTGAGTGCTTAGATCCAGTATTGCCTTCACTAACTGATGTTATTAATACCTCTCTCTCAACAGAGAAATTCCCATCATTTTTCAAAACAGCCATTGTAAGGCCTCTGCTGAAGAAACCAACACTAGACCATAACGATTTAAAGAACTACCGCCCAGTTTCTAATCTCCCATTCATATCAAAAATCTTAGAAAAGGTTGTTCTATCCCAGCTTGTATATCATCTGAATTCAAACAGTCTTTTTTACCAATGTACAATCTGCAGAACTGAAACTACTCTTCTAAAAGTAGTTAATGACATTCTCTCTGCTTTGGATAGCGGAAAGATTACAGTCCTCACCCTCCTTGATTTGTCTGCAGCATTTGACACAATAGACGAAGATTTATTACTTCACCGTCTCCAGCATGTATTTGGCATTCATGATACAGCCTTACTGTGGTTCAAGTCCTACTTGGTCAACAGGACACAAATTGTATCTGCAAATGGAATACACTCCAGCCCAGTTGATCTATGTTGTGGTGTTCCACAGGGGTCTGTTCTTGGACCTGTTCTCTTCATTCTATACACTCAGCCGCTCTCAAGTGTCATAGATCATCATCCAGTGTCTCACCAATTGTAGGCTGATGACACTCAAATATATAAATCTAGCCACCCAACTGAAGTTGATGCTACCATCCATGGTGTAGAGAGGTGCATTTCTGATGTGAAATCATGGGTGACATGTAACAAGCTGCAGATGAATGATGATAAAACTGAGGCCATTCTGATTACAGCACAAAGACTTTCTCATTCACATCCTTTACCTCAAACAATAAATATCAGCAACACCAACATTAAATTCACACAATCAGTACGAAACCTAGGTGTTACTCTGGACAGTACTCTCACATTGCACCAACATGTCATGAACATACGCAAGGCTGCATATCTTGAGCTGAGACGCATCAGCTCCATTCGCAAATATCTTTCAGTTGATGCCACTAAAACACTTGTGTGTTCATTAGTACTTTCAAGACTGGACTATTGTAACTCAGTTATGTCTGGTTCATCTCAATATCTATTCCAAAAACTTCAAAAAGTTCAAACACAGCTGCTCGGATCATATTTAGAGTACCACGACCAGAGCACACCTCCCCGCTGCTCTGTACCTTCACAGGCTGTTCATTCGATCCAGAGTCAAACACAAAATGTGTTCTCTGTGCTACGTTACACTGACGGACTCTAGTCCAACATACCCATGTGTACACACCAGCAAGATACTTACGCTCTGACAATCGTATACTCATTATTCCAACTATGAAAACAAAGTCATATGGACAGCGTTCTTTTGCATACCAGGGCCCAGCAACGTGGAATGAATTGTCCACTGAATTTAGACACAAAGACACAGTGATCAAATTCAAGAGGGCTCTCAAAACTCACTTATTTCGACTGCAAGAACAAACTTAAAGACCTAATAATGTTTCCTACCTTAAATATTCTCAGAATGTTTTTTCTATGTTTTCTAATTTCATGGTGTTTGTGTTTGTAATCATATCATTATATATGTTTTTTATCTTAAAGGTGTTGTGTAAAGCGCTTAGAGCTTCTAAAAATTAGGCGCTATACAAAGTCCTCATTATTATTATTATTATTATTATTATTAACGCGTGGTATGGCTTTGCTGGTCTTCTTCTTCTGATGAAACGTCTCATAATGCCAAGTACGTAGATTTATACTCGCTTCAGACAACCTATTCTCTCCACAAACACACGTCTCTTCCATATTGTTGTTTCTTTGATCCTGTTAATGACTCTAGATGCCTTTATATACATATCCAGGTAAATAGTATGCCCAAAACATTGGTTGTAAACTCTACGTTTGTCCACATCTTACTGACTTTTATTAAGAGCAGGTGACATAATAGGTTCATATATACGTTAGAACCGGATCAAAATAAAAGTTCTACCAATCAAACTTCGTGTTACAAAATTCACTGAGATCAGAAGAGAGTGGACGCTCGATGTAACATTACTACACAAATATTATTATATGCTGGCCATCATATTCCCTTATCATTCAGCAAGAAATGGATAGCCTACATGGAAGTATTTTGTAAGTTAGTCTGTAATTATGTGCGTGAGAGGCGATCACTGCTTATATTTACTGTGGCACAATATTAGTTTTGCATTAAGCCCGACTCAATAGCAGTGAATCGAATTTGACCAAACTGAATTGATTTCGATTATTGTACTACATATGGAATATCAGTCTATTTTGATAACAAAGAAATCAAATTCATTTACTTGTCATATTTGTACCACTATCTATTAGTTTCTTAATGGGTTTCAATACATGTACTATTATAACTACCTCAAGATAGTGATCTTTTTATTTGGTGGAGATATGCATCTATGGTAGCTATGACTGCTGACAGATGTCTGTCATTCTTCGAATTTCTCTCCTATATATACCCTTTCGAAATTGTCATGTGACATAATTCTGACCAGTCATTGCTTGTCAGGGACGCCAAAAATATCTGATTTAGCGGAATATATATTCTTCAGTCAGTGGGACAAACTGAGGGTAATCGTACTATTTAATTGGCATCATTTGTCCGTTTACACTCAATCAGTAGCAAATATATAAACATTTGTATTATAGCTTGCCTTATCGGACAAACATCAACGCCTTTTAAATCGTAATCATGGCTGCCAGGCATGCGTGAAGAGTAAACAAGTACCAGTGAACACTTACAACATTGAATATACACTAAGTAGAATAAAATGAAGAATACGACATTAAACGTTCAAAAATATACTCATACTTGTATAAAAGAACCTTGTGAAATTTAATAAAATGGTGAAATTAGTGTGTTGAAACGGTCATGTGAACTAGCGTCGGCCATCTTGACGTATTTTGTATGGTCAGCTGATGAAATCACCCAACTTAACACTATTATAATGCTGATTTGGATGGGAATTTAAGTGTGATAGACATATTTTGGGGTTAATAGATTCATGTGAAGTAAGATTCTAGAAGAGTTTATGAGTATTTAACGATGTGCTACCACATGATCGGGGATCACACCTAATACATAACATGAAGAACTGCATATCTATTTCGGGTAAGTCACGATCTCTACATTTCCAATCACATTACAGTAGCAGCAGAGGGGGCGAGTCCGACAACTTTTTAGACAAATTTCGATTAAGGCCTCAAAACGACAAATAGAGCCTTCCTTCGAAATCTCACTTTTCGAACAAAAAAAAAATAAAGTCTCCGTTTGGCAAATGGAGCCTTAGCGTTTTTTACTCGAAAACGCTATATTTCGCCACAACATCTCGTTGGTGTTTTCCCGTGGTAATCATCGGGCGTCCCGCGTCGATGTCATCGCCCCCTCTGCTGCTAAGTAGTTATTTACAATGAAAATTATTTACAACTAACCGAATATTTGGTCAAGTCCGATACGATATCGTGTCCGAGGATCATGTAAATTTATCGTTACGAATCCATGTGGGGTCGACTGAGCATGACTAAAAAAGTTTCGAAAAACATTAAAGTCCATGTCACCGCCGCACCATGTCTGCCAAATATTTCGTAGCGTGTGTGTATCAACGCCGTTGAACACAGCAAGAATATTACAGTTGTCTCTAATTACTTTTGGAATCTGAGTGTATCGTTGAGTGACATATATCACGTCAGTGTTTTTATGCCTGCCTCTGGAAAATATCCTAGCTGGGTTTTTTTGATTGTCTAACATAACATCATCGTACACGACTAGATTGTTAACGTCGCCATCAATATCATCGATACCTGGTGCATCATTGATATCTGTAATAAACTCAATAACATTTTTTTTAGCGATCGCTGATGCATTCTCGTTGAAATCTTTCAACACCTCGTAGCATCGTTGATCATCTACGCTAGGAGCAACCAAATACAACTTATCCCACTTCATCCATCTCATTATTAAATTGAGTAACAATTGCGTCTTGCCGGATCCAGATGGTCCGATGATAATCATCCGGATCGAGTTTGGTAACGCTGCAACATGCTTAACTGGTTCTCTTGTTTTAGTCGCCGAAAAATCAATTATATTCATATCTCTATACATAAATTATGGATCTATATTGTGTGAAGTGTAGAGTGCGTACTGGCACAAATGATATGACAACCGCTACAACAAGAAATAACAGATCGGCGCTTACTGGTAAGTGTGTACAATGCGGTACAAAGAAATTTAGATTTATTTCTATTAGACCCGGAGATGTTTTAAAAAAAAGCGAGGAGGTGACATCGCAGCCAAATTGGCAAAACTCCCCGGAACACCGTGGGCAAAGTATCCAGGAGAAAAGCACCTCCCAGGATATAACTACTGTGGCCCCGGAACACGATTAGATATTAGACTCGATGATCAAAATCAGCCCAAACCCGGTGAGTATCCAATAAACGCTATCGATAAGGCGTGTCATGCTCATGATGTTGCTTACTACAAAAGTAGCGATCTGCAACAGCGTCATATCGCGGATGTAAAATTAATTCACGCGCTAAATGCTATTCCTGATAAATCCTTCAAAGAAAAATTGGCCTCATGGTTGGTAAAATCGGCTATGAAAGGTAAATTAATGATTGGAAGCGGAGCTTCTCGCGCTGGTAATTGAAAACGATAGCGTTTATAATAACAACATGGATTCCATCTATTATTCTCCGAGAGGATACTGGAAGGGGAAGGCCGCAATTGGTAAGCTTGCAAGCGCTGCAAAGGTAACAAAGACCACTGCGGCTAATTGGTTATCCAAACAGGCTATATGGCAAATTTATCTACCACCGCCTAAACAAATCAACTTCTCGCACTTTGATGTCAGCGTACCTAATGAAGTTCATCAGGCTGATATACTATTTCTGCCGCATGACAACGGTTACAAATACGCGCTAACCGTAGTTGATGTTGCGAGTCGATACAAACAAGCGGAGCCGTTAAAAACAAAGTCAGCAACTGAAGTAGCCGATGCGTTTGAGCGGATTTACCGAAGGGGTCCTCTGCGCTGGCCAAATCTATTACAAGTTGATCCTGGCAATGAATTTCGCGGCGCTGTTTTATCAACGCTGAAACATCATAGCGTCGCGATACGACGTGGTCATACTGCGCTGCATCGTGATCAGGCAATTGTTGAACGATTCAATCGGACTCTTGCTGAACGGTTATTTGGATATCAATACGCGAAAGAATTCATCCAGGAAAAACGATCTCGTGAATGGGTTAAAAGATTACCAGGCGTAATTGCAGCGTTAAATAACGAGATTACCCGAGCAATTAACATGAAGCCCAGCGACGCGATTAAATACGAGTACATACCCGGAAGATCAAAAATAGATAGCGTTTCCAAGCCGATTCCCGGCGATGTCACTGTTAGATATCTGTATGAACCAGGAGAGCTTGAAGGCGGTAAAAAAAGAGCTACTGATCCTATCTGGAGTGTTACCACGCATAACATATCAACGATAACACGATCAACTAATAGACCACCGATCTATGGACTGGATTCAACTGCTCCTCAGCGCGGATTTACACGCGAGCAACTACAAGTGATACCTGACGATACTCAATTACCCCCGCGTGGTCTTAACTAGCGCCGTTGCGTCTATTGCACTCAAGACAGGTCAACCTCACATTGTTTTTGACATGACCGAGACTGTTATCGATCCTGTCCACGGTAAATTGGTGAGCGTCTTTATCCGAATAACGCCAGCGCATTACACAATTGCAACTCGCGCAGTGATTATTCTGTTGTTGTCGTAACGCAATTATTAATTCGGCATCAATATCAAAACGCCGCTGTTTTTTTTTATCCTGTTGGCGGTAACCCGAGAGTTTTCTATCAATGACGCTTGCATCGATGGTGACTTTGTCGTCACTGACCTTGTCAGCGACTCCGTCAGTGACTCCGTCAATAACAATTCTTCGAAGCTGATTTATCCTTCGTACTCTGGACACTGCAAGATAGACTAGATTCGACCATTCGATGCGATTATCAACCATCCAAACAATTGTGTCCGTGATGGTTAGTCCCTGCGAGGAATGTATTGTTGTTGCGTATCCTAGCGTCCACGGGGATTTATTAGCACGTAGCGCGTCCTCGACGACGCTGATATCAACGAGCACGATATCATTCAGCACGAGAATTTGTTTTTCTGTCCCTGACGCTGTCAGGCCTGGAATTTCAACTTCAATGTTCTGCCGCCGTGTGTCCGCGGGTCTATAACATAACGGCACTGGACGCGTTGGAAACTTTTCCTTATGCAACGTAAACAACTTCCGCTGAAGTGTGTCTCTGACTATCTTTCTACTCGCTACAATCAAATCGTTTGGTCTCCATGTTTCCCAGAATTCATTTAACGGTGTTTCCGGAATCACCTCGCGGATTATTTCACACTGAATTCTATCCGGCTGTAATCTGATTAATTTTTTAACCCCGCGCAGTTGTTCATCAAGTGCTCGGTAATCAGTATCGGTTTCTTCATAATAGTCCACAAAACCCTTTAACCAATCATGTGGACCCTCGCCGACAAATGGTGGTGGTTGACCATGGTCGCCACACATGATCACCGCTGTATTCGCGAGCACCAACCAATCAAGAAACATTTGTAAAACATCTAACGAAACAGTACATATCTCATCCCAAATGATAACCCCAGGAATAAATTTTTCACCCATTCGATCAGGAGTCCACTCACCGCCGCTGTATCGAAAAAAGCTGTGATAAGTAACGGCGTCAACATTTCGTTGTTTTATCTCTCGCGCTAGTCTATGGGTCGGTGTAAGCACGATTATACTTGCCCGCGTACGAAATAATTCAATTGCCCGAGTCGTCTTTCCTGACCCGCCACAGCCGCTTAAATAAACTGTTTTATGTCTACAAATTGGATCAGAACACGGTGGTGCATTAGACCATTCTGACAATTTATCACCGCGTAAGTAATTATTTTCAACGGTGACATCTGCTGACGGGGAATAATCGCGTCGTATTTCGTTTTTAATTCTCCATATACCCCAACTCTCGTCCGGACTAGTAAACTCGGCTAAGTTTCCCTTATACGCTACGTCTATATAAAATGAATCAACGGCTACTCTAACCGCGGTGTCGGGAAATCTATTTATCATCGAGAATAAATTGATAGCGGCGTACCCCAGCATAGACGCCCTCAAATGTGGATATGCCGGGCTGTCTCCATCGCTGTAGGTAACAACTGTACCCAACTTTGTTCCATTGGACAAGAAAGCTGTTTTGCAGTTCACGTATCTATTTTTTGCCACTGCGTCCTTGATTACGAAATCATATTCTGCGTCATCTATAATCAGCCGTGAGCAATATCGTTTGTAGTCGTGGTTTTTTCCACCTTGTGTGAACTTACCAATTATTCTTCTACCGAGATCTTTTGCCTCGCGGTTTCGTTGGTTGAATATCCTCCTGGACCATTCGATGATATATTCCTCGTCGGCATCGATGTGTTTTCTGGATTCGTCAATTATGCTATCTAGACGCTCCGGTTCTGGTAACCAGACTTCAGTCTGTGCCCGGTATGATATAATCGCGTCACTGACAATCAACGAAACTAGCATGCTACAATCAATCATATACCGTAGCAGCGCTATTGGCAGCCACTTCTTTTCAGCCATGTGTCTACCGATCCAAATATAGCAACAGCGATGGAGTCCTGCCGCGAATTCAAATGATACTATGCGAGCGAATCCGGTTAAATCAAAATCAGGCAGTGGTCCATTAATAGCAACACGAGTCATTTCATGACTGGGGTGTCCAAATCGTCTAAAGTACTCAGCGGCGGATCCATACCCGAGAAAACTCGCTGGATAACAGGCAACCATATCAACCGAGATCATAGCGTCGCGGTTGTATTCAGTGTTCCATAGTCCACCGTGATAGTATTCCAAACAACTGGATTGTACATCCGGCAGAAATTCCTTGCGCGTTGGTCTCCACGCATTTTTCCTTGCTGCAACATGAGCTACAACCGATGGAATCGTAAAACAATTTGTTAGCAGTTGTTCATCATGCTCCTCAAATTCCATGGCGGTTTGTTTCATCTTGTTGTGAAACGCTTCAGTGCGATATAATTCACCGTTTGGTCTTACAAACTGATCAAAGGTATCCGCATCGTTTTCAGCGCTGCGAAGTAACCACACTGATACAGGGTCATTTTTACACAAGCAAGCAATAGCATCAAATAGTTTCCTCTCCGCGAGAAAACCGTCCTTGGAGAATTGTTCTCCCAGGAATTCTTCGGGTATATACTTTACTGTTCTATCCCGTGGAAATATTGTGATCGCGGGCGTCCATGCGTGTTCGTTATGATCAATAATTTTGATTGGAGCCCCATTTGATTTGTACTTTGATTCGTATAATACTTCACCGGTTATCGTTGTAACGGTTATTGGAAATCTCAGCGATGTTTCTAATCTCGCTATGTCGCTGATGGTTGCTCCACGCTCTTTTACGGTTAGTTCCCACTGGTTGATTTTGCTACGTCGTAAATCAGTCAATTTGTTTCCTTGACACGCATTTGTAAAATGCTCTATTATTCGTTCTGCTACACAATTTATTCCAGTTGACTGTTTCATCGGTTTCAGTTTTCCGATATCAGGTTTCTTATTTAACGGGTATATTCCATAAACAACTGCTGTTTCAGGATACGCTCGTTCATAGTATGGTCTGTCAATTCCGGTTAACAGCCCCGGCTTGGAGTCGCGGCTAACAATGACTGTTTTCATGTCGCTGAGAACTGGTTCAAATTTATCACGTATGATCCAATTACCTGATTCCACCCGGACAATGAATTTTACTCTGAAGAAATACCTTTTACCGTCAAGTTGTGATATTATCGTTGCTGCGCGGTTGTCGTTCATGGTAGCATCAACAACGCCATCAATTCGAAATGTTGATCAACTATGAGATGCACCATCACGCTTGAATTCATCGATACAATCGCGTATTTTACTCAACAGGGTTCTATCGTTTATTAACGCTTTTGGTGTGTCCTTGAGGACTCTATCGAAATTGAACTTAATATTTTTCCGGGGTTTAATTGCTGCTAATCTCTCGAACTCATCCATATAATTAAAACAAGTATTTAAATGAAAGAATATAGTATAATGAATCACTGCAAATGGTTGATGATTGGGTCGACAACCCCGTGCAATAAATCATGTAGAGGTGAATTCTGCGGGTACCATTTACAAAGCGTTCGTAATGGTTCTCTTGGTCCCCTCCCGTGCTTGGTTTGCCACGTCGGTGTAAGAGGAAAATCGCAGTTGTGTATTAATTGTGGCGGAAAGCGATACAGGGAACTAAAACGCTATTATGACAAGCGAATTAAAAACGCCGTCATTGACCCCACCGCCGACTTCGTCATCAAAACCCCCCAAGACTATGTTGAAAGATTCATAATTAAACCAAATAATAAATTAGACAAATAGTATTATTATACAAATGGACCAAGAATTTCAGCCGCATCCTGTGCTCGTCAATTACGAGGCATCTCGCGACGGCATTGTTAGAAACCGCAAACTGAAGAAGCCGGTTGGTACCGTAAGTAATCAGGGGTATCTGATGTTTGGTGCCGGAAAGAAGAAGTACCATGTTCACAGGGTGGTATTTGAAGCATTTAACGGATTAATCGAAAATGGACTTGTGATTGATCATATTAATAGTAATAAGACTGATAATTCTCTTACAAACTTGCAAGCCATCTCTCAGAGTCAAAATACCAAAAAAGGCCAAACCGGTAAATACCCAAAGAAAGCAAAATCCGTAAAGTCATTTGATACAACAACTCACGAGGAAAAAATATTTCAGTCGATGAATGAAGCCAGTAGATACTTTGACATTTGTATCGCCTCAATACGAAAAGTAGCAGAACGAGTATATCAAACAGCAATCTCAAAAAAGACCGGGCATATAATTCGATTTTCATATGTAGCGGCGCCTATGGCGCTGACGAAGTCACCGGCGCCCATGGCGCTGACAATAAATTGTCCATTCCGGAAGAAAACGAATTATTAAACACCTTCGGAATTGATACGCGGGTTTTTCATTTTTTTTTTTATTTAAAAACAAGATGTTCTATAAGAATAATGAATATCGAAGACATCAATAATATATTAGCCGAGATTTCAAAATTAAAAAATCAAGGAATTGAATTATCTGATGGTCTCGACAGTGAAAAAATATTATCCGATTATGAAATTATTAACGAACAGTCGAAACGGGGGCGTTTTACCCTGGCCCGCGAGTATTTTTTTGTAAAACGATTACAACATACGATTAATGAAAACTTGTACCACAATGACGCAAATGCATTCATTGGACTATTTACTGCCGTTGAAATAATACGAAAAAAACTCGGACGTGTTTATGAACGACGCCGGGAGATTTCTAGTAAGATCAAAAACATTAGAAGGATTATAGACGGAGCCTCCGGCGAGAAATTAGAAATTGCTTCGCAATTGCAATAATGGTAGGCGAATCACTCACTACTCGGCTAGCCAGAGAGCGGCTAGCGGCGCTTAAAAAGTTCATACCGTTACGAGACAGGGTCCGAGAACAACTTCAAACGCGGCAGCAACTACAAACCGATTTTACTGTTGGAAGCGAACAACTGTTTGCCCCGGTAACTAAAGCGACTAAGGATGTTACAGCTGCAACAGAACGAGCAATATACGGGGATATTCCTAAGGAGGGCGAACGGAAAGAGGCACCTCTTCTTCCTGTGCTTGAAAAGATAGCAGCAGAGACAGAACAAACACAGCAACGGATAAAACAACTTTCCAGTGATATAAAAACCCAACGAGAGTATGAACGATTAGCTGATATTGATGATTCTGAACAGGGTGATGTTGGTGAACTTCAAAAAATTTCCACTCAAAAAGGAGTCCCCTTTATAGATAAACTCACTGAAGGGGCTATAGCACAAATAAAACAACCTCAATTACTGAAAATCGACAATTATAGGGTTTTTGGTAATTTTGCCGCTCAAAGCTATCATTCAAGAAAAGACTTTTTAAAAGACGAGTATAAAAACAGTAATATAAAACGAAATGACTGGGTTAATTGGTTGTATAAAACGAATAAAGGGGTTGATCGCTTGGATACAAAAGAATTGGGATATAAAGAATTTAGAAGGGGAATTGATGATTATGATATACAACAACAACAAGAAATACTACAACAACAAGAAATACTACAACAACAAAAAGGAGAAGTCCGAGAAAAACGTCAAAAAAAAGCTGGTTCTAAAAAAACAAGCGGAGAGGGGTATCCAAGTGGTAGTGGTCTAGTTGAAAACGCTAGTGTTACCTGTCCTGGTAGTGTTCTCAGTGATATATCACGGCTAGAGGTACTAATCGGAGGAAAACGAGCCGGAAATAACTCTACGGAAATAATCAATGAGGCCGCTGATATTTGCAAGCGGTTATTTGCAGGTGGTATCATAGACATTAATTCATATCGAACGCTCATAGACGAACTCGTGGATAATTGATCACTGGTGATCAATCACTGGTGATCAATCACTAATTGGAAAACTGGTGTTTTTAATAAGGATGATCATACACTACAACCATGATAAACCAGTACTCGTCTACGTGGTAAACTCGCGATTGCCTGTTTACCGCGCGTACTATGGAGATGGTCTCGGTAGCACCATTGCGGGGTTATTTACAAGAATGGCTCCAAAAGTAGCGCCGTTAGCCAAACAATTAGGAATGAAGGCTATTGATGTTATTCGTGATAAGGGTATTAGTGCCATTGGAGATGTTGCCGGAAGGGCGTTTTCTGCAGCAAAGGACAAACTAATGTCGTTGGTGAAATCCAGGAGAAAAAAACAGAAACCACCGGTGATGCCATCAACGACGGTGATGCCTGCAAATGTCAGTAAAGTAATAAATAACGCCGTGGAAGAAAAACTAGAGTCGTTGGCGGCTCAGTCATCCACCAACGCGCCCATGAACACAATAGCGGGGGAGTGGTCTTAAACAGAATTCAAAGAAAATCGCAATTGAAAACATCAACATGATAAATAATAGAATGTTTGCGCGAACCGCTGATCCCGCGTTTGATATGGATGCCCCAGTGCGCAGGGATGATTCTGTCCGCGATTATCAATATTATTCTTATTATGCAGCGCAACCTGACCTACGATCGCGAATTGAACTTCAAGTCCAAGATACCAGTAGATACTTTCTGCCATGTGAAGCGTTTATCGAAATTGAGGGAGAACTCGTGACAAATGCTGCCGATAATGCACCATACGCAGATGACGATCGTGTTCGAGTTGGCTTCGTTAACAACGGTATCATGGCGTTATTTGAGAGCGCCAGATATCTTATTGACGGGCGAGAAATTGAATCAATAGAACGCGAGGTTGATGTTGCAACAACGATAATTGGGTTAGCGAGATACTCGGATGATTATACAAGATCGGCGGGCCCATCTATGATGTTTGCGAAGGACACCACCGATAACGCCGACCATTTTCAGTACGTTAACGTGCTAGTGGAAAAAGATACCGCAGTTGACCAGGTTGAAGCAAATAACCCAGACCGCAGAGCAAGACCAGACGCTAATTTCACTGTTATAAAAAGTCTTAACGATAATTACAATATGGGATTCGCAGCACGAGTAACAATGTTGCAAAGACCACGCCGACAGTTTTCATGCGCGATTCCACTCCATCACATATTTGGATTCTGCAGAAATGTCAGGAGGGTTATCTATGGGGCTAAGCATACAATTGCATTAACGCGAAGGGGCGATGATAACAATGCAATATGGCATGCTGCTGGCGTCGCTGCCGGTAAAGTCATTTTAACTAAAATGGCATTGTGGATGCCGGTGCTGACTCCATCAGTTACCACGGAAGCGCGATTGTTAGCATTTATGGAACAGGGAGGGAAATCGTTGTTGAGTTGGCTAGCGGTAACAACTGATGCTAAAGAGGATAACGTCGCCGATACGTTTACATGGCACCTGGCATCAAAACAGGGTGTTTCAGCCCCGCGTCATATTTTTATAGCGCTACAGAATAGGGAACGATTGGGCAGTCAAGAACGCAGCCATATGATATTTGATAAATTAGGAGTCAGGGATGTTTCGCTGAGAATAAACGGACAACAGGAACCATCCGAGGATATACAGCTTAATTACGGCGACAACCATGTCGCACGTGTGTATCATCGATTGCTGTCATACATGGGTCGTGATCAAAACGTCGACACTGGTTTGCAAATATCACAACTTGATTTTAAAAACCTGTATCCGATTTATTACTTTTCGCTGGAACATCTTGATTTAACGAGACAGTCCGTCGTTGATATACACTTCCGAGCTCGTATAGCCCCGGCTGGTGTTAATTACAGAGCGGTTGCTGTCATCCTCAGCGATAAATCAATGCTGCTAGAAGGTGTTGGCGGACGAATGAGAATCATTGATGCACCAGTGGAAAACATGTAATTGAAAGCACAAACGCGTTTACAATAAAATGTCGTATAGTGTCGTCAGTGTAGAGTTGACTGATGGTCAAGTCAAGAAATTACGATCAAAGTCGGCTAAACAATGCGGGACCACAATAACGCTGAAGCCGTCACAGATGGCAGGTGGTAATCATAAGATATCGTTGACGGCGCGTCAAATAAAACATTTCAATAATGCGATGGAGAATAAAAAGGGTGTTCAGGTAGATTTCTCGGCCGCAGCGATCAAAAACATGGAAAAGACCGGTGGGATATTTCCGCTGTTAGCCGCGATTCCAGCGTTGATTGCCGCGGCCGCACCAGCAGTGGCTAAGGCGGCGGCGTTAGGAGCCGTTGGTACCGCGGCGGGGATGGCATTGAAGAAGGCAACCGGGAAAGGCTATAAAAAAAAACGACCCGTAGCCGGAAAGGGTCTAAGACTACCGGGAACCCCGTATTCATGGTACTCGGGAAAGGGTCTAAGACTACCGGGAACCGTTTATTGACTCGGGAGTCTATGACTCGGGAGTCAATGACTCCTATGTCTAATTTTGATTTAATAGACGCAGCAAACGCGCTAGCGATAAAAAACTTCAGGGGTGTTTTTATGAGGGATCAATTACCGGCGGCACCAAGGAATATTGAAACAGGCATAATTAACCTCGATGGGTCCTCCGGAGCGGGAACTCATTGGGTTGCGTACGCGATTGATCCGCGCGCGATCGTCTATTTTGATTCATACGGGTTAGCCCCGCCAAACGAGTTCATGCGGTATATCCGGGCGTGTTCAGCCCGGGTGTTTTATTCCACGTTGCCAACACAGCGATTAAGCGACCCGCCGATATGTGGCCGTGAGGTATTAAACGTACTTGCGGCGATTTCATTATCGCGAAAACCACCTCATGTAGTTGTAAACGAATACACTAGTGGGGTCGTAGAGGCCCGGCGGGTTAATTAGAAACGCCGTTTTTTTTTACAATAACGATGATTGATATTTGGGGACGACCGGTTTCGGCGCTGAAGGAATCCACGGAAACGCTCGCCACCGATGACATAAAAAAACTAATCGAGGATAAAATCGCTGATACGTTGAATTTAACCAGTGTTGACCCAGGTGAAATAGTCGTATTTCAAGACCGCCAGGGTAAATTGAAATCCAGTAATGTGTCGCTGGATGATGTTTTAACACGACAGCGTGATGCCGCCGAGGACACTATCGCGTTGTATACCGGCGACGGACGACTCAAACCGGGTGAACATATATCGGCGGTAACATTAGTCAAAGACGGTTTTATAAGGTTGGATAGATCGGTGACCGAACTCGACGCGCAGGTGAAAAAATCTGCCACCGAGGTGAAAAAATCTATCACCGATATACAGCTCACTACCGCTAGTTTTTTCGGGACCCCGACGGTAACCGAACCGAATCTTGCAACAATAAGGAATACTATTTTGGATTTTGCAACGCTGTCGGGCCAATTTTACACGTTGCGAAAAAATGTTAACAGGATCGATGACAACTTTGATAAATTCTTTGGTAAAAAAAATACCAAGCTGGATGAGATTACAACAACTATAAATGATATCACTGCGTATGGACAGGAAATAAAAACAATCAAAACTGATGTTGCATCGAACAAAAGGAATATAGACGCGCATGAACGGGAAATAGAAATAATCGGCGCTAATGTTGCAACGATCATAAATAATGTAGACTCGCATGGACGGAAAATAGAAACAATCAAAACTGATGTTACAATGATCATAAATAATATGAGCGCGCATACACAGGAAATAGGAACAATCAAAACTGATATTGAAGCGAACAAAAAGGGTGTAGACGTGTATAGAGGGGAAATAGGAACGATCAAAACTGATGTTGCAACGATCAAAAGAAATATAGACGTGTATGGACAGGAAATAAAAACAATCAAAACTGATGTTGCATCGAACAAAAGGAATATAGACGCGCATACAGGGGAAATAGAAACAATCGAACTTGATGTTGCAGCGAACAAAAGAAATATAGACGCGCATACAGGGGAAATAGAAACGATCAAAACTGATATTGTAGCGAATAAAAAAAGTATAGACGTGCATGAACAGAGAATAGGAACGATCAAAACTGATATTGTGGCGAACAAGAATAATATAGACGCGCATGAATGGAGAATAGAAACAGTCAAAACTGATGTTGCAGCGAACAAAAAAGATGTGGACGCGCATACACGGGAAATAGATACACTCATTACTAAGGTTGCAGCGAACAAAAAAGATGTGGACGCGCATACACGGGAAATAGATACACTCATTACTAAGGTTGCAGCGAACAAAAAAGATGTGGACGCGCATACACGGGAAATAGATACACTCATTACTAAGGTTGCAGCGAACAAAAAAAATGTGGACGCGCATATACAGGAAATAGATATACTCATTACTAGGGTTGCAGCGAACAAGAATAATATAGACGCGAATTTGCGAAGAATAGAAATAATCGGAACTGATGTTGAAGCGATTAAAGACGGACTACCGAGAGTAGCAGAGCAATTCGAAAAAATAAAAATCCCTCATGAGAACATCATCAACACAGTATACACAATTCGGCATGGATCATTCGATTGGACTCCTACACAGAATACAGTAAATACTACCGCAACTGTTAAGGGCATTTATCGAATGACACTGGTTTCAATGATGCAGTTTAATATAT
Source organism: Sinohyriopsis cumingii (assembly GCA_028554795.2). Classification (NCBI taxonomy): domain Eukaryota; kingdom Metazoa; phylum Mollusca; class Bivalvia; order Unionida; family Unionidae; genus Sinohyriopsis; species Sinohyriopsis cumingii. Next base: position 350,845 of record JAPYKE020000181.1, read on the forward strand.
TATCGTCGAGTTCATCCGGGTTTAACAATACAATATCAACAATTATAGACAAGAACGCAACTGAACAGTTTACAATTTATGCCGTTGATGGAAATTTAGCCCGGGCAAACATCACATGGTATGTGGAATTTGTAGCGAATCTAAGTAATTAAAAACACTAGCTCTTTTAGAATAAAATGACCACCAGGGTAATTGAATCAGAGGTATCACCGACGTCACATCAATATCGATTCGATACCGCAAAAGAATTCTCCGCGAATTTGAAAACGCTTTCCGAACAATACCGTGCAAAAATAAAAAAATACCGTCGTAAAATAACCACCATCGACGCGGTCGTGTACTCGGTGTCGGGTATAGTAGCTGGCACCGGTGTTATTTTATCCACGGTGACCACGATAGCCCCGATCGCTGTTCCAATCGCTGTCTCCGCGATGACAACAGTTGCTGGAGTCGCCAACGCAATCACTAAAAAGATATCATCGTGTTTTCAGAAAAAACTCAACGAGTATACAGTAAAACATCAAATAGTATCCGACGCGTACTCGAAATTATCCGGGTTGATCTCATTATCGATTGATAATTTGTTCGTATCCGATGTTGAATTCTCCACGATGGTCCAGTTGTATAGCTCCGCGATGTCAAAAATCGAGGATTTTTAACTGGAAGCCGGAACCACCTGGTTGCTGAAATTAGACACTAAAGACAACGAATAATAATAATGTCGCTGAACCCCGAAGGGTTTCAGTTGCTTCAACGGATCGCGGAGAACACCACTCCGGTACAAACAAATATGATATCGATAACGTCAACGAAACCCGAATTCAGTGTGAACTTCCCGTCGCCGGTTCCAGTGAAGGAAATAGCGCTGGCAAAATTGCGAATATATCACAGTTGGCCTAATATTCGAGCGAACGCATTTAACGGACAACAACCTAATAACTCGCTGGTTTTTGCACGGACAAATAAACCCGATGGGACCCCAAACTGGGAGGAGGTTACAATACCAACTGGGTCATACCAAATAGAGCAAATCAATAAAGAATTTCAACGCAGGATAAAATCGATCACAGGAAAAGAATCAAAAATCGCTATTACGGTTCATGAACCGACGTTATCGTCGACGATTGAAATAAGCACACCGGGGTATATGGTTGATATTTATAACAGTTCAATAAGAACCATACTAGGATGGCCTAAGAATCCACCCGCGGACGCCCCCCCATCAACTATCCTCAGATACGATAACGGAGATGGTGGTAGGCATATTGCTCCATACAACGTAAATATTGCATCGGTGATAGCGATTAATCTAGTGTGTGATGCTATCGAAGGAAGTTACCAAGTGGATACCAAGCAATCAAATCAGGCTCAACAGGGATATATCCTTTATTCATTTTCACCAACAGCCCCTCCGGGATTTTTGATCGTTGAGAGTCCGATTAATCCGGTCTATATGCGATGCCATGATCGGTTTTTAACGAGAATTAATTTTAGAATTACCGATCAGTCAAATAACCTAATTGACCTACAAGAGGAGGAGTTAGTGATCACTCTGTTTGTAAGATCATAGCAGCAGAGGGGGCGATGACATCGACGCGGGACGCCCGATGATTACCACGGGAAAACACCAACGAGATGTTGTGGCGAAATATAGCGTTTTCGAGTAAAAAACGCTAAGGCTCCATTTGCCAAACGGAGACTTTATTTTTTTTTTGTTCGAAAAGTGAGATTTCGAAGGAAGGCTCTATTTGTCGTTTTGAGGCCTTAATCGAAATTTGTCTAAAAAGTTGTCGGACTCGCCCCCTCTGCTGCTACAGTGTTCAAATTCACTCTTTCAGTAAATAATTATTTACATAAACCAAATGTTTAATTTACGACTTTAGATAAACCCACCCTCTCTACCCATGATATTAACGCTTTAGAACTCCCAGGTCTATTACAATATCTCTTTGTGATAGCATGGTGGCAATGTAATGGGATGTGCCTGCTGCGGATGCATTTTAATATTAGGAGTGATAGTGCTGTGACTACGACTACTACTGTGGCTGTAAGTAGTATTCTTCCAGAAGAGGATGCCTTCGATATAGCTTTGGCCAATTTTGTATCGTCCCCTCAAAATTGTTTGCCTGCTACGATAGTACCATCCCCACCTCCTTATCCATCATAACCATTGGTGGATGATTTCAGAATGAAACAGAAGTAAGAATTGGAATGTTTCTATTAGCGGGTCAGAAAAAGCAAGAACAAATAATTGTTCAACAACAGCAAGAATAGGAAAAACGCAAACAAGAAGAGAAAATCAAAACTTTGAATTGTGTGCGACAGAAGGAAGAGAGCGAAAACGAAACTGGACATTTTGAAGGAGGTAATGTATCCGAGACAAATGTATCCTATTTCTTTAGCTCACCCTAAGAGAAAGAGATGTTCACTTGCCAAGATTTCTAAAGCTTTAGTTACTATATCAACTTTAACCGCAACAGAGATGGCAGCAACAGCAGCACTTACTACTACCACTACCAAAGCAGCAAAAGCATCAGCAGAAGTAGTAGGACTTGGTGGTTGGGCAAATGGATTAAGACAGTTAAAGCCGATGATGTGAAGTCCAAACATTTCTTAATATAAAAAAAAAAACGCAAAAGGTCCTTTTGTGGCTATCTATATCTCATGGAAAAGAGACTTTACTCAAAGATTGACAACTCACGTAAAACTTAAATCCATTTATGTGATAATGTATGTATGTGGGTGTGCTTAAATATTTTATCCATAAGAAAGTTTGTTTTCAAAAATCAAGACATTCGGACTATTAAGTTTCTTTTTTCCTTTACTATATTATCTTTGAATCAGAATCACAATGAAATCTCATATCACGTAATAAAAGTCAATTTTATTCTTCTTTATTTCTTTCACTGTCTGCCTCTTTCTTGAATTTCTTTAATGGTATAGGCTCTTCCTCTTCAGTGTCTTCTAGCTGTCTTGCCCTTTTGAATTTCTTTGCGGGTATGGGCTTGTCTTCAGCTTTTGTTTCTGAATCATCTCCTCCTTTTCTCATTCTGCTTGCTCACTTTGTTCTTGGGACACTTTGAGTATTAATGTCTTTTGTATTGACAATTATAACAGTTTTCTTTACCTTTGTCTATGTTCTGTCTTGTCTTTCTTTTTCGTCGATGTCGTTGACATACTGGAGCTCAATGCCCTTTCTCTTGGAAGATATAGCAACTATCTTGTCTTTTATCTTGAATGTATTAATCCGTAGTTGCCTTTTTATAAGTGTACGTTCGAATGAATATCTATAAATCTTTAATGAGAAGAACAATCTCTTTTCGCTCTTCCATCTTCTTCTGAGTTTGAAAGCTGAATAAATGTATACTTTTAGGGTGAGAACTTTCACTATATACAGGGAGAGTGTGCAAAACTAAGTGAAATGAAATTTTGGAATCAAGATGAAACAATCACACTATTCCAGCGAGAAGTCAAAAGAACAAGCTAGGAGTCGAAGACGACTTTCAATGTCGCCTCATACGCTAACTGAAGTGTTAGCACAAGTGTATGTCAGTGATTTCAAAGATGACATGAGTGAACCTAAACCAGCTCCCTTTACAGCTGCCACGAGACCAAAAAAGTCTAGATTCAGTCTTTTTGTCTGGATCGAGTTTAGTACACCAGCAGAAGTAACTCCTTCTAAAAGTATCTATAAAATTCGACAATTGGACAGAGCCAAACAGCAAGAAGAAAAAAAAACTTCTTTTGAAATTTTATGCAGAACAAAGCACCGACTGTCTAACAGTCCCCTTATATAGAGCCAAAATCAGATAGCGTAACACGAAACAGCTTAACCTTTGAGATTTGAAGACTATCATGAAAAGCGAAAACAATCAAAAGCCGCCAATACAGAAAACACCACGAGGTAGGAAGAAAGAGACACAAGAGAAGTGTTTCAAACCACATCATCTATAGAACTAAGTAAGATCTTAGCCTCTTTTTTGACACCTTCTTCTACTCCGAGACCAGAAGAAATGAAAGTTTGTGTCAAAGATGTTAACACGTTCTTCAGCAGAGAAGACAAAAAGAAAGAAAGGAAGACCGAATTAAAAAAGACATCAAGAAAGTTTTCTCCAACAACCCATAACGGCTCTTGTTTGCATTTTTCGTCTAAACGCCAAGAATCGTCCAAACCAATACTAAACAAACATCAACCTAAAAGCGGTATCAAACAGTGGGTGACTTATTGAGAAGCGTCAGCACCAACAGGAAAGGACAGTCAACCCAATCACGTAGACATTTTGGGATAAGATTTCCATCAATCATGCTCATAATGGTTGTTACGGAGAAGTTCAGAACGTGCATCGTGCTGCTAAAATCAAACTCAAAGTTTAAAAGATGTGTGCAAATGGTTGCAAGAACTATCGACTTACACGCTACACATTTGATGAAACTTTTCCATAAGTCAAACCAAAGCAACTGGCATCGAGTATCAATGTCTTACAGTTTAAGCTGATGCCTCTCATTTTGCAGCGCAGAATCGTGTCATAATCATTTGTTTTATGTCATTAATGTGTTTTCAAAATTAGTTTAGGTATTTCCTTTTACTTCTAATACAAGTTCAGAATTACTATGAGCTTTCAACCTGGGTTTTAAAACAAAAGTAGTTGTCGCCCTCTACGATTGCTAACAGACAAAGGTATCAAATTTCTGAACCAAGCTTTTCCAAAAGAATTTGAAAAGACATTTACTTTTTCCACCACTGAATATCATGAAATGAAAGTGTCTTTGAAAGTTTTCAAATAACTTCGAAAGAACGTAGAGGAAATATTGTACACATCAGCAAAAATACATCGACGTGTTTCCTATTCTCGTCAAAGCTTATACTCAGTCGTACTATCGAAGCATTGGATGTATACGGAAGCAATAATTGTATTTGATCCATTGTTTGGCACGTCAACAACTACCCCAAAGAATGATGTGGTACAGATTGGAGGATCGGGTTCTCATTGGAAAAACCAAACCAATTGAACAAATGACTAAATCTACAACATGGTGGGAAACACAGCCTCTTCATTGCCAATAGTCATTTTTTTTTTAAGTGAATATTGACATCACTACCAACAAGGAAGATGGAATAATCTGTACATATTTATTTTCTTCCAGTCAGTGGATCGTACTTTGACAGTGTCAACATTAACATACAGGGATATCTTAGACAATATATTTTATTCTGGAAACGAAAAGTCACGGTGAAGTTGCGTTTTCGAAAACCATTCTACAATGAATTGTAAAAACAGATGTATCCTGTATATCAAAAAAAGCTCGACAGCGAGGATATGGTTTAGAAAATATGTTAAAATAAGTTCTTCTTACGGTAGCACAAATCTAAAATACAACGATGTCTCTAGGATTGGGTGTTTTAAAAGATCAAGCTTTTGATGCTAGGAAAATAATTTCTTCAAAACCTCATCATCGACAAACAAGTCCAAAAAATATCGCCATGAAAGTAAGAAAAAAATGTTTCTTTCAAATGGGGAAGACCTTTTGGTTCGCTAAGACATCCCTATAAAGTCGCTTCAAACATTTCGCCAAGGCATTACATCTTCCTTTACGCTACTGCAAGGATATGGTAGGAAGAGTCGCCGAAGCCTTTCAAACTTCACAAACTCATTTTTTAAAATTAAAATAAGACTAATACCAAATGTCACAAAAACATGATAAATAAAGATTCTGCTGAATATTCCAAGTTAAAACCCGATTCGTTTTCCATGCCACCAACGGTGATTACAATGCAAGAATTCCAATTGTTTGACTTTCATCCTGTGTCGTCTTTGACTACCTCAACCTCTATCGAATGTAATCAAAGTACAAACAGAAGATTCCATCTATCTGCATAAGTCATTTGTACCTGAAAGTCAAATTTCTCAAAGTGAGAAAAGTAATTCAGGTTGCCACCTATTGTATTTTAATAATTCATGAGATTAGGAAACTGCTCCAAAAAGAGAGATTCAGTCAGCTTGGTTATTTTCGGCTTGGAGGAGGACGGTAGAGGCAGAAACAACGGAATGAAACTTGTTTCATTGTGAGTGAGGTCTGAACCAGTTCAAACGATGTATGTTCCAAAATGAAAGTATAAGTGCATTTAAAACGGTGAATTGTGCAGTTCTTTGCGATGCAGCAATTCTACCTCTGCGGATGTGGCGTGGGAACGACTTAAAAGAGTAAATGGAGTGATTTTTTTGCCATATTTCTGTTAGGAAAAAGACTTCGATATCCTGACACTTGATTAAGTTAACTATCTGTGCGCCTTATCGGTGGTCCTGCAGACTGGGCGTTGAATAATGTAATGTGCAGCAGTTGCTCAGACGTCAAGGTTGACGACTAAGAGGAATTTGAATTAGGTTTTCAAATTGCTGTAAAGGAAAGGGCGAAAGGGAGCTAAGTGAAATTTCTCGTCCTGTTCTACGCCAGACGGCTTTGTAATAATGCTTTGGTTTGGTTTTGTTGCTGCCATTTACAATTAAATAAAGATGAATGTTGTCTCAGGTCGTTAAGTCCAGTGAACAATGTAGTATGGAGCGCCAAGGAGTTGTTAATTAATGCAACTAATGAGGGCCAGTAGCAACATCAACGGGTCGACTGACTGGCAGAACGTGTTGACGTCGTGTTCAAAACCAACGGCAGTTGAAGGAGGGGCAAAACCTTTGAGAAAAATTCAAATATTTCTCTTTTCCAAACCAAGCGAATGAAAAAACACCTTCCAACAGAACATCCAATGCATGATGAAATCACTAATGTGGATGAAAACTGTCAACATCCACATATATAATGAAAAACAGCACAAAAATACGAAAGTAAGTATCCTCTTACGCTATAGCTAATTTCAAATATTAGATGAACTTACTGAGTTTGGGGTTGCCTGCTGTATACTTTCCTGCAGATCTCGATCAAAATCATACTTTAAAGCAAACAGCATGTCAGTACCAGTGGAAGTACAGTAACAACTACTGCACACGGTCAGACGTGTCAATTACTTTTAGTATTGGCCTGTAGGACTTTTGGAAATGTGCTGTCTATGTAATGCGCAATAGACACATGGCGACTGCGAAACTCCACTTGAGCTGCATATTAACCGCTTGGAAAGCAAATCAGATGCATCCAAAATAGTAATTTATGATGAACATTACAATGTGTACTCTAAATTATAAAAAATGACTGACATATGTCATAATGTTGTAACTATATTATATTACTTATTGCAAAACTACATTAATAAGTTACTAACTTTTATAATATGTTCTCAGCAAATAATCCTTTAGAAAAAGGAAATAAAGGTTTTCCTCTTGGAGAGTCTTAATGCTGGTAGGAATTATGATTTCTGCCTAGTTTTCTTAGATTTCAAGAGACATATTTTAATTAACTTCCGGTTACATTTCTGCCCATTCAGCATATACCATTTGCGTTTTATTTAAAGAGTTCCTTTTTAATTTTTTTATTTTTGTCTTTGAAGTTCAATTTTATCATTTAAGTAAAGTTTGGAAAAAACGAAGTTACTTGTTAAGCTATTTGTGTTCCCTGATAAATCTCTTGCTGAGTTGAATTATTGCTTGCTTTATATGGAAAGCAGAGAATTATTGCTTTATTTACCTCGAAAGCAGTGCATTGAGAACATTTTAAACATTCTTATTGACTAAGATTAAAAATATGCACTGGTAAATACTTAAGAGCATAACACACAATTTTTGGTAACGAGATTGCTATGTATGTATGTATGTATGTATGTATGTATGTCATATTAAAATAAAATTTGTTTAAAGAAACTCTGGCATGCATTGTTAGACTCATGCATTCATTTTGTACTCCTTACGTACATTAATTATCACGCAATATTTTTGAATGGTGGTAACAAAAATGAGATACTCTTATTTACTTTGACAAATGGACGCTTACACAATTCTTATAAATGTTTTGCTTTTCTTTTCTTAAAGTTCTCTTCATAATCAGCTTCATACGTTCAAAACATACAAACTGTGATTGGTCTCTTAAGAACTAGCGTGAACAAAGAGACACAGTGACTTCGACCAGCACAACGCTGGTTGATATTACGAGAGATCAGGCTAAATTTATGAGAAGAACAATAATGTCAAAAAATCCTCTAGCCAAATAAGGCAATAATAATAATTCATTCTCTTTGATATGATTATGTTTGACGGGCTGATCTGATGCGTCATAGATTGTTTTAACCTATGTATCGTTTGTATAATATGCATTTTATTCACTTGGACACTTGCATTACCTTAGTCAAGACTTGACATTTCATCAAACCTTACTACAGTGCTACTATTTTTTCTTTATAATTAAACTTAACAAAAGTTTATCTCGTCTTGTCTTTATCATGGTGTTTTTCTAAGCAACATTGAAAGAACATATCGTTTTGTTACCGTTAGAATATTTTCATGTTTTCTGGACGAATCTTTAACACGATCTTTACGATCGACTAAGATTTCAATATCGTGCTACTTTAGTATAAGAAGAAAAGATATTTAGATAATGATGTGAGTAAATTTTAAATTGTTTAACGCTTCCTTTACATATAGAGGCAAAGTGTAATACTTGTATGACCCTAGATCAAGGGAGTACAACTCAAACGTTTACATGGGCAACAATCGAACTTAATTATAACTAAGCAGGCCATACTGCGAAAGTTTTAAAGCACAAATGCACATGCGTAACGTATGGACAAAAGGGACGCAGGAGGTACAAAATGTGTTGGCGGACCGTATGTTATGCAACTGTGCCCAAAATCTATTTCATTCAAGTTCGATTTCTGGGTGGAATAAATGCTATTTTATGCAACAATCATGTAGCTGCATGAAACTACTTTAATATATATATATATATATATATATATATATATATATATATATATATATATATATATATATATATATCTTTTTCTAATATTTTCATCCTTTCTTCTGTTTGCTAAATATAACGGGTTCCGACTAGCGAAAGATTGTACGTACAACAATTAAGAAAGAAATTAAATGACTAAAAATGTTGTTAAAGGAAACTTAGCTACCTAGCTGAAGTCTGGGTGACAAGGCATAAACGTATCTTCTTTAGCTAGTATTAAGAATTGCAAAAATATACTTAACAGTTTTACATCCTGAATTTCCTCAAAATGTACTTTCTTAGTTCTGCAAATCTGAATTACATGAGCCATATCATGGTTTCCAAAGCTTGATAACACAAACGAAATTGTACTGAAATTTCGACCACATTCCAAGTGCAATAACATTTTGCTTACTGCACTCAAAATGAAAATGAACATTATATTCCATAGACCAAATGGAAAAGTTGTTGCAATGCGCGTTCATTCACAATATGACTCTAGATTTCAATTTTAAATAGACGAAAACTTCAATTTCTTTCGGAAGTGACGTCGACCGCGCGACTAAGTTCAAATTTAGCTGGCAGAGTTGTGTGCGCATTAATATTGTGTTGTGTACTGATGAAACTGAGCTTGTGCATTTAGTTTAAAATGCGGCCTAAATTCGATTGCTTTGTTTCTTGTAGTGTATTTTTGTTTATATAATTAAGCCTTAGGTAGAATAAGGAAATGAGCATATAATTAAAAGGTAACTGCATTTGAATGGGAAAATATGAACTTGTTTTTTCGGATAGATATACTACACTCGCAAGGTCGTGCAGTATATCTGTCCGAACAAATTCTAATTAAATTCCAGTGGATGTTCGAAATAAGATCCATCACTGAAGGTGCTGATGTGCATGTAGTCTTGAACGTACCATTGTACCAGTGGCCCGAAGCGTGATGATATGCTAACAGTCTTCCAATTAATTACAATAATATAATCCAAGATATCCTTATCTGAATCCGCTATAATTCCAAATTAATGTTCCTGTCCAAGAATATTATTGAGCAGTTTGTGATTCAAGCGTAATGTATATTTAATTTTGACTTTTATTTTGTTTAATTTTTTTTATTAATTTCATTATAAGCTATTGTAATGTAATATTGTATGTTGGACTTAACCTTGTCCAAAATCACGTTTATTTTCTACTTGATTTGAACTAATGATGTTTTAAAATTTTATTCTGTAAACAACTAATACATAGCTAAAATGATCTCCATGTGTATGGGTTTAATATCATGGGATAATTGATAATAGAAGTAAACATGTTTATTTGGGTCTGGGTCTAGGTTATTTGAATTCCACTACAATTTACCCGGTGTAACTGACATAGTCCAGGTTATGTATTATAATTTTAGTACCAGACTTTATAATAATAAGTAACGTTTTATTTTGTAAACATTAGGAACGTTCTAGAAGGTTATTTTCCATTAGGCAATCTTTTCGGAAAGATTATAAATTCGTGCTATAAGATCTAGGAGAGCAAATTTTGTAGTATTGTTGTGTCCAGAACTTCATTTGGGCTGGTATTTATTTCTTCAAATTATTTAATTCAGTGATTATTTTCTTTGGAAATACAGAGTGCTCGTAAAATTATAATATTCTTGGACAGCGACATTTAATGTGATTTATAGTGAATTCAAAGCAGAAATTATATTGCTGTATTTCAACAAAGGACGTTGTTGCAACAACTGATTACAGGTCGCCACAGGCACATCAAAATCTTCAGCGTTGGACTTAATTTGGATTTCAACTAAAGTTTATTTAGAACTTTGAATTATTAGAAACTGTGTCTGTAATTCTAAGATTATTTGAGGATTTCATTCACAATACCCTAGGTTCTTTATTTTCATTTTCACTTTGCATTCAGGGAAATAAATTATTTGTTGAATTTTATAAAGCTTGTTGCTTTTCACTCTTTTCTGTTACTTATTTTACGATCATAGACTTGTAACACCAGAGAATAATAATTTGAGTAATAATTCCACCTAAATTAAAACCTGAACACAACAATACAAATCATTCTGCGTCTGATGTTATCACAAGAATGAATAACTTTTCAAGTAAACAAGATTATATATAAAAAACTAAGACACAAACTTAGTGTCATGATGTAGGACAAAGTTCATTTCTAGAAAATTCTAAGCTGTAAGCAGATAAGGCTGTTACTAAAATTATAAAAAAGAACATGGAAATCATCATGTACAAAAGGTTATTCATGGGGTAATTCCAATATCGTAGACCCATACACAAATAAACATGTTTACATTAATACAAATCTAAATACTTAATCACCAATCAAAGGAAAAATATTAGATATGAATTTTGTTGTGAACAAAACAGATGTTACTGGTCATGTACAACATGAACTAGATTTTGGACAAGGTAGTGCCCAAAATATAGTTATACATAACAGATCATCATGGAGAAAATATTAACAAACAATGCCAGTTAAATATACATAACATCGTTAATAACTTAGGAATTAATTTATTTATATTTTGTTTCTGACTTTCCATCATTTTAGCCATTTTCTCTCATGTTTGATCAATTCTTTGTCGTGAACATCTCTTGGTAATTAATTTAGCATAGAATATACACTGTATATCTACACTAGAAACAAAATACTTCTTTTTGATGGTGGGAATAAGTTTGTGGAAAAGTTTATCAATTTATCTTTACAGCGAGTTCCGAAATTGAAACAAATTCCTCGACATTTTCAAAATAGTCATTGCGAGACAACTTATCATTTGCAGGAGATTTAAAGAAGCAATGCTGTTGACTGTGAATAACTAATTTGAAGGTATCATAAGTTGATGATAGCCACAAATGCACCCAGTGAAAAAGGACAGGAATAAAATGTGTCCAATCCCTTAATTACCCATCTTTGAATCAGCTATTTAGGGTGAACCTGTTTTTAGTTTTTGTAATACGTTGTCTGGTGTATAAGCTTTAGACATGTTTACTTATGTGTCAGTGTTTAGTCAAGTTTGAAAGCAGGCATGTCAGGATAGCTAAATAAATAAAAACACGTATCGCCACACAACTATCTGTCGATATTTGAGCACATGAATGTATGGCTAATAATCCTCTACTTTCTAAAGTGAAACTAGAGGATTGAAATTATTAAAGACTAAGGAAGAAAACGTAGTTATATGCTAAAGTTTGTCTAAAATTTATTGCATTTTTCCCTCTATCGGCAACTCTGGCACATCTACCCGAATAATTTCTCATCTACTAGATCACATGATTGATGTTTGTTAAATTTGGCATTCTGCTACTCTAACTTTTCAATTGATTTAGGACTGTTCTTCCAAAGACTGAGATTACCATTATCTCCACTTAAAATTAAAAAATGTTTTTCTTCTAAATTGTCGTCTATGATAAGTTTTTTCTTCCAAATTTACCCCCTACAATTAAATGTTTGCAGCGTTCAATGTCAGAAAATGTCAGTCGTTGCAGAGGACAAATTAATACAAACATTTTTCTTACTTTTTCTTAAATTAAAACAATTTCCTACCACACTCAGACACCTTAAGTAACCTAATATTGAAGTATAAACTGCATTAAAAAAGTCTTCCCGTTACCTAGTTTCGCTGATTACGTGGTTGCTTCAGCGAATTTAAAGACTAAACAACAGAATTAATCTACCGTGAGGACATCAGAAGCCTAGAGCAATCACAGGGCCGGCCCTAGGGTTTTTAGCGCTCTGGGCGAACTATGACTTTGGTCCCCCCCCCCCCCACCGTAAAAATAATTTTCGCCCGTTCTCGCGCCCAATTTCGTCTATATGGTGGACCCTACGCAAACCACTAATTTAAGCATAGACGAAAATGCCAGTTTTTTTCTTCTTCTCAAAACCTCTATTAACAATAATGTGGAAGACTAATGACATATGTTAGATAAATATACTGAGGAACGAAAATATATTTATATAGAGTTCGTGGCCATTTTTTTTTAAAAGTTTGCTAATTATATGTACAATGATTCCGCACCTTAATGGCTAATGAAGATTATGTATATACCACGAGATGTGCGAAGTTTTCATTAAAAGGAAAAGAGGTTTTCCGAGTTTTCTTTTAATGAAAAATTTCTATAACGAGTGGTATATTAAAGATACAGCACACATACTATACATATATTTTATTTATATCGCATGCAAATACACATACTTGCCTTTCCAACGCAGTTAAGATTGACAAGCAATGGTGTATTGACGGAATTAATGATCTCTGCACGGTCCTGTCCATTGTGTCCGCCAAAAAAATGTAATTCTTAACTTTTGTGAATAATCGCAATCTCCTTTGCAAATTGACACATTGCTCATTTTAGTTTTTGAACTTCTATTTTCATTCATGTTGATTATATAAAAATAAGACACACTTATGATTTAAAGAACAAAGATGGGTTAAATGAAGAAAGTAGAGTACTACAAATACAGATTGGTTTACTGCTTGAACACTGAACTCGGATTGCACACACCGGCTAGCATATGTTGGAAATATAAACAAAGCGAAATGAGGAAATTCAAATGTTTAAATGTTTTTACAGTTCATCTAAGTCATTATTATGATTTAGTTAACATTTTTACCAACTATACAAATGTTTCTATACTCCGTTTCTAACTTTCTCCGTTTCGTTGCTTCGTGTGACTACATTTTTTAATCATTCATAGGTCCAGAGTCATTGTCGAGTTACAAGCGAAATTCCGACACGCTCTTTTTGTAACGGATTTTTGCTAGTAGCTTTCTACGAAAGTCCAGAGAAGAGAGAGAGAGAGAGAGAGAGAGAGAGAGAGAGAGAGAGAGATGTGGTGGTGGGGTAGAGGATACTTAATTCGTTCATTGCTTATCACTAAGTTTCTTTATGGGTCGACCCATATTAATAGGTTTTATAAAACATGAAGAAGAAAAAAAGAAAAAAACATTGAATAGATTATAGCATGTTTATTCCTCCGTACAAATAAATGTACCTTACAAATCTTGGCATGCTATTGCAACTTTGTGTCATTGGTACTGTGGACTCTGTGTTAAAATCCCAAGGAAAGTTTACATCTAACCGTTACTCAGCCCCAAAAGTCCCAGGATCTTTATAGGTTAGTTGTTGCAGTTCAGTTATCTCTTTTTCTCTCACTAAATATAGTGACAGTATAGAATCTAACATTAACTGGCAATTTACATGGCACGTATCATCACAGCAAAATGTTTCTGCACCACGACATATATTTATTGCGCTTCAGGATACTGCGCGATTACGCTCACAAGAACGTAGCCATATGATATTTGACTGACTTGGTGTTACCGAGGTCTTTTTGCGAATAAATGGACAACAAGAACCAGCAGAAAACATACTACTGAATTATGAACACAATCATGTAGCACGTGTGTATCATCGGTTAATGACGTTCATGGGACGTGATCAAAATGGGTTGCAAATCTCACAACATGATTTTATAAATAGATATCCGATATATTATTTTACGCTGGAGCATCTTGATTTATCCAAACAATCTGTCGTTGATATACACTTCAGAGCCAGTGTGAATAAAGGTGTTGTTGCTGATTACAGAGCAATCGCGGTCATACTCAGTGACAAAGTAATGTTACTTGAAGGTGGAAGTGGTCGAATGAGAGTCGTTGATGTACCAGTGGAAAATCTTTAATCCACGTTATTTAGAAACACGAGTATTTTATAAAAATGTCTTATCATCATGTTAGTGTCAGTCTGAATCCTGGTCAGATCAAGATATTACAGTCGGCGAAACAATGCGGAACAACAATAAGGCTAAAGCACAATCAAATCACAGGCGGTGAAAATAAACTGTCGTTGACAGCTCGTCAACTTAAACATCTCAATGACGCCAAACAATCCAAGACTGGAATACGATTTAAACTTTCTGCTGGTGCTATCAACGACATAGTTAAAACCGGAGGAATATTTCCACTACTCGTGGCAATACCAGCGCTGATAGCTGCTGCTGCTGCCCCAGCTGTTGCAAAGGCAGCTGTGTTAGGTGCTGCTGGAACCGCCGCTCGAATGGCATTAAAAAAAGCAACGGGAAAGAGATTAAGACTTCCGGGATCTTATCTAGGAAAAGGTCTGAGACTTCCGGGAACTTATCTAGGACGATCCGTTCAAGGAAAAGGTCTAAGACTTCCAGGAACTTGCCTGGGGAAAGGTCTGAGACTTCCAGGAACTTAGCTATGAAAAGGTCTGAGACGTCCGGGAACTTATCTATGTTGAACCCACAATGGGGTTTTACACCGATGTCAAATTTTGATTTACTTGATGCGGCTAAACAACTCAAAATAAAAAACTTCAGAGGTGTTTTTATGCGAGATCAATTACCACAACAACCAAACAACGCTGAAACCGGTATTATTAATCTCGATAACAGCACTGGACCTGGAACTCACTGGGTATCATACGCGATTGACCCTCGTGGGATTGTTTATTTTGACTCATACGGTTTAGCTCCGCCGCAGGAATTTATGAGATATGTCACGCCGTACAACGTGCCAATCTGGTAGTCGACGTTACCAACACAAAAATTAACCGATCCGCCAATATGCGGCCGTAAAACAATTGCGGTGCTCGAGTCTATATCAAAATCATCATTATCGCCTCACAAAGCTGTGCACGATTATACAACTGAGCGTTGGCAATCTACGATTTGAAAACGAAGAAAAGAATAATGATTGATATTTACGGAAGATCTCGTAGTGATATTAGTTTTAAAAATCTGACATAGATTTATCAAAGTACGTGACCAGAGACGATCTTAATGATCTCATCAGCCTGGGTGGAGTTGACCGGGATGGGGTTGTTGTTTTTCAGGACCGATATGGCAGGCTAAAAACCAACAACATCAAATGGAATGATATAGTTCGACGAGTACTCGGTGCGGTCACGGATAACATCCATATGTTTACTGACGGCGGAAGAATCAGAGATTCAAGTATATCGTTTACAACCATCAGAGATGACATTACAAGAAGCGCAGCTAATCGTTTGAAGAATACCAGTGACACAATGACAGGTGAACTCAGCATGAACGGAAATAAAATAGTAATGCTCGGAGACCCAGCATCCGACGAAGACTCGGCAACAAAAATCATGTGGACGTTAACTACAGCACCGTAGATAATAAATTATCCACGTTACGGGCTGAGTATGACGTTCATGTGAGTATGTTCACGAATTTTTGTAGAAATTTTAGAAAAATTGATGAAATCGCAGATGTTTTCTTTGGTACTCCATTGACCGCTGACATGAAATTCTCTGATATCAAGACAAATATTGATACAATTAAGAAATCACTCGAAGACATCGTAAGTGGAATTCCTGATATCGTTAACAAAATTAATCTGATTAAAATTCCTCACAGGCAGATCACCAACGTAGTATACAAGGTGTCATCGGGATTCGCAACATGGTCACAGCAGAATAAAACTCTCAAACATACTGCAGAAGTCACTGGTGTGTATAGACTGTCTGCGTTCAGTGCTACAAAATTTGAGATATTTACAACGTATCCCTGGCGGCATTCAACCGATAAGTTTTCTGGGGTTGTGTCTGTTGTGTTAAATAGCGGAACCGAAGAAATATTTATACTGGAAGCAGCTGATAAGAAATTAACCGCAATATCTTACTGGTGGTGTCTGGAATTTGTTGCTGAAACTCCTCAATTGGTTACTGCTTAAAATAATAATGGCGTTGACAGTGTCAAGTGTTCAGAAATATAGATATGATCAAGTACGTGAATGGCAATCAGCGTTGAAAACCATCATTGACAAATATACCGTGAAAGATAAAAATACCGAAGACGTGCAGTTGCCATTGATGTTGTAGTTTATTCAGTGTCCACGTTAGTTGCGTCCACCGGGGTAGTATTATCAGCGCTGACCCCGATAACAGCAGTGATAGCAATAATATGCGTTTCATCATCAGCATCAATTGCAGGTGTTTTTAATATTATC
This sequence comes from Sinohyriopsis cumingii, assembly GCA_028554795.2. Classification (NCBI taxonomy): domain Eukaryota; kingdom Metazoa; phylum Mollusca; class Bivalvia; order Unionida; family Unionidae; genus Sinohyriopsis; species Sinohyriopsis cumingii. The sequence goes on from JAPYKE020000181.1 coordinate 367,742, forward strand.
GCTAACAAGATATCAACGTGCACGAATACAAAATTGCACGATTAAGTTGTAAAATTACATACGGCAACAGCAGCATATTCTAAATTATCGTCGCTGATATCATCCAGCCTCGACGACACAACGATATCAGATTCCGAATTTGCCAACATGGTGAAGATATACAATGAAGTAATTAATTTCTAAAATCGCCATTTGAAAAATGAAAATTTAAATAATGACCGAACTACTTCAGCAGATAGCCGCGAACACATCGCCGATAAAAACAACAATGATATCGACAAGCTCAACAAACCCTGAATTCAGTATTAATTTTCCAACTGCAATTTCAGTAAAAGAAGTCGCTCTTGCACAGTTGCGAGTATACCACAGCTGGCCAAATATCAGATGAAAATCAGTCGGTAGATTACAACCAAATAATTCGTTGATGTTTGCAAATAAAAATAAACCCGATGGAATCCCCGACAGGACAGTTGTTGGGAGACCGACCGGAAGTTATCAAATCGAACAGATCAATGATGAATGTGCACGCAGAACAAAAAATATCACAGGCCAGGAATCCAAAATAAAAATAACAGTTCATGAACCAACACTGTCTGCGGCCATCGAGATAAATTTTCCCGATTACGCCGTTGATATATATCATTCATCAATCAGAACAGTGTTAGGCTGGCATGATGTTGCACCGCCGATACCTCCACCACCACCTGAACCAGCGCGGTCTGATTTTACGACGGATAATGCTTCATACTCGAAAGGATAAAGAATTTTTGGAGTCTATGAAATTTGGTTTGGTCCAGGAGTATTGATGTCCATAATGGTTAAAAATCAAAATGTTATTTTTAGTCCTTCCAATGAAGAGCTGATTTGGACCTATCAGCCACTAAATATAGAACTTAGTGAAGGTATAATCATGGGTTTCATCAGTGAAATTACTGAACGGAGGTGCAAAGATTTACTAGGGGGTTTACCTCAGTATTTTACAGAATACCACATTGATATAAAATCAGATAAAAAAGATATTATTTAACAGATTGAGGCGTTAAATCAAATTATGGTCGATCTTAAATATATAAATAAAATTTGTATACAAGCGGTAATTAACTCAGAAGAAAAACTCAAACAACAATTTCTTAACAAATACAAGATAACAGAAGCTGATCTGACGAATTTTAAATTTCCCGGGTATAAACCCAGATAAGTTATATAAAAAAATCACTCAACGATATCACTGATGAGTTTTCCCCTAAAATGCTCGCCGAGCAAAAAGGAATAACACTATCGTCGGCAACTATTCTCCGACACAATAATGACCCACAAGGGACAGGCCGTCATGTATCTCCAGAAATCGTAAATATATCCTCGGTGATCGCGATCAATCTTGTATGTGATGTAATTGATGGAAGCTATCAGACAAACACAAAAATATCCACACACGCACAGAAAGGATACATTTTATATACTTTTACCCCGCAAGCCCCACCTGGATCTCTCATTGTGCAAGAACCAGGCAATCCCGTCTATCTAGGATGTCATAATCCGCTATTATCAAGAATAAATTTCAGACTAACTGACCAGTTTGGGAACTTGATTGACCGTCGTTGGGAAACGATGAATCTGAATTTATATGTGAAATCGTAAAAATCTTCGATTTTCAAAGATTTTAAATCGTAAAAATCTACTATTCCTCGTAGTGCTTTTATCATGGAAACTGTACATAGTTTAAAAACAGCACAAAAAAATAATTCTCCTCCTTGACAGTCAAGGTGGATACTTTTTTTTACTGACAAATGGACTAAAATCACTTTCATTTCCACGAAAGAGTCTAACTTTCATTTTCATTACTTGACATAATTTTCTTAATTGCATCACACGAGCATTAATTGTCTTCTTTGCTTCATATTCACGAGATAATTCTGATCTAATTTTTTCGATGGCACTAGAGAGAGAGAGACAAATTAGTTTACTTCACTTTCTTTTATTGTAGCTAGCGATTGAAACATCGCCGTCTGAATTTGTTTTACGAATCTGTACTCGGATGGTAAAGTATACCCTCCTCCTTCCCTTCTTTTTTGCAGTGTTTCAAAATCAGAAATAATTTTTTCAGGATTTAGTTCATCATATATATTTATGCCGTCTTTTTCTAATTTTTTAATAGCAGAAATAACATCATTGATATTTTCGTAATTCATTTTATATTATATATATATATATATATATATATATATATATATATATATATATATATATATATATATATATATATATATATATAAGGAAAATATTTTAAACCCCATCTGAATTCCTACGGTTCCCATATAACATCCTAGCAAGTCCAGAGGGGTGTTTTTTTTTACACCGAAGGCGACACAACCCCATATGAGCCACTAGGGTGCCTATATGACATCCTACCAGGCTCAGGGGCACACGAAACACAACCCCCTATGTGAGCCTCTAACCTGTCAAACAACAGTCTAGCAGACTCAAGACGACGTGTTTTCTAGGACGTCACAACACATAAATCTTAATTCTAACGAGGACGACACAACCCCTATGTGAGCCCCTAACCTGTAAAACAACAGTCTATCAGACTCAATAGGGCATGTTTCCCAAGGATAGCACAACACATAAATCTTAATTAAGGACGGCACAATAACCCTATGTGAACTCCTAGGGTGCCACCGCATCTTAGTCCAGAAGGATACAGTAAACCTTAATTAAGGACGGCACAATCTCCCATGAAACCTCTAGATTGCCAAATAACATTCTAGTAGGTTCAAGAAGATATATTTGCAATATTTACAATACTGACAAGCATTTACAGTAAGGACGACACAACACATGTATTTACACTATTTACAGGTATGTACAGTAAGTACGGCACAATACATAATATTTACAGGTATTTACAATATTTACAGTAAGGACGGCACAGCACATATATGACGGTACAGACGGACACGGGGTCATTTTCTACGCTCAACTGATTTTTGCACACCCTCCCCCAAAATCAACCCCTGTTGACATGGCGGGAAGATGTGTTTATCTGTTGAGTTTCGAAAACCCCAATAATGAAAACGGGTCCTATAGTATATAAGCTGGACTGATACTTGGAAATTCAAAGATAACTCTCGCGATAGGCGTGACTTATTTGTTGTTTATATTCTTAATTTTTCTTAATCGCAGAACAAATATTGATGAACCAGAAAACCGGACGGATTCAGTAAAACAAATATATTGTCTGTGAAAAAAAATATTATTTATCCCAATAATCAATTACACTTGCCCGTACTGACAGTCCTTGATAAAGAAATCTACGGGAAGTAATCGGAGATAACTGCTAGATAGACCGTAGTTATTTTGCATCCGTGTTAACCGTTACCACAAAACATATTTCTTACAGGTATTCTGAAAGGACAGAGAAAAAGACTAAACGAGGAAAGAATGATAATTCACCTTTGAGTCTATTTCAGCCAGCATGTACATTGAGAAACTATAATAGCCCAGTTAATCTGGTGCAATGTGTATCTGTGTGATAATGAAACTAGGAGGCGGTTTAATCAGACACAGGAAACTAGGATAACTCTGTCAACCGCGTTACATATCCTCGGTAGAGTTGTCTCCGTTCATTGCCCGAACATAACGAAATGAGATCCAATTTTTGTACTTGTTTGAAAAGGCTGATTTTGGTCACTTTATCTGCAAGACGGAGTTAATACCGAAATGCTTGGCAGATGCGGTCATTGACTTAAATATTAGTTCTTCGCCGGTCTCTATATTTAAAGATTGAACCGCCTTAGGAATCTTTCTGTTTTCCCCAGTCCTTCCACGTGCAGAATTTTTTCTAGGTGTGATAGCTTGAAGATTTTGTAAAGAATTATCGAGTTTATCGCTGTTGATATGATCGATTACAAGACCGTCTTTGATCTATCGCTGTTGATATGATCGATCACAAGACCGTCTTTGATCTCCCCGTAAAAAACCTCGAATATAAATCTATGATTGTGATATTTTTTCTTCCCAGTGGTGAATCTAAGATAACAGGCCTTATCAACTACACCAAATGTCTGACTGTACCATGACGAGATGCTACATAATTTTTGATGGTGGGATGTTGAACAAATACTTTTTGCTCCATTTATACATACTATTATTTGTCTAAATTATAACTTATCTTCAAATCTGGCTATTCTGTGTTCAGGGGATCTTATAACCTTATCAATGACGGGTTTGTTATTTTTTTAATCGTAATATCGTTTTTTTTCTCTCTATATCGTTTATCACCACAACACGCACACAGCAGTGTTTTTCCTCTAACTCCAACACCACACCGTAAACACGGTTGTGGACCAAGACTCCCCCTCCTCACAGTTTGCAAATGTTGGCCACAGAATTCATTTACGCAGGATTTGTTACAAAGAGTTGAAGACCCTACCATCGACCACTTGCACTGATTTCTTATTTGAGCCATTGTATATATAATATTTTTTATTTAAATACTTGTCTGAAATATAATATGGAAGAATTTGAGAGATTATCTATAATCGAGCCTTGGAAAACTTCCAGATTCGATCTTGACAGAAGAACCCCTACTTGCGGAGGCGAACTCTGACTGATCCGACTATTAATCTGATTAATATTATCAGGGATACTAAAAAAGAATTTCGTGATGTTGGGGCATCTCACACCTGGTCGACATTGAAAATTATACGCGATGACTCTGTCAAGGATGAAGTCATTGATGCTACAATGAACGATACGCAAGCAGAAAAGATAATCGATTATCTCAACGATCAGAAAATGTTTTTTTAGAATAAAGTTTATTGTGCTAGCAGAAACAGATCCCGCTGAGTGGATTATCCGTGTCCTTGCTAATAGAAAAACCGCTGTGTTAAGTACAAATTCCAAGCCAGGATTACTGACTGGTATTGACAGACCATATTACGAACGAGCATATCCTATAACAGCGATTGTTTATGGAATTTATCAGCTAAATGATAAACCCAACATTAGTGATCTTGCACCAATGAGATTTTCATCCTTGACAGAGTCAAAGATGAATTGTGTAGCCGAGCGAGTAATCGAACATTTTACAAACGCGATGCGTGGAAATGGATTAACAAATCTACGACGTTCGCGGATAAACAAATGGGCTGAATCGGTTAAGGATACCGGGGCTACAATAAATGATGTCGCCTTTAAACGGAGAGATTTTATATGAATCAAAGAATAAGAGAAAGGGGACACCAATTGAAATTATTGATCATAATGCGCACGCGTGGACCAGCGCAGTCACAATATTTCCACGAGATCGAACTGTAAGATTTTACCCAGACTCTGGAAGAAACATTTTTGATTTTATTCACGAAATAAGTAAAAACGGTCCTGTGTCAGTATTGTTATTTAAAAGTTCAGATGATGAAAAATATGATCAATTTGTACGACCTAACGGCGAAATATATCGTCGTGAATCTCTTCACGAAACGATGAGAAATGCGTAGAAATTTTCAACAGAGAATACTGAGCAATTATTAAATAATTGTTTTACAGTTCCGTCAGTTGCAGCCCACTCTGATAGAGAGAAACATTCGTGGAAGATAACACGCGCTGAATTTCTCGAAGATGTACAATTAAGTTGCTGTGAATAGGGACACGGTGGATTGTGGAATACCAAGTATGACCACAACGACGTCATCTCGGTTGATATGGTAGCGTGTTATCCAGGAAGTTTTCTTGGATTGGGGGAGTGTTCTGGATATTTTAAGCGATTTGGACACCCCACAAACGAGATGACCAGAGTGGCAATTAATGGACCACTACCTGATTTTGATCTAACCGGATTCGCTCGTATTGTATCATTCGAAATAGCTAAGGGTTTTCTTCCTATCTGTTATGTTTGGTTTGGTAGACACTTTTCAGAAAAACGCTAGGCACCAATAGTTTTATTACGATATATGATTGATTGTAAAATATTAATATCATTGATTGTAAGTGAGGCAATTATATCATATCGGAAGCAGATCGAAATTTGGTTACCGTCATCTGATGATGATAGCGCCGCAAAGGATCTCGGTAGAAGAATAATTGGCAAGTTTACTCAAGGTGGAGCATATGATCATAAACGACATTATGCACGATTAATTCTAGATGCTGCTGAATATGATTTTATAATGACTGATGCAACAGCAAGAAATATATTTGTCAGTCGAGAAAACGCTTACTTATCTGACGGAACACGGTTGGGTACTATTGTAAGTTACATCAATGGCGAATCGCCCCAGTTTACTCATTTAAGATCTTCGATGCTCGCTTATGTGTCTATAAATTTATTATCAATGATAAATAGATTCCCTGACACTGCAGTCAGAGTTGCAACGGATTCATTTTATATCGATAAAAAATATACATCATTGATAACTCGTTTTACAAACACTGATGCATCATGGGGTTTGTGGAGAATAAAACATGAAATGTTATGTAATTATTCTGAATCCGCGGATGTTACGATTAAAGATATTTATCGCAGCAATCAGATATCAGAATTATCGTCTGCGGCATCCGTGTATGATCCAGTATCCAGACACAAGACTGTTTATCTGGTAAGACGACTCGAGTGATCGAATTATTTCGACAGAATTCAGATGATATGAGTGTGCTAATACCTACACACAGACTTGCGAGAGAAATGAAACAACGAGGAGTACAATCATGTACTTATCACAGCTTTTTCAGATACAAGGGTGACACATGGACTCCTGACCGAATGGGAGAGAAATATATTCCAAAAATTATTATTTGGGATGAAGTGTGCACAGTATCTAAAGATATATTAAAAATGTTTCTAAATTGGCTGTTATTGAAAAATACAGCTGTGATAATTTGCGGTGATCACGGTCAACCACCACCGTTTGTTGGACCATCTCCACAAGATTGGCTAAAGAATTTTTTAGATTCTCTTGATGCAGAATTAAGGGAGTTTAAAAAATTAATCAGACTACAACCGAATAAAATTCAGTGTGAAATAATGCGTAAAATAATTTCAGAAACTTCAATGAACGACTTTCTGCAAACGTGGAGACCAAATGATTTGATAGTGGCGAGTAGAAAGATACACTTCAAAGGAGGTTATTTGAAAAGCACAAAGAAAAATTTTCAGCGTTACGTGTGTCATTGTGTTATAGACCAGCTGATACACGACGACAAAATATCGACGTTGATATACCAGGACCCTTGACAGAGTCAAGGAAACAGAATTTAGTATTAAATGATGTCGCAGTTGATGTCAGTGTTGTTGAGGATGCGCTGAGTGCGGATAAATCCCCGTGGACGTTAGGATACGCAATGACAATTCACTTATCTCAGGGGTTAACCATCTCTGATACGCGAGTTTGGATTGTAGATGATCGTGTCGAATGGTCAAATTTAGTTTATCTCGCAGTGTCTCGAGTCAGAAGAATATCTCAGCTGCGGAGAATTGTCATGGACGCAACAGAAACCATCAATGATGTTATTGACAGCGATATAGTAAGAAAAAAAGTTTTATTAGCCGGTTATAAACAAAGTGACAAAAAAGAAACCGCGACTTTGATCTAGATGTTGAATTTGTCATAGCGTTGAAACAACAGCAGAATAATCACTGTGCGAGCTGTAATTGTGTAATGTTATGGCAGTACTCGAGTAATAATCTAAGACAATTTACCGTAGATAGAAAAGATAGTAGTCACGGTCATACACGTGAAAATACGATGTTGACCTGTCTCGAGTGTAATCGACGTAACGGCGCTAGTTAAGTGATCGCGGTGGTAATTGCGTGTCTTCGGGAATTACTTGTAATTGTTCATGTGTAAATCCACGTTGAGGAGCAGTTGAATCTAATCTGTAGATTGCAGGTCTACCCGTAGGTCGTACCACACTGGAAATTGTATGTGTTGTAATACTCCAGATAGGATCAGTTGCTCTTTTTTTTACCACCTTCAAGTTCACCGGGTTCATATAAATATCTTATGACAGTACCCAGCACTGGCTGCACTGAAAAATCACGTCGTTGTACAGGTATATGTTTTTTGTAATTGCGTTAATAGGTTTCATGTTGGTTGTTCGAGTAATTTCATTATTTAGCGCAGCTGTCACACTTGGTAATTTTGCAATCCACTCGCGAGATCTTGTATCTTGAATGATTTCCTTCGCGTATTGATATCCAAATAACCGCTCAGCAAGTGTTCGATTAAATCGCTCAACAATTGCCTGATCGCGGTGAATTGCAGTATGTCCTCGTCGTATTTTGACATTATGTTGCTTCATCAGCGATGATACTGCGCCCTGAAATTCTTTGCCAGGATCAACCTGTAGCAGCTGTGGCCATCGTAGGAGTCCTCGTTGATAAATTCATTTAAATTCTGAAGCTACTTCAGCAGCTGTCTGTGTTGATAACGGCTCTGCTTCCTTGTATCTACTTGCAACATCAACGACAGTTAACGCGTATTTGTACGTTACTCGACGTCTAGTATCATGTGGTAAAAATAAAATATCAGCCTGATGAACGTCATTAGGGACGCTGACATCAAAATGCACGTACTGTCTTGTTTTAGATCAATTTGCCATATTGCCTGTCGGGCTAACCATTTTTCAGGAGTAGAACGTCCGATACCTGCTGCCGAAGCGAGTTTACTAATCGCTGTTCTACCTTTCCAGTATCCTTTTGGGGAATAATAAATCGACTCCATTATGATAATAATCGGTTGATTAATTACCGTTTCCCAATACAAGCTTACCCTTCATTGCAGGTCTCACCAACCAATTAGCTAATGATTCTTTGAAAGATTTATTTTTTATGGAATTTAGCGCGTGAATTAATTTCACATCTGCGATATGCTGCTGCTGAAGATCTTTACTTTTATAAGCTTCAACATGAGCATGACACGCTTTATCAATAGCATTTATTGGATATTCACCTAGTTTTGGCTGGTCTTGGTTATCAAGTCTGATATCAAGTCGGGTTCCAGGGCCAAAGTAATTATATCCTGGGAGGTGTTTTTCTCCTGGGTATTTAGCCCACGGAGTTCCTGGTAGTTTAGCTAACTGGGCGGCAATATCACCTCCTCTTTTTTATACTGTTCGGATCAGAAATAAACTTAAATTTCTTTGTACCACATTGTTCACACTTACCTGTAACTGCTGATCTGTTATTTTTTGTTGAATAGTTGTCAGTGTACTTGTGGGAGTACGCTCCCTGAATTTCACACAATATATATCCATATTATTTATTATATTTCTATAACATGGAGGTCAGTGACTTTTCGGCATTAAGAAAACGAGAACCAGTTAAAGATCATGCTGCGTTACCAAATTCTGTTCGAATGATTATCATAGGTCCATCTGGAAGCGGTAAAACGCAACTGTTAGTTAATTTAATAATGAAGTGGATGACCTGGGACAAGTTGTATTTGAAAGCTCTGTCGGTTGATGACCAGCGGTGTTACGAAGTGCTAAAAGATTTTTTAACGAAAGCGCGAGGATGATAAACGATGAGGATGTAATTGAATTTATTACTGATGTTAATGAAGCGCCAAGTATTGATGATATTGATGGGTTTATTAATAATTTAGTTGTGTACTATGATGTGATGCTGGACAAACAGTCCAATCCAGCTAGAATATTTTCCCGAGGCAGGCATAAAAACACAGACGTGATTTATGTAACCCAGCGATATACACAAATAGCAAAAGTAATTAGAGATAACTGTAATATTACCTGTATTTAATGGCGTTGATACGCATACGTTACTAAATATTCATCAGACTTGGTGTAACGGCGATATGGATATAATTAAGTTTAGGAATTTATTTAGTCAGGCTCAGTCAATCCCGCATGGATTTATAACGATAAACTTACATGACCCACGGTCACGATACCGAGTCGGTCTTGATAAAAATTTTAATTAATAGCAGCAGGGAGGGCGATGTCCCCTACTCGGCACTCGATTGGTAAAATCCTTCGCTTCAATCATTGCGAACCTTTTTTTCCAAATCGAGGAACGCTTATTTTTACGAATAGACAGTGAGTCAATTAGAGGTTGTTCGCCCTCCCTGCTGCTCCTTATTATATCCTGACAGTACAAAGCGTCTTATTGGTCCTATGAGAGAAATCATAACATATGTAAATACATATAGAAACCAATATTGTTTTATTTTATTTGAATCATGAAATTAAGCAAGGATTGTATGTCAAATACCCTTACTACCTCTATTATATTGACAAAGGCCAAGCTGCAACGTTATATAATATATTCGATAATCGAATATTGAACGTTATCAGTGAGAAAAATTTATATAGTCACAGCGGTGATACAACTCGCATTGCCACTGTGACGATATTACGTCTGAAACTACTTTCTGTACCCATTGGGGAAATCTCTCTCTCTCTCTCTCTCTCAAATGTGCACACAATTTACATTTATGCATATATTTTGAAGTAACTAAGAGGTGCCAGCCAATGCTAAACGAGAAAAAGAACCATTAACAACTCAGATCTACAACAAGTAGATTTCAAATATTAGCTACTTCAAAATAATGTGCCTGTTCAACCATCTGATCATAATTAAAATCATTAGCTAAGTTTTTCTATAACTTTTTCTATTTAATGTTTATTTTCACTTATTGGCAAAACACTCCATAAATACTACGATGAAACGAAAATAAGTTTAAAGGTAGAACTTCTAGTTTGTAATACTACTAAAATTTGGCTAGATAATGACTTGAACTCTCATTGAGCCTGGCTGAAGGTTGATTGAAAACATAATTGAGGAGACTCAAAATTTATGTAAAGCTTATGTTACCTAACTAGACTGCAAGCTTCTCAACGCCACATAATTCATGTTTGATTGCACCAATAACAAAATTAACAAGGTGGGGGCATGTTGGGGGAAAGAGGGGTAGGGGAGAGAGAGAGAGAGCAAATATGCAAATATGCAAGACTGCTCTGTGATGCAACAACCTACCAATGTTCACCGTATCAACCCGCTCAAAAAATATCGACAAAACATTAACTTCAGTTTGCTTATAAATCAGTTTCTACGTTTTTCTTGTTATTTTTGTTTCTCACAAATTGCTGATGCTGCTATATACAGTACACACGTTTAGACGAAAGTGTTGTCACAATATATAACATTTTCAAGAAATGACAGGGCAATGACATTTTGGTTAACTGAGCAGAAAGTTGACCTTTCTCTCATCTGGGTTGATTATGACAGACTGACAAAGTTTCTGTGTCGTGCACGAACACTAATAAATGCTAACTTTGTCAAAAATTTTGACGGGACATTTTGGAGTGCGCTCTCTCTCTCTGTCTCTCTCTCTCTCTCTCTCTCTCTGAACGTTGTGCTCTTGTTATGTACCCCAAAGACAAGTCATGTACATTGTGACTGGAATTGATTTCATGGTCAGTATGAATGACAACTGAAATTCTTTGTTTGAGAAAAAGGCGAACTATATATGTACTCAACAGTATTTTCTTTAATATATTACTTATGCGCGAATTGTGACTTTCCAAACTTTGTCAAAATATTTTGCTTTATCTAGATTATATGGATTTTCACTGTTGTACTGTTTGAACTGAAAACACAAGTTACCCATGAAAACAAACCAATCTGCTTTGGGGTGTACATTGATCCGCTGGGAACAATAATCGCCCTTCAGTCATTTGCTTAACATGGAGATCATATGTTTATTTTCTTAATACTCTGTAAGCCTCTTCAACATACCATCGGAATAGATAAATCTGTTCTAAAAATATTTAAAACGATTAAAAGTGGAAGTCATGTTTTTCAAACAATATGATAGTGCCTATGTGACGGTAATCCACTTCCGGCACATTTATCCAATTAGTAAATGCGGGGAATATTGATTACAATTCAGCAGAAGTCATGCCAAATGTAGATTTCATGCATGCTTTCATGCCAGTTTATGCAGATAATATATTGATTGTTAAATTAGTTAACATTACCATCTTTGGGAGATGAATTAGTGGTGTACCATTTTTGTTAGTAGTATAATTTTGTTTTTGTATAGCGCATTAGTCTTATGAGGGCTTTTATGTTTATTCTAAACCAATTAAATGAATCCAATGAAAATATATAAAATGCAAGAAGAATAACATTATAACAACACCAAGGATATCATCATCAGCAGCAGCAACAACAACAGCAATAATAATATACGGACATCAAATTTAAATACCATTGTTTTACAACCGCGGCGAGTGGCTATGATAACCCATTGATTTTATTTTTCTCAGTGTTTGGAAAATAACCTTCTCTTCCTCGCTAGGCGCTCAGCATTGGGAGGTTAGTGTTAGAACTGGTCGGAATGGTGTCAGGATAATGCGACTGGGTGGGACATCATGCTACGTGTCTACGGCATGATGCCCCAGTGCACGACATCACTATAAGCTGCCACATTGCAGAATTTTTTGCAAATTAATGTTTACCAAGACCTCTGGCGCTCTCCCCCCTCTCCCTCGTTAGTACGCTACATCTGTTCCAGGTGGTATATTGTTTTGACATATTTTAGGTAATGATTACGTTTTTCACCGTTTATTCTTTTTGTTGTTGCCCTTTTGTATCAATGTGAAACTCATTTCTGTGTTCAGTAAATATACAGAAGTCTGGACTGATTATACAGCAATATGAGCCGATGATCCTGAAATATTTAATTTTTAAAATCAATGTCTACACCTATTTATACCCGATAGAAAGAAAGCTGGCGGTAAAGCTTTGGCTTCTTAAGTTTAGGTTGAATTTTCAAATGAAGTATTTAGACATACTTTATCCTAGTTACAACTCAGTTATGAAACAAAATATAGAATTTGGGCAGTAATTTTACTCCTACTAATCACACACACACACACACACACACACACCTTAACTACGAGTATCACAATCTTACAAGTGTAGTATGTCTTGGCCTTTGATAAGTTCTGAACATGAATACAGGCCATGTTTAGTGAATAATGGTACTCTAGAAATGATTTGAGGAGAGCTAATTTGTTACATCATGTAAAGATACCAAGCACCCAATTTTATTTAGAAAATCCGTTAAAAAGCTGTCACCGATTTCATAGCAGACTATGTATGCTTAATTGGTGGAAAGAGGTTTCCTTTATCTACTGTAAATAGGTTTTTTAAACGTCTTTAATATGGAGGTAGCACTTGAAACAAATCTGTATGAACGGTGTACATGCATTTGTTTCATATTTTTAACATTCTCAAATCACCATTAGATGAATCTTATATGAAAAATCTCTTGTTTTTTTTGTTTTTTTTTAAATCAAGTTAATTTAAACAGTTGATATTATTAACTCTAAAATTACATAGAGATTAGCCCTTCGTTCGAAATTAAAAAAGAAGTTTAATACAATAGAAGACCACAGTCTAACGAATCGTGCTTGTAAAGTTCGTTATTAATCTATTATATGAGTTTTAGTAAATGTTCTAATATCTATAATTGCATAATTAGTTGATAGTTTATGGCAATTATAAACTTTGAGATACTGTTGTGATCGAGTTAGACAGCGAAAATGAATGGTGGGAAGTGGACATATTCATTAGTTTATGCTTTGCTGCTAGGAAATGGTTTTTATGATAGTGGGAATGTAATATAAAAGTTACATCACCAAATATAGTAAAAAAAGAAGAGCAGATCGCATGGAATAATCCAGACCAGAATGATATCAACGTCAAAGCCAGAATTTTAGATAATGATAATTGTAGTATTTATTAATTTAGGCGGGAGTCAGTTGTGTATTTATTATTTGAATATAGAAAAGAAAATAATTTGTAAACAATACACTGCATGAAATAAGAACAATATGCATAACAAACAATAAATATATATATATATATATATATATATATATATATATATATATATATATATATATATATATATATATATATATATAAAATTGATCGCATTATTTGTGTGTGTGTCTAATAGTTCTGTACCTGAAACATGTAACTTGTTCATAGAAGAAAGTGTATGACTTGTTTAATTGCGTATTTTAATATTAATTTCAGAAATCATCAAAGTAACCTCTTCCCACAACAACAAAAGAACAACAACAAAAACAACATGACAACCTTCAAGTGTGCCAGTGTTGAGCATGAATCATGTTGCTTTGAGGAGAAGCCATTGGGGAACGTAGCTGAAAATTTCGCGGTAGGCAAAAACAAAGTCTATAGAACAGGTAACTAATTATCCTCTCCTGGAGCTGACGAGCACACAGTGCAATCATGGACTTGTGGCAACTATTATTGAAGCCTACAACAAGACCATTGGACTGGAACTCGCTTCTGATGATATTTGGGGTCTTATCATCCATGAAGTTGCTACTCATCTTTCTGACGACAAAACTGCAGAGACGAATAGAAAGACGTTCGTCAAACACACTGGTAAGAAGAAACTGGTAGTCGATGGTGCAAAGTACGACGTAAAGTCCAAATAGTATATAAACCTAATCACAACCAAAAGGGATGGGTTGGCTTTGTTGAAGAAATCGCCAAATTGATTTTTTTAATAGAAAAAAACAAAATGTGACATTGCCGATTTGATGACGAAGTCATTTAGCACAACTGGTCCAATGGAATCCCAGTTTTTCCGCTGTCTGATGGAAGCTATGCAGAATTATTTTGAATATGTACGCTATTTGGCCTGTGGAATACCATAAGTTTGCCTTCTTGGTACATTGGATGATTACAAGAGCATCAAGGAAAGAATCGAAAGATTGTCTGAGCTCCTGTCTGACCTGGATTGGTGGCTCATCAAGGTACACAAGGTTCTTGACAGCTTTATTTTGAGTGAGGAAGGAAAACCAGACATCGATTGGTGGAACTGTCTTGTTACCGAGACAACAGTTGGCTCTGGTGGTGGGGTGAAAATTATCTGGATGGCTTGGCGACCTGTTTCCATACACTAAAGACTTCAATGACAAACTTGTTTCAAACAAGAATAGCCCCGACTATGATGGTCTTGAGCACGGCCTGACCTTCACCCCAGTAACCGTCGATGATCAGATGCACACTTTCAAAAAGTGCAAAATGCGCTGGCAGCAGGTTTCTTGGGGGCTAGTAAGAACAAAGAAACACAGAAACTGCGACCAGCACAGGGTTTGCTAATGTTCTACGAGGGATAATGAAAAAGTCACGGGAAGAACAGAATGTCAAGAAAGGCTATAGCCGAACCAGGCAGCAACAATTACTGTTTGTGGTGCGTTTTTAATGTTAAAGTGGCTTATGTCATGCGTCATAATTTTGCAATGTTTCTCTTTCATATTTTGCATATTACTTCTTTTGATTTTGTGCATTACCTTGCTAAATACTTGAAACATATCCAGACATTAATTGATGTTACTAGGTCTGCTTTTCACTTCTACTTCACAAATATGCTTTCCGTATTTTCATTGACATTCAGATCCATCCCAGAAAGATAACGTTCCTTTCTTACTGTAGGAATATTTTCGTGTGTTTGTCTTGATGTCTCTCACTGAGAAAGTTTTAATGCCATACAGCTCTGGTAACAGACAACATGATATTTGATAACGTTTTTGTAAGTCTTGATTTGTTGTCTTAAATATGTTATCCATTCCTTTACAAACAGAGGAAAGGTAATACTCATATGACCATTAGTTCTCTGTAGCTGCAAATTAATGTAATAGTCTTATTGCCACATTAATCAATTTATTATCTATTTAATGGGTCGAACATTGAAGAAGATCCTAGCAGTAAATATAGCGTGAACAATGTATAGAACAGTCAATGTTGTTGTTGTTGTTGTAGGGTTTAACGCCATTTTTCATCACAGGATAGGCTGTACATGGCGGCCAGTATAAACCCCGGGAAGAACCACCGCCCCACGAGAAGCTACTTGCAAACTTTCTCACATACCCACATTGGCCAAACCCGAGACTCGAACACACGCAGACAGAGGTGAGATGGCAGTAACGGTAAGCGCCTTAGACCGCTCGGCCACTCGGGGCCCCAACAGTCAATGTAACATTAGCATTAAATAGTTTGCTGACAGAAACACAGCCCACTTTTATGTAGTTCAATAGAGTTTCAGGCCTCTCTCTGTTTCTTTCTCTCACTCTTTTTTTTTTTTGTCTCTCTGTTTCACAACCTTTACACACACACACACACACACACCGGCTTACTCGACGTTTTAGAGACGCACCTGGACCTATTCCATCGGCATGATATAGCCAGTGATATGTTGAAACTGCCGTTGAAAAAAATCAACCAAGTGTGTATGCTTGCGTGGAGAGAGAGAGAGAGAGAATAATTGATATGTACACCATGTAAAGGCTACTAGTGGCCAATGCAAATAATTATTGTACTGGATATGGTAAACATACGATAATATCACTGATTCTAGGAATTTCTCAGGTAATTCTATTACAGTGAATTAGCATCTTACTCGGTCTCCCTATCACTCGTAATGTGAATTGTTAAATGCGTCAACAATTAAAACTGATGTATTCTATAATATTAGCTTTATGTTGTGCTCATATCTATCTATCTTAAATATCTAACTTGCTTGTTTGCAGCCATATTTATAATACCGTTGTCGTTTACATCAACATAAATTCTATCTATCTATCATTTCTGTCTATCAATCAATCTATCTATCTATCGATCTATCTATCTATCTATCTATCTGTCTGTCTATCAAAGCGAATTATTGAACCTATTTTCATACCAGGAGAAAGAAAATATACTATTTATTTTAAGTTGTACTATCAAAATATTTTACAACTTGTATCCTGTGCGCTGTCTTTACGATAAATTTATTCCCAAGCTATCCAAAGAGAGCGTCCAGGAGATAGTGGTTCTTGTTTTCAGTCAGTCTTTACGATAAATTTATTCCCAAGCTATCCAAAGAGAGCGTCCAGGAGATAGTGGTTCTTGTTTTCAGTCAGTCTTTACGATAAATTTATTCCCAAGCTATCCAAAGAGAGCGTCCAGGAGATAGTGGTTCTTGTTTTCAGTCAGTCTTTACGATAAATTTATTCCCAAGCTATCCAAAGAGAGCGTCCAGGAGATAGTGGTTCTTGTTTTCAGTCAGTCTTTACGATAAATTTATTCCCAAGCTATCCAAAGAGAGCGTCCAGGAGATAGTGGTTCTTGTTTTCAGTCAGTCTTTACGATAAATTTATTCCCAAGCTATCCAAAGAGAGCGTCCAGGAGATAGTGGTTCTTGTTTTCAGTCAGTCTTTACGATAAATTTATTCCCAAGCTATCCAAAGAGAGCGTCCAGGAGATAGTGGTTCTTGTTTTCAGTCAGTCTTTACGATAAATTTATTCCCAAGCTATCCAAAGAGAGCGTCCAGGAGATAGTGGTTCTTTTTTTCAGTCAGTCTTTACCTCCATCGGATTCCTTGATAAAGCCCGACAATCCTTAAACCAGTGATACTAAACTATGTTAGTCAAAAAAATGGCGAAAGACGCATACTGTTGATATACTTGTTCATAAAGAAGTCGACTCCGCTTTGCATCTACGCTCCTTTTCGAGGCGAGATGGGGTGGGGGATGGGGGAAGGGGGTAGAGTATAAGGAAGGGCACCATCAATCTTTTGTTTCCTACAATCATACCGCCAGATAGTTTTCTTTTACGTCGTGTTGTTTTTTCATTTTCCTGAGATAAACAGGTATACTTCATTTTAATACCTAATGACATGAATTAAAAAACCAACGAACTTCCATCAGCTTTTATTTCCAGTTGCAACATCGAAAATGATGCATTATCTTAGAACAAAGAAAAGTGAAATGAAGTTTCAGGTAGGTTAATACTTTGTTTGTACTAAATGGAATTTACTTCTAGCATTCTTTGAGAGCATGCAGTGTTTGCAGTTACTATTTTAATCGCCCTGTAGTTACTAAATAAATCGCTCTGCAGTTCTTTCAAGGCAATTACTTGTTGTAAACTTCGTTCCTATTTCTCTTTGATAAGAATGAACTAATTTTTTTTTCTTCTAGCTTTTATAATGCAACATAATTTCCTCACCTGTTTAAACAAATTAGATCCCAGTATAAAATCTATTTTGGAAGCAAAGTTGAATCCTTCATTAGAAAATGAAAAATATGGCCTAATGTGACACTTACTATCATAAAATGTTATGATTGACACTACCTTCAGCATCACACAAAATAAAAATAACATTTTCTTTAAAACCAGCCCTTATATTTTACCCTCTATGATCAGAACTTCTCAATTTGCACTGTGAAAGTTTGTCAGTTCTTGTTGAAAAGAAATAATAAACACACAAAGTCACCTATTTTAACCAACCAGGACACAGTGTATATCGAAATATGCAAATATTAGCTACGGAAACCCTGTCAAATTGGACAAACGAAATCCATTTTCCTCATATTATTGTTTTGTAAGTATTCTCATCAAATACATGATTTTCACGATAGCATTTTCCAATAGAATCAGATGTTATTGTTTAATGCATAACAATTATAATGTAGTAGAATCGTTAGATTTATCCCAGAAAAGTGGCATCATCTATACTCTGCAATGGGACATTATCTGCTGGTATGACATACCGTATGGGAGTAATATGACGAGTGCCCGTTTGAGTCATTATATAGAGAGTATGATCCCTTCCCCAAACCCCAAAAAGAAAACAAATGGTAGACCCTTTCTAATGTCTGTATCTTGTGTACTACCTTCAATCAAAGTATGGGGCCCAGGAAATGGAGGTAGAATTAAAATATGTACACGCATAAAAAAAATAAACCATTGGAATATGTTTAAGTATTTTAAAAACAATTTATGTATGCTAGCATGAAAGAATACCATATATTTGACTGAATTTGTGGCATTTCCAGGGGATAGGAATTTCGAGGTGTCACTGGAGTCAAAAGACAATAAGAGATGATTTTCAAGTAGGTCACACGAAATGTGAAATAGGAATACTTTAATATTCAAATATTTATCACTAGTAGAAGAAAGAAAAATAATATATCTAATCGAATAGTTCTTATTGCATAATCCCACAGGCTAAAGACGTCTTTGAGGCTTGAAAGAGTCTCAGTCATCTGCTTTGTGTGCTAAATAGCAATTTGTTCGAAACAAAATTATGCATGTACTTTAAATTGCTACGATTTACAAAGGCAAGCCATTAACATTCGTCCAGTCATCAGAAATCAATGGACACTGAAATAATTTTGACTTATTATCTCACAATTATATATTTTCAGCCTTTTTTTTGTCAACAAAATTAATTTATTTCAAAGTACAGTGCAACTTAAATCTTGTACAGAGCATATAATTTTTTTGAAAGAAACAAAATAAAATAGATACAATCGCAGGCCCATCTATGACTGCAGCATTACTGAAGCAATTCAGAAATGCAAACTGTGAGTCTGTATTCTATTAATGAAGTATGACATTTTTCATAGATTTCGTGCTTCCTATAAACCACGAATGCAAAGAACCCAAAAACCACCAGACCTCCTGTATAGACCTTATAATCCTTCCCCAAATCCACGAGCGTAAAGACCCAACAAAACATATGACCTCATGTATTAGAACCATTCCCCAAATCCACGAATATAAGTATAAACAAAAATGCATATATATAAAAATCCATCGCTAATTACATACATACATACATACATAGGGGCCCCGTAGTGTGTACTGTGGACTGGGGATGACAGCAACGCAGATAGTGGGGTCACTGGCTCGGGATTTCCAGGCCTGCCTCCAATGTTCTGCTGCGGCGGTCTTGTTGGCATTGCAATTGCAACACCTTTACCGATGGAGAAGAGCAAACCTTAATAGGCAAATTTCAGTTTTAAGCATCTTTGTTTAAAGATGTTACCCTCTAAAAGCTGTTGGATTCGAATGCTCTCTACTGCAACATCCCAACAATGTTCACTAAATTAGTGCGTGCAATAAATGTCTTAAGGAAACACGTTTGCTTCATGTTTCGTCTGAAAGATGTAACAAATTAAACGAAATATACAAATAAATGTTTTAAAATTTACGATCTTACATTATAATAGAAATTTGTGATTTCATTTTATTCATGTAGTAATAGGGCAAACTCATCTACGATAAAAATCACAATGACACAGACATAATGGGAATTCTGCTTTCAGACATATCATTTTCTAATTTCATGGTGTTTGTGTTTGTAATCATATCTTTATATGTTCTTTTTTATCTTATAGGTGTTGTCTAATGTTGTAAAGCGCTTAGATCTTCTAATGATTAGGCGCTTTACAAAGTCCTCATTATTATTATTATTATTATTATTATTATCATCATCATAAAAGAACATTTACATGTTTTCAGTAGATATAAAGAAATATTTCACGAATGAAGTAGAAAGATATTTTGATGTCACTCGTGGTTTCGCCATCCCTGACAAATTCAATGTTTCCACTTCACTCATGTAATATTTCTTTATATCAACTCAATGAACATACATATCCCGTATGTAAGTGTCCTTCTGTTTTGCATATCTACATTTCAATATAATTACCTATTATCTTATTCATTGTGATGTGTGGAAATCCTCTACTTTTGTAAGTGTGTATTCTAGAGAAAATATTTATGTAACATGCAGCTAAATGCAATACTTATAACTCAATTTGTTATATTCTAATAATATGGCTTTGTATACTTGTCAAATTAATAAATGATGATTACGATAATCCATGTTCATTAAAATAAAAACTACCTCAGCCTTGTCTCACCTCAGAGCACTTCTCCCTTTAAAATGTCATAATCTTTCATCTAAATAATAAAAGGATATCAAACAAAAGTTGAACTATTTCAAGTTAGAATGCAAATTAATAATGTAAACTGATTCTACTGAAATCTGTTTAGATGATGGAATATGCGACGAACATTTAACAATTCAACTTTTTATTTTTGCAACATCTAGAATTAACAGAAATTGACATAAAGGAGTTCTTATTGTGCCCTTGAGATCATCGCTGCTAAAAGAAGATCTGAGTCTGAAATCAGACTACTCAAGTCAGCGTGGGAGGAAGTTGGAGTAGCCAACAACAAGCGATATATGCTAACCCCACTCGTACCGAAATTCCAGCCACTATTTGTGAGATCTGATAAACGAATTTGTAGATAGCGCGAAATCTTGTAACATCAGTATAAGTTAACAACAATTAATAGACAAACAAAAGTGCTAAAATACAAGCAAAAATTATTTCATTGGACATGACACAACTTATTTACGAACGTACTCACAATACCGTGACATTATCAACATGGACAGATTTGACTTTTACCTAAAGACTTGACTTTTACCTAAAGTTACCACATATTTCTTTTTTTTTTTTCAAGTGTTTGTGCTCAACGTAATTGCCCTGCATTGGCTAGCATGGCATAAACAGCACATAGTTTTTCTAGTTGCAAGCGTTGTGTTTGAAAATACATTGAGGTACATAATAGTTTGATGAATTTCATTTAAATTATAACAAATTGTAACTGTGATTACATTTTATCTTTGATACCAGTGATAACATGACAGTCGCCTTTTCCAAATTCATTATAGAAGAAGCATCTAAAACTATTCCTAACTGCCAGTTCACAGTTAGAAAGTCCGACTACGCAGGGATGCATAATGAGTAGTTGTAAATTAGCGATTTAACCCCACATTGAACACTAATGTTAAATCATAGAGTAGAAACGTTTGTTTATTTAATTATGCCCTGGTAGCTTTAGGATGGGTAGGAGAGAATGGCGGTCGTACAGAGAGGTGAGTAGCAAACCACCAACCACGATCCAATTAGAGTTGTGGTGCGCCTGTGCTATACCATAATAGACATCGGAGCAGTCATATCGAGGTCGGTAGCAAGGTGGATTGCAAGCTATCAGTATTAACGTACAGGTATCACGGTACCAATTGTTTGTCCATATACCTCAATGCTAATGTTTTGTGAAATAAATATACTTTCTATCCTACTTCAGCATGCATGTCACACACTGTCATAGAGAACAATGCTAGATTGTCAATTTGACAACGACATAACCAGGTACTCCATTGCATTTAAGAGAGAAAACTCTACTGGAACTAGACAGGGGTAAGAGTTATCTAGTCACAACAAGCACATTTTCAGCCATGTGTACCATATTTTAAAAAAATCATACAAAATAAAAAATATAATCTAGATAGAAATTAACATAAACTCACATGTTGCCAAGAGGCTCAACTTTTTTTTAAAGCCAAACAGAAAGTACAACTTTTACATAATGCACCAATCACAACTAGTGTTGTTCTTTAATTCTGAATTCAATGTTCCCTACACCTTTAGCTCAGCCCACCTGGACTTGCGCAATTGGTACCGTTATACCTACAGAGTTAGAGACAGGGTGTATCTGTGATATACCACCAATAGTTATAATCCGACTTGAACAACAAATGTACATGGATGCCTTGGGGACAGACAGTATCATGTGAACTAAAATGATTAAATAGATACACAGAAACACGATAAGGCTCCTGACATGCTGAAAATGCGGGGCAGGTACCATGCATTAACGGTGGAGGGGGAGGGCATCAGGAAGATATAGTAAAGCTCATCCTATTGCACGAAAAGCGACAAACGTCTCTGTTAAAGTAGCTCTAGGGCCAGAGCAGGGTCTTGCCTCACCCCAGTAATTGTCATAAACCTACATTAAGAGAAAGGCTAGGGTACCATCGCATATATGGCAGCACACACTAAAATCGTCTTTAAGGGCCAACCTCTATCAGCAACAACCGGCAACGATTTTCCATTAAGAGAAAGGCCGTGTATCATAGACACCATCAACCACAAAATAGTGATACTCGCTAGGGATAAAGAAAAACATGTCTGGATCGAGCGAATCAACTCTCTGCTTGAGGAGAGTTAGATCTCTGAGAGCAAATACGACGGTATACTGACAGCAATACTAGCCGTTAGGGAAAGGCCGTCTCCCTTAGCCACCGGGATACTAACGCCAGCCTCAAGTCAGCAAAAGCCCATATCGGTGCGTAGGCAACAAAAGCCGCAGACACCAACATCGGTCCCTAAGGAAGCAAGAACCGGTCCCGCCATTAAAAGCCTTCAAAGGCCGAGCCAGGTGGTAGCAGCCAAGATAGCCATATTTGCCACATCGCTCCATCCCCACCCCAGCAAGACGATCCCCAGAACACAAGCTCAGTCGCCACCTTTCGTACAAAAGGCGCGTCCGATGCTGGCGACAACAAAACTATAGAGTATTATCTAGCCACGATACCATTAGGACATTCTCTAGAAGCTGACCTATCTGCGCTGCTCAGAGTCATGTCCCTTGGTGTGGTAGAAACCCTAAAACGGAGATGAGAAAGAATGAAGTCAGATTTAGCTTCGTCCGGAAACAAAAAAAAAAAAAACAAACAGCTGGAGGAGGCAATTATTATTATGCCTGTATACTTATGTCGCATCCAAGCAGCAGTAGCGCTATCACCTTACGACTTCTAGGGTCTATTTGCCGCGTCCATAGCGGATATTAAGGAGTCATTGGAAAATATGATGGGCAAAGGTTTAGACTACCGTCTGTGTGGTTTGAGTCGCTAGAGCTGCATATTTTGCAGTACCGTTCGTTTCGAGATAAAAGGCATATTCCCACAACAAAAATGGCCATCTTAAATATATAAAAAAGGGACACCCAATACTTTGAATGGTGTCGTATCTGATTATATTCACCTGATGACCACCACAAAGAGCTCACCAGCTGTTACAGTAGGTATAATTTAGTGCTACGCTTTGGAAATCTTAAGTTTCGGATGAAGGTGTCCGACATCATCAAGCTTGACAGTCTTAACCCCTCCATCACTATCATGTCTTTGTACTGTATTTCAACACGATGCAATTCATTTTTGCCATAATGCACTCCTATTTAAAAGTTAGTCATGCCATATAACATAAAATGAATACCACACTCTACTAGTGAAACCAGCTCTCTGACAACCTTCCTCTCGTATATTATTTAAAAAAAGAAATGTAATCTTGATAAAAATTTGTCACTCAACTAAAATTATGCATGCTTCTTTTACAGTATTATGAACATTTAATTTTTGTGTGTGTTTGACCTTTGTCGATTATGGAAGGCAGAATACTTATGACGTACCATACTTGATCATTTTGAAGAAAGAGGATGTTTACTGAGTTCAAGGTCTAGTCTAGGTTGCAAATTTAGGATATTCAGGAAGCGGACTTTTGATCCACATCCTAGTCATTTTATTATGTCTTAGGTTTTTATATAAGGTTGCAATAAACAAAATTATTTTATTTCTGCTTTACGTTCAGTCTGTAAAATTATTTACTCGTGTGTTCAGATATAATTTGAGAGAAATAATGTATTTAACTTATTCAATGGAATTGCAAAGTGCTTATTGACATTTTGGATAAAAACACTGATTTGGGATTAATGTGAATTTGTTCGAAGACACTCAGGATTATATCATTGTGATAAATCAAGAGTGTTGGTACGTCAACCTATTCAAACTTATTGATACACCAGCCCATTGAAGATTATTAGAATTCATTCGGAACATTCTATACTTTTTGACGTGATAGAACATTAAGGATTACTTGCGATTTTATTCACAATTCTGTAAGTTCCTCTGAAATTTTCACTTTGTGACTTAGAGAAATGCATTTAGTTTTTTTTTAAATACTAAATTTGTTTGTTTCTCTTCTTTTTGTTACTTAGCTTAAGACCAAAGCGTCGTAACAACAGAGCCCCACACCAATTTTCTTCCAATGATATGGCACTCATTTAAATTGAAAGGAAACGTAAAAGTATCCATTGGTCAATTATTGATACACCAGTATTCTCTAGTAGAACCTAACCAACTGCGAGAAGCACAATATAAGATATGACGTACAATTTCATAGAGGCAACATTTACGATGTCCATTGTTAAATATTGAATTATGTATCTGTTTTGAATTTTTACCCCACCCCTCACTCAACCCCCACCATAGTCCCTGAAACGTGTGGGACATACAATTCATGTTCCAACCATTCGTTTACTCTTTATGGCGTTGATACCTTTTGTATTTATCAGTATGACAAGTGTGATAAAAAAACCTTAAAAGAAATTAAACAAAATAACATTTCCAAACGATACCGGAATGTCTTTAGTTAAAAAGCATTCCTTTTTCCTAAAAGGCATCTGTGGAAAGCAGCATCACCCGAAGGCAAGAATAATGCTTAAAGTTCTTAGATATATAGGCTTCGCTAGGCGGGTTCCATGTGTTTTTCTTGCCTTAGGGTGATGCTACTTTCCATGCATTGTTATGATAAGATTATTTGTATCGTAACCTTCTCCTCATTTCTTGCTATGAGAAGGATTACTCATAAGTTAAGAAATGTCTTTGCACATGGTGAGAGAGATAGAGGAGAAAGAGTTCAAATTCTCTTAAGAGAGGTGTCACTGATAACGGCGTAGATACGGCTACATCTTGGGGAATATCGCAAGCGGAGGTACAGGATGCTGTAATAAGAGACAGACTTCTTCTGATTCTGAACGAACGAACTTTATTTAAATAATTGATATATATAATACTACATTCTAGAGATACATCTATAAAGCTTTTATATTTAAAATACACGAAATACATACAAGATCACACTTTTCCCTCGAGCTTGCCAACTTCATACATTTGTATAATTTCTGCATTTTTGAATATAATACATATAATTAAATCTCGATTAACTTAATGATAGCCAGAGAGTATAAAACTCAATAGTTGCGATTGATGCAACAATCATTTTGACCAAAGGTATTTTACTAAATTTAAAATAGAATACTAATTTGGAATAGGTTACCAAAACATTATTCTTTTTTACTTAAAGTGATGTGATGTGAGTTGGAATTTTAACGTAGCTTTAACAATTTTTCAGTCATATAGCTACAATGTCTTCCATGTGGCAGTTTATAGTGATGTCTAACACTGGGATATCATGCCGCAGAGAGAATTTTAGGAATTCGTTAGTTCAGAAACCTACACAACTTACCGAGTGTAATTTTTGCTGACTTTTCAATACAAAAGAAATCTATAGTGCAAGGGAGTTTTGCGTTTGCTCATTCGGACGCAATCTTTGTTAAAATAGTATAAAGTTGTAATACATAAATAAATGAAATTAATCTCAATATATTTTAGTAGAAAATTACTTTCAATATAATTTAATGAAAAATTACTTTTAATACTTTTTAATACAGTTTAGAGAAAATTTCAATCTTATTAGCTTTTACTAAAACATTCTGTCCTAATACATGCATGAGCAATTTATAAAAGATCCGTAACAAATCGATACACAGGTGCTCTGTTCTGACAGGAATTTATGCTAAAAAAAGAGTGAAAGTTTTGAAGGATTTAACACTATAGGTCAAAAGAGGAGACATTTTACTTACGAACTGCATACAAAGGTCTGTCGAAATAAACTAAAAATAATTACTAGATAGTGGCTGATAGTCAGAACTGATCGAAAGTTGAAAGCTTCATTCTAAATTGTGTCTGGCATGGTTGGTCTACCAGTCATGTAAAAAAAGCGGAGATCTACTTGTTCTCTAACCGGAGATGATGCCGCTTGTTTATACTCTTCAGATCTTGGACAGTGTCGTGTGGCTTGATGAACAAGTAATACTTTTGTTTTAGAAAATGCTTACTTCATCATCAGCTACGTAATAATGTATTTCCACTCACTACTCAATGGAATAGCATTGATCATATTTGTGCTTCTATTCGTTTGTTAATATTCCAATGAGACATAACTGCTTCCAGTTTGCTTCCAGTGTGTAGCTTTGACCATGTTTTGAATAGTCTGTGAATGTTAAAATGCATGTTTGAGGTACTAGTTTTCATGTGTAATCCGGCGCACTAGTACCGACGTCTATAGGATATAGAGACGCTCGTATGAGAGTAGAAGTTACTTCCCTTAAGGTTTGACTTTGATGTCTTTCTGATTTTACGAGAGTAATTATTTCAAATCAAAGTTATAAACAAAGCTGAGCAAGAATACATTAATAGCATGTCTTCTATATGAGTGGGTGAGCAGAAAATCGAAATCATTAGATAATTTCTGATATCCATCCAAAATGAGAAGAATCAAAAATTTTAAGCATCCCATTTCAAATAATTCCTTAAAAATAATGTACAAACCAGTATGTTAAAATGATTACAAAATAGATTGGATAACACGCACTTTGTATCTTTATCTTGCATTTAGTTTTGAGTCATGTTTAATCAAGTAATAAAATAAATGTAAATCATCGTAAAATACATTAGTTATTTAATATTCAGTTAATGATGCTATGAATTAAATCAATGACAGTAAGACCAGGATGAATAAAATGAAACGCTTCCAAAAGCAAACAGCTTCATGCAGACATAACCTGTACGATCAAAATTATCAAAATCTTGAGCAACATAGATACATTTATAACTGATTAGTCTTCTGATACACCGGTTTGCAAGTTATTTGTAATTTTGTGTTGCGGTCAGTATGATCCGTAACATACTGGAATATGCGCCTATTTCTGTGTTTCATTCTGATCATATCTGCATGACATGCACAGCTTCTTGAATAAATCATCAAGCTACCCAAATTAAATGCGTTACAGATAAGATCATATAATTTTTTAAGTATGATGATGTCAACCCTGGCACAACTACTTAGCGATGACAAAGTGCAAAAGTCACAACGCAGATCGAATTAAGATGGTGAATAGAGTGTGAAACATATGAACAAGCATCTCATAGTATAATCAAGGCAATGACCGGCTGCGACGGTTGTTCAAGCGTATAATCAACACTTGATTATAGAGCGTTTCCCAGACCATATTTGGTTTCTTATAAACCAAGATGTTGCTGATTATCTTAGAGGAAATAAGAATAACGAGAAATATTGAAAATTCTTTGTTAATCACGAGGGAAAATAGATTGAAACCTGAATGTCACTGACCTTAACATTTTACCAACGGTACATGCATCGATAAAAATTGCATGGTTGAAATTCGTTCAGGAAATTGGTGAATTCGATCAATGATAATACCAAAAGAGATAAAGCCGTTCAGTACAACGAAAGTCATGGAACATCAGGTGGCAAATGGATTTCACATGGAAGCGACGAAGATGTACTTCAAACACAACTTTTTAAAACTTTATGTGGCATTTCTGAAATCTGCCGGTTAGGAACTCTTCATAACTATATAAGTAGTACTACTAAAATGCCCCATGTTACTTCACATTATCCTAAGTCACGAAGTAGGAAAGTTTTAGTAGACCCCGGGCTTCGTTGGGCAGTGGCGGTCATGGTGGCATAGCAGCAGGCGGATGACTATCACCAAGACACACTATACGGACTCACGGTAACTATGGGATACCATTTGTAAACCATGTGTGGCAAAGGAACTCAGTTACGCGACTGGATGCCCTTATGCCATAAACCCCTCCTGCGGAAATAAATGCTTTAACACTTACTACGCCGTTCATGCTCAGATATTCTGAGACGGGATCAGACTCCGTACCTGTTGGAAGTGCTATCCATCGCATATGCTACGAATGAGGAAATGGTCACCAGGCCGACAAGCTAAGACGCATATAACTAAAGGCCCAGCGACAGTAAAGGAGGTCCTAACCTAGCATATGACGAAGGTCTTCCCAATACAAGGCGACCTTCGGCCGTAATGGAACCGCGTTGGAGCAAGAGCATATCTCCACCTGACCTCATCAGTCGCTCTTTTAGAGAAAGGCCAGGTAAAACATAATATATAACTGCGAATACGATGATATGCTGGAGGCAGGTATAACCGTCCGAGTACGGCAGCCAACTACAGCAGTTAACGCGTGACCAGCGCCAATCCCAAGACGGCAAAAGCATATACCGGCTCCCAGGCAGCCTTCCATAGCGGCTCCAAGACAGCCACCCGAACTGGTTTAAAGGCAGCCAGCGACACCTCTTCCTAATCATCCGCCAATTCCAGCTCAGAAGCTATTCAAAGCGGCCATAAGACTGGCAATGCGTAGGTCTGCCAAGGAAGCAAGGGCCCCTTTCCCTCAATTCTCACTAGTCGAAAACCTTTGCCAAAACTCGTATAAAGGATTAAAACGTCATCATCTATCAAACCATGATGCCACGAAGTCACTCTCTAGAATTGGACCTATCCATAGCACTCAGAGCCATGACCCCAAGTCTTATGGACGTTCTCACACAAGAAATTGGGAAGAAAGGTGTTAAGTTTAACCATAGCGTTAAGACATAGCTAGATAAAGCCACATCAGAATGGGAAGGTATCTTAATGCCGGCCGACTTATCAGCTTCCCAAGCAGAAGTAGCGCAACTAGCTAATGACAGCAAAGAGCTGATCTTTAATGACATAACTAAGATTGAAGAGCGACTGGAAAAGATTTCGAGCAAAGGCCGAGGATGAGGCCTGGGGCTTGTCAAATGTGAGTAGGTGACATTTTTGCATTTCTCAGTATCGTCTGTTTTAAGGTAAAGAGTGTATACCCAGGTCTAAGTGTATTCCCAAATGCGCAGTCATCACCTTTGAAAATAACGATAAACGATGTTTTGAATGGGCTATCATTAGTTTTTGTATTATTTGTATTTTGTGTATTCAGGCAGATTGATGTTGCTTCAGGAACTGTTAATCAAACTGGACATTGTTCACGTGGCCTTTGAATTGTGATAGCTGAGTTCTGCACCATGAGCGAGGTTGTCAGCGATGGTATACCCAAGGTATGTAAACTTAATGACAACCTAAAGTTCATAGTTAATGATTTTTGACAAGAGTTAGCTTAAACATCTGGAGCCATCACTACCGTCTTTAATAGGCTGCTCCTAATCCCCATGTCTTTGCAAGCTTGATTAAAATGGTCCGTGTAGTCTTAGAGGTAAGCTTCTGTGTGGCTTGTCACTGTCACATCGCCAAGAAAGAGAAGGTCACTAATGAGAACTATGCGGGACTCTGAGTCGTGTGAGGTTGTAAAGTTTTCCATCTGACATTGCGTGAAAGTAGATTCCCTCAGTTATTTTTTTTAACCAAAGGCGTGTTTCAGCAACAGATAAAAGAAAACCTCGAAAGGACAGGGGCAAAAACTTATCCATGCTAGACTCCACTATAAAATCGCAAAAGCATCTGAGGCTGAGCCATTACACTAAACTGTGCCATGCGTGTTTTCAGGGAAAGACTAGATCATGCTGAGGGACTTCTAGGACATCCGATCTTTTCTAGCAACTTAAACAATCAGCCTCTGCTGACTACGTCGACTGCCTTTGCGATTTCAATGAAGGCTATTTAGAGTTACGTTCACTGTTCCATGTACTTCTCCTGCAGTTGTCTAAATGAAAAAATCAGGTCGATGGTGGAGCTATCTGCTCTGAAACCGTACCGCGATTCTGGGTAAACTAGATTTGCAATTGTCTTAAATCTGTTCAGGACAATTCAAGCAAAGACCTTGCCTTAGCAAAGAGATATTGCAATAGTTGTTGTAATTGTTCTTCTCGCCCTTGTTTTTACAAAGATTGATGATGTCAGCGTCTTCCATATCTTGTGGTAATGTACCCAGTTTACAGCATAGACAAAGAAGTTCAAGGAAGTTTTGGAGTAAAATTGTTCTTCCACTTTTCACAAATTATGATGTTATGAAAGCTTTTTTGTGCGCTTCCTTAGTTAACAGTTGGTTCATCTTCGAGTTCGTCCAAGAATGCGTTACGAAATTTTGTGTACGAAAATGTTCATGCATTTATATGAACAAAATGTACCTGGGTTTTGTTGCTGCCTACAGCATTGCTCGAGGGTAATTTGTTTTTAGCTGTGGTTATTTCAAGATGCTGGTTTTGATTTATCCACCGCTGAACGTTCAAAATGCCTGGAGCGAGAAACACAATTATCTCCAATTCTCTGGTCGTAGGTTTGACGACAAACATGGTACATATAGCCCAAAATTAAGGTTGTAAAATCACAATACATTTTTCTTTCAGGAAGCTGCCAACTTTCTTTGAGCAATCGTCAGAGGTAGAGGTGTGTTAAATATCAAATTACATTCATGTATGCTGTTAGTTTTATATGATTTAATTGTTTATATATATTGGATGTTTCGGACTTTATTCTAAATTTTGCAGAGAAACCTCTGTCGCATAATGCCATGCTCTCACACAGATTATAGTATGTCTCAAGTTAGCCATTATTTAACTGAATAGAAACACCGAATTCAATTTTACATCACATGCATTAAAAAATGAGTGATGATCGAGTTTTATAATTCAGTGGGTTTATTCTTATCGGACACATGATCTTGTACAAATGTGGCTATTATAATAATTCTCTTGTGCAGTAGTTCTGATTGTTATATATATTTAATTTATGTTGTGTGCTTAACTTTTGCCTGTGGGTGATTTTGGGATGCAAATGAGGGATCCGCTAATTATTCTAATCACTCGCACAAAAAGATCCAACCGAACGCTAAAAATATCACAAACAATTATTTAAAGCCTTACCTTTTATATTTACTATTAACCCATGCTATATTTCAAAATATCTCCATAAATTTCCTGTCCTTTAATAGAACCTGTACAAGTGTCAAATTCATAACTCTAAATCGAAAATTGATGATTACGGTCTCCATTCCATCTTTTATTGCATCTTCTTCCACACTCTATTCTAGAGCGAGTCAAATAATATTGAACTTGTGTGCATTGCTCTGCCTACAGTTGAACTTTCTCGTGTACTTTCACCCAATGATCACATGATCATAATATATATCTACCTAAATATGCAAGCTTAATTAATTCATCTAATTTTCAACAAGCACGTTAAATATTTAACAGATCATAACTGTAATATGTTATGTATATTTGATTTAATTTATATTTGATTTGTTTTAATTGTTTGTTTGTCAGTTTAAAAAAAAAATTTCCATCACATATTGTAGTAATGTAATTATGTTTACTGGAATTTGATATTTTCCAGAAACTAGTTTGACCTGACTGTTTTCTTTTGTTCGTAAACACCTAATAATAGAACTTTGCATCTTTATGCTGACCTAGTTCCTGACATTGATTCAAAATTATTAACAGTTGAAGTAAACAACTTTAAAAGAAAATAATTATTCATTCGTAATGTGGGATTTATAGGGTGCAATCAAGGTTGTACTGGTGTACGTGACTTTAGATGTAAATAGCTTCTACGATGTTCTTAAAATTCTGGCTTTACCGGAGGGTTGACTCTCATCCGGGAATCTGTTTTGCGTCTTAATTTAGTGTATAACCTTTTCTATAGAGAATTTAGTCAGTCGGGCTTTTAAACACTTGATGCCAAGATGTTCGTTTGACTTGACCAGTTGAAGTTTAATTTTTAATCTTCTTCAAATTATTTGGATTCTAAGAGATTAATTCTTTTCCCTAGGAATATTTAAGTGTTAATACAGAATTCTCGGACAAAGACATTTATTGAAATTTTATTTGGAATTCAAACACCGAAATATTATTGTTTGTGGATCAACAAAGAACTGTTGACACGTCAATACTATACTGGCTACAGTATACGTCATCACCTTCCATTTTGAATTTGTGTCGGGACTCAATCTCAAATTCATTAGAACATTTTATTACTGGGACTTCTAATTTTTAATTCTTGGATTATTCTTGGATTAGTTTTGGATTTGATTCTTAAAACCGTAAGTTCTTTTCCTCATTTTTACCTTGTTTTTTCTAGGGAAAAATTATTTGCTAAATTTCACAAAGCTTGTTGTCTTTACTCTTTTCTTGTTACTGTTTATGAGAGCCTAAACACGTAACAAATAAGCATATCGTTGGAGTCAATAAATGTTTAACATTATACTGGTGAACTCGGCCTGTGTCAGAGATATATTTGATAAGGTCTAAGACATTTATGCAGTCTAAAACAACTTTAAACGCTTTTAGCCAGGTTGTCCGATTTCATCGGCCTTACGAATGGAACCGATAGTTTTCAAAACCTTTTGTGCTAAAATGATTATTTGAAAATCCTTAAATATTGCATCTTGAATAGCTACTTTCGTATCAGATAATAGACTAAATGAATCACGTGTTGATGGTGTATGTTTTCTTAAGAATAGTGAAAGAGATAATGATGTCCAAATCAGTTTAAGCAAGTTTCCAAAAGCGTAGCTGTGAAGCTGATATGGTTTAACCTTTTTAAATATAGACATGAATGTCGTTTTATCTCTTCAGTCATGTTCTGGGATCCGTGTAAATCTACGTAAGTGACTTTTCAGAGAAGGCATGCATTGCCTGTATATGATACTAGATCCCAAATCGTTTTGTTTTATTGAGAAAAAAGATCTTTTTGGACATAGAACCATATTCAGATGGAAATAAGATGCCACATTTAACTCTGTAGCCACGAGTATATTTAAAATGAGCGCTTATTAGAAATTAAAATGTTCGAAATGTAATAATGGACATACTGATGTTGATGAAAAAGATCCACATGTTTAGACGATTGTAAAGTATTCCTTTTGTGACTGCTCAAAGAAATACAACACATATTATAACAAAAATATAATATTCGCGTTTCCATTTGGAATGAAACTGAGGAGTGTCGTGCAAATAGTGCTTGATTTGTAGTCTATTCACATTGAGAAAGAAAACAAATGAGAAGATATATTGTGTATATACGTTATATAGGCAAAATTGCATCATGTTTATTTTGAAGAGTATATTACAGGAGGGTTGGTTACATGATTTTGCCCTAAATTAACAATACGAGGTCGCTTGTCATATATCATCAGTCCCATTCGACCGTACGTACCTTAAGTTCCAATTATGATGAACAAGTAAGTTCCGGACTTCCGCACTTTAAAGATGTGATATTTTGGTCTATCAAAACCATTTATACCAGGAGTAAAAATAAGTCGACAATTTGCTAAGGTTGAGGAACAATATAATTTGTCTCCTTCTTTGAATAACATTCTCATAATTGCTCTATTAAACGTTACTACGCGCGGTGCTGAGGGTATATCAGCAAGTTACGATCAAAACGTCGTTTTGTTGGTGCATTAGTATCATCAACATAATATTTTTATAAACGCAACTGTCACACCGCTGTACCTCATTCCACCATTTTCAGTGACTTCAGCCAGGTTCAGTGCGACAGCTTCTTCAACTTGACAAAGATATATTGAATGTCCACGTTGGACGCTTTCAGTTTGCCAGGCGGATTTTCAAACATGAGAAGCTCACCTGAATCGACGGCTCAGATCCACATCAGTACCTTGTCATCAGGCAGAGTAACTAACGTTGATAGACATGGTTGTATACGGTTGCTCATACTTTAATGTGACATCAGTAAGTGCCTGCATGGTTGGTGAATACTACAGTGCACGCAACGCTTCAATTACAAGGCGACCGCATATGGAGCCATCCAACCGTATTTGTACTGGCATTGTAGAATGAAACAACGGTTGTTTACGATACTTGGATAAATAATTAACAGGTTCGACTGGCGGTGCACATCCATACGACTCAAAATATGCGACAAAGTGAGTGCCAGGGCCTGTGGAAAAATCCGGATTGACGAGGCCCGTTTCATGTGTATGTGGCACCATTGCTGCAAGTTCATCTCTCATAAAGACACCACGAAAATGTTTGATCGATTTTGCCAATCGCGAGTAAATCAAGACTGGTCAATGAACGCGTCATCTTCTACGACCGGGCAATCGATGACCTCTGCCTGAGGGTATTTGACAACTTGTGCCTGGCAATTGAAGGCCTCATCCTTTTTTATGTGACCGCCAACCGCCTTTTTCAAAGCTATTTAAAGCCCCTAATGATGCAACTTTTTCAACAGCTGAATTTACTGTTGCCAACAATGCTGGAATGACTGCGAGGAAAGGAAATATTCCAACGATCTTGTATTTGCGCCACCACTGACTTGAATAATTTTAATGTTACTGAAGTATTTTCGTGTTTCGACGCATTAAGTTGTGCGAGCTGCGTTTGGGTCAACCACAATTCGAAATTTCCAATTAATTTTGCTGTAGACAGTTTCAGTGTGACCCCACAATTTGTTTTGATTGCGTGTTTGACTTTTCCCAACTGACTTTGAGTAACGACAACCTACACTTCGTGGTAGGACATTATTATTCAAATACGAAACACATTCAATTACGAATTTTCCACAGGTGCATCAGTTACTCTCATTAGGCCACCACTGGAGACGTACAAGTGACCCTTATTATTAATGAAGTGGCATATAGCACATACTGAGAAATGCCAAACAAGAATGTCATCAAAACACAGATAAGGCATTTAATAGTTTGAAATCACAGCAAAACTCGTTTTAGCGCAATACACTTACGCTGATCCAAGTCATTTATTCGGATTAATATTAAACTAGGGTCTTTAATTCATTCACCACTTTAAATCAAATGGTCAAATTTACTCTGCATCAGCTTGCGGGTGATCAAATTCAGTGTTGTTGCAGAATGATAATATAAATGTCTTTGCACGTGCAATGTACGAGTTTCGCACACATGCTTTCTAACACATTGCTTTCAAAGATAGACTTAATTACCCATTAGATTATTGGACACGCTCGTTCGTTGTTCTCCTCATTTGTTACTGAGATGTTACTCTTTCTGATACGTGTGATGCAGTGAGTTCCACAGAATAGTCATTAATTTTCTAAAAGATGCCGTAAAGTTTTACAGTTACAAATCGTTGTGCTTTCAATATAATATTACAGTATCATACCAATTTGATGTTTTCTTCAATGTAAATATCACAATGTGGCACTCAGACTCAGTTTTACATGACAGTCGATCCGTCTAGAAGTGTATGGTCAATGTAGCACGGTCGTGACTTGAAGAAAAAGAAATAACTTAAATATTATGGAATGGTTTTATAAATATTATTACATACTGATATTTCTGAAGTAGATATGTTCATATTACATGCAAATAAATCCAAATATAATCAGCTGCAAGTTTGTGTGACGTCTCATCCAATCTATAATTTAAGATGGACCTTACGCACGGCTATGGCCAGTCCGTAAACTATATTTAGTTACAAAACCGTAGTCACTTCTGAGTTAAACTGGCTGTTTGTTGGCTTGAATACTTGATTATGCCTCATACAGTATGAAGTGATTCGAACCGATGAAATAAGTAAAATTAATAGAAGCAAAAAATTGTTATATCAGCGAGACGCAACAAGTTGTCACATGAGAGATGAGTAACAGCGAAAATGGGAAATATATATTCCGTAAACATTATATGGACAATATTAATTGCTTTCAAATGTGATGCATTCTTTCGCGTCCATTCTACATCATGTAATATGAAATCAAAATGATGCCTTTTTACCATGTCAACTGGAGGTCTTGAAAAGTCTCCTGCAAAGTAAACATTGTGTGCACTGCATAGAGCAATGGAGCAATTGCAAGAAAAAAGTACTAGTTGTTCTCGTTAATTATCTAAAAATAAAATAAGTAGACTATGTTATTGAATATACTTATGTCTGAACAACAGGGTTTTATACCACATTTTATTTTAAAGACTACATATCCAATTCATGGTTTGATGTTTTCAACTTTAGTTGTGCAATTCAATGGGGAGGGTCCTGATAAGATATCTTGACATTAATTTTTATAGCAATGCTTTATTGAACAAAAATGCTATCGTGAGGATTGCCTTTGATATCATATCGCATTTATACGATCCAGGTGAGTCATTCTTTAATGGTTTTCAAGTAATTTTGGAGTTTTTGAATAAAATAAAACATTAAACTCAATAGAGGGAAATTAACCATTATATTTTGCTTTATACTTGGATGTGAATAAATTAGTGGGGACAAAAATGGACCCACCCATAAGACGAAATATTTTATATAATAGTTCCATGAAATCTGAAATATGAAAACATTACTTACCAGTTACTCGGACGTTAAAACAAATTTCTTCACACACACGGTTAGAGCAAGAACACATAATAAGAGGCAATATAGATAGAAGAAATGATTTATGCAATAAAATAAACAGCTAGCGAGGATCAGTTCTACATGACTTAGTAAATACTTAATTGAGTATTTGTATGTTCTTTTGTCTTCAGAGGAAAATGCACAAAATTAATGCAAAGAAATGACTGGTAAAGGGCCAGATTTGATGGTTAGCAGTATTTAAATATAAATTTGGCACACTAATTCCATCTCTAACCTTCTGAAACAATTGATTACATATGTAATTTAATAACAATGTATTGTATAATGTAAAAAATAACTACAATTGCGTCTTGCTGAAACAAGTAAAACTGCGTTCTCCTCGTGGGAAGGAACATTACCAACTAAAGTTTGATGAGAGTTCTTGAAGAAGATTAATGCTTGTAATTGCTTACATTTCAACAATCAAAAAGAGGAATGACATATAACTAGAACGCAATAAATTAACAAAACAGAGCAAGGAATCTTTGGGAAAAAATTGTTCATTATCGTCAAAAATATTTTTGCTATAGACAAAAATACGCATGCTCTATTAATATCATGAGAATTCTATCCAACATACCATAAAATATTTGCTTATAATAATAATAATAATAATAATAATAATAATAAATGTGATAGGAAAATTAACACTTTATGTTATATGTAGATTATATTATAGAAACAGATTTTGAACTTACTTTCTGTTATCCTTGCTTTGAATGCAAATACGTTGGGTGCCATTACCTGAAGGTTTGATTTTCAAATATCCCTCAAAATTTGTACCTGTCGGGTTGGTGCTATTTATGACTAGGTGTTCCACGTCGAGGGTCGGAGGCACGTGTCCAGTTTTCACAAAAGGACTAAAAAATGGCATTGGTATTGTTCAATTATTTGGAAATATAATTCTAGTTTCGAAATATTATACTGTGACGGTGACTGTTTACAAATACAAAATAGTTATGTGTATAGCAATCCTTTACACGATAATTACATTCAGTTAGGAACATATTTTGAACTAATGATGATATTTTAAAAATAAAATCGTACGAGTGCATAGGAATATTGCATACTCGGCAAACACAAATTAGTGAATAGACTTCAGCAGTTTCTGACTGTGAGGGATAAATGATACAATAAATATTGCATTAAAGCCATTAGAAGCAAACTGTACAAGCTTACATGCTGGGTGGTTGTCCAATTATCTGTAGCGGAACGGAACAGCTTTCATTATAGCTGCATATAATTTCCTCCGGTAACACAAAGTTCCCTGCAGATGGCTATAAATGAAATTATATGGAGACAAGTTTTAACGAAGTACTAGTTTTAAACAAGAGGTCACAATTTTTTTTTATAGTTTATCTTTATCAATTTGCTTTACAAATATTTATTAATCAGTGCCCCCGACAAAGGATACAGATTATGTATTTTTAGAATTATATGAACATTAATCGCAACTGTGCATGTAATGATATTGATGGGTACTACATTATGTCTTACAGATCGACATACTGTAATATTTGTTAAACTCTAAAATCTATGCAAAATTGCGCTTCCTTGTTCTGAAAATGGACATACACAATATAATTCATCGTGAGTTTGTTGAAATTGTATTGATTTCTTTTTATTGGAGCAATTAAAACAATTTTTTAAAGTTTCATCTACAACACTCGTTCACTTCTATACATACGTACTCTGTTAATATTATTAGTAATCGACGTTGACTCGTCTGCAAAATAAAGTGTAATTTGTTGAGAATATGTAAATTATTTTGGTGACGTACTTTATACCGATCGTAACGATTATTCAACGATATTTTATGAGATGATAACCTCTGCTTCTAAAAGATTATTTTTTTTTTGGTTGAGAGGAAATATTTCGTGCTATAGGGGTACCTTTAGCAAATGTAGCTTGAACCCCACTATTATCGATATAAGAATATCCTTTTCTTCAGTATTCTCTCAATCCACAAGCGTTAGCAATGTTGAATGGGGTTATACAGAGTGTAATATATGTTATCTAGCATCATTATCAAGCTGTGGCAATGTACAGAGGTTTATATTGCTAACAGTTCCTAATAAAAATACATGCTATTAGCGATAGGAATAGGAAAAGAAAGACGAAAGTCGGAAGTTGGACATCTCGTAGACCTTCTTCATATGTGTTCCCAGAGTAACCATTGGTACAATGACATATAGGTTCTCCGTTTGCGTTTCCAGCATTGCAAAACCCGCCGTTCTTACAGTGGAGGTTACCACATGGACCATGTACTGAAAAATATAATTATAAATATGCAAACTATTACCATATATGCAACGTAACTGATACATGCAAAATTGTTCATACTCATACTCCTTTCAAGAATACATACAGTTCAGAAGAATGTACATAAGCTTTCCAGAAATCGCCACACACACACACACACACACACACACACACACATGCATGCTTTATATTCAATTAACCATCATTAACATTTTTTCGAGAACAATGGTTTTCTTCCAATGCATTTCTTAACGCACGAGGCGAAGAATGCTAAGCACACTTTTACATTATAATATAGAGTTGCAAGTAAAGGATGTGTTTCTTTAACTATAAATAAACATGGTAAAACATGATCAAATACATTAGGTGATAGGAATGTGACTTTTCTATGTGTTTTGAATTTGGTTGAGGACAAACCGATAAAGATGTATGTTTCCCTAAATTTGAAAAGTGTATACTTACAGGACACATTTCCACTTTCTACCTCCATGTTAAAACAAAGTTTTTCTCCGGTCACTTTCTTCCTGTGGATATCAAATGGAAGATTTGTAAATCTTTCCTACAGAAAATACCTTAATAATGGTAAATGAGCGAAAGTTGGAAGAAATTGATATAAACACTGGAAAGTCAAATTATCAGAAACACTTATGAAATTGAGCATAATTATCAAATAAATAGTACGAACCAACAATTTGTGCAAAATATGCAGCATGTTTCACCCCGTAAGTTAGAGAGATTTTTATAAAATGTTGTTATACTGAAATCAGTACATTAAACTATTCAAGTCAAAGATTTATCTTAAGGATTTAATAATGCCTTGCATGATTTGTTACCATAAAAGCTGGGCTTCCAAACATAAGAAATAAATTTTGTCCAAGGTAAGATGACGACGGGTTGAACACCAAGTCCATTGAGCAATTTCCAACTAATGTTGTACCTTCCGTACATGGTTCACAATAGGAAAAAATGTGGAAATCTTTATCCAGACCTTCCGTTATGCTCATAGTTGGACTGATAAATGATAAATGTGTAGAATATATGTAATAATATAACAAAATTAGTCAAAAGTATAATGCAGGCACATCTCTAATTAATTGATATTTGCAAGTAAGTGTGTATGTAGCCTTAGAATTGTAATGAAGACGACATTACAACTAAGTTGATGAAAATGGTTTTCTTGTCAATATAGTCGTAGTTATCCTATGTTACATGTATGGTCCAGACACATTAACTTACAATATAATTTCTCTATAATAGCAGTCATCATCAGGTAAAATGACTTTACAATACTGCCTATGAATCTAAAAATCACTCTAACAATTTAATTATTAAGAAATGCAAAATACTCTAGACATTATTAAATATTTGTTAACCTTTGTGAAATACAAGATATCGAATTTATATATTTCTAGATATTAATATAGATAACTTTCTGGATTTGGAAATAAACCAGTTCTGGATATTTCAGTTTCTGCAATTATGCAAGAATCCCTTTACACTGAGTTGAAATTTTGAAAACGAGCTATGTCACAGACGATATAAATAATAAAAAGGCAACAACTTATAACCGATCTCGTTTCAACTTCTACGATCGAATTAAATGCTGCTATATACCAACTAATTATTCTGATTCGATTTCCCTGAAGACACCATAAACATCATGTGACATGTTACTCCTGTTGTGCAGACAATTGTTGAATTCTGGGTAATACTGGGTGCGATAAAATGCAGTTTATTCTGTGAAAGTGAATAACAACGAATGAAAACAATGCCATGTGAACTCTTTGTTGTGGCCTAAAAAAAAGCTTTGCAGACACAATGCATTGTCAGATTTTTTGAAACGCCTCAAAATTTTGGCGTTTTAGAGTTCATAATGCATTATGTACGAGGAAAATGGCTTTTATATGTTGAAACATGAATATCGAGATACATAATATAAATTAAATTATCAATGAGGCAACATGGAATAGAAAGCATTGCATAATATAAAATATCTGATCAACAAAACACTTTCGATAAAGAACATTCAGCAAAGTAACGTTTATGTAATTTAAGAAGTACTTGACTGCTGTGTTTGCACCCGATGAAATGTTACAGCGATAATGTGAACGATTGATATATGTTTTAAAAAATAATATTTTGTTCTTGGTTTTGACTCTTTACCGTTTTTCTGTTGCGTTTGCTTTGAACTAATTCTATCTGCATTTTCACCGTTTCCCATAATGCAGCTATAATATTATATTAAGAATGAAGTAAGATGGCGTCATTTTAGGATTCTATGAAATTTGAAAGAAACAAATTATATGAAAAACTCAAAATTCGAACCTTATCTCTGTAGGAAGAAGATGAATCTGAAAAATAACATGTATTATTTTACGTTTGACCTGCTAAATATATCGGAATGAAAACTGAGATGCCAAAGTTTTATTTTTCATAATCTACTTTTTGCATATTATATTTCTGTAGTTTGCGTATCAGTTTTATTGTTTCTGTAATATGAAATTGAACAATTTCTATGTCTATTGGTTGCATGATATCCATATTTGACATTTAATTTTAATTAGACATGCAATTCCAGACATCACTACTACTACTACTAATGTTCTAAATTTACTATCCTTAGAAACTATAACATTTATTGACACTATTTAGAAATATCATGCCATGAAACAAAGCAATTTTTGATGTAGGATAAATATCTCATATTACCAGGCTTGACATCCACATCAAAACATATTTCGTCTACATTTACTCTGAAATAAAAAGCAGACACAATATCGATAACTAGTCATTTCTCGTTTTAACACCAGAGTTGACTTTGATTTATTTTTATGTTTGGTTAAGATTTCACTAAGACATAATAAAGATTTATTCAAATAATAAATTACACCGTTTGAAATGGAAGAGGACCTACAAACAGAGATCAGATTTTGCGATGAAACACTTCACCCATCCTTTGTATTTAGCAGAGGAATGCTACTTGCATTTCATTTGAATGTCATATAATATCCTGATACTTCTAAATTCTCTGACTTTCTCGATGTATGGTCCAATGCTTGAACATGCATACAATCACACACCCTACAGCAAACAAAATAGAGAGATTTAATAAATATGGAAATATTAATGGATGAAAAATATTTCATTTCTCTGAAACAAGTCCTTATACGTGCTTGTGATACTTTTTTCTTGTGACAGCGGATATCTATTAGCAATATTATTGGTAATTGTTGTAGCCATTATTAAATAGATTAGCCTTTTTTTGTTAGAAAATGGCTCAAGATAGCCATTCACTGATCGATACAAGTCATCAATTTACACTACGTTTAAAACTAGCACACAAGTATAATGGCATTACCTGTCTTTATTCAACGTCTGTATACACATTTTCTGTTTTCCAGGTAATTTTGGCTTAAAACTTACTTCAGAGGTGTATGTCGCATTATTTGAATTTGCCTTTCTCGGTGTGTTTATGTCATTTTTTTGTATCGTCGGACTATTAAATCCAAAGTCGACAGTAGGTCTACAATAAAATGAAGTCAAAAGAATGTACATTAATCTTATGCCATGGTACAAAAGGAATTACAAATACCTAGGATACATGATCAAGCATCAAAATTGGACTACGAGCTCAGATGTTTCGTTATTACAAGAAGCCAGCGCAAGTTTCCAATATAGCAAAAGATGAGCAGACATGAGCATTTTCTTCACTGGATGCACGTGTTTCCAAGTGGTCTGCAACGTTTAGTTTGGAAAACGCTTTGCTGACGCCTTTGTAATATTAAACAGTTGCACCCACTAGTCCCATTTTACCCAACACCATTTAGAGTTCCTATCTGAAACAAAAATGATGGCAGATGATGGTTCTTGTACAATAATTTCACACAAAAGTAATGGCCGCACACTTGCGCTGCTTCTCCGGATTGCGTTGCATTTTTGGCAAAACA
The DNA here is from genome assembly GCA_028554795.2 of Sinohyriopsis cumingii. NCBI lineage: Eukaryota > Metazoa > Mollusca > Bivalvia > Unionida > Unionidae > Sinohyriopsis > Sinohyriopsis cumingii. The sequence continues at coordinate 410,948 of JAPYKE020000181.1, forward strand.
AAACTGTGCACATTTGCATGACCAATAACTAAGGGATGCAGTTTAGTACTTATTTATATGTATGAATAGATAAATGTGGAATGATGTTGACAGTTAGAAATTAAGACCAAACTCCCGATGAAGACACAACCTCAAAGGTCGTAGGAAGTTAGAGGTTAGGGATAGACACCTGATTTAAATACTTGTGTACCCAGTTCCGAAGATTATAGCAGATCTGAAAAGGATCCTATCGCTGTAGGCATCATCGGTTTCCTTGGTAAATATGATCATATTGTTGACTTAGGCGAATCTACGGAATCAGAATTATCATTTTTCGTTTGTCACAAGCATTGCAAGACCAGCCGGACTGTATTTCTGATGCGATAGATATTAAGCATCCTGATGCACAGGTAGTTGCAGTCATGCATTGGAAATTTTTTAAAATTACCATCAATTATAATCTCACGTACCTCGTTATGAAATAAACAAATATAATGCCATATCAAGTTGCAACAAATTGTACTAACATTAGAGACAAGAGAGTCATAGTAATACGATAGTTGGTTTGGACTCAGAACGAATAATGACAGCATTCTAGTGTGCATACAAAGCTAAAGTAAAATTTCCTATAGGATGGAATACAGAAGACATCAGCTGGATGGAATAAGAAAGAAAATGTTTGACAAATTTTCAAGGACGCTCTCAAAATAGTTTATCAGACGTCTAAGGGATATCAGCATTATTTTTATTTTTATGCAGAAATCGCTATCGAATCAGAAGGATCTCGACAAGTACTAGGAGAAGAATGCAATAATCTTAATGACAAACGATCTTTCTACGAATATTTCAATTACAGACGGTACCAAATTTTAATTCAGTCTGCATTTACTTTTTCACGATAGCTTTGAAAACCACCGTTAGTGTCAATGTAAATGCTTTTATTTTTAAAATGGCAATGCTGATAATATTTTTCTTACATATTACCATTTTTGCTCACACATGTTTAACTACAGCGATGCAGCATGATATTTGCTATAGAGATCGCCCAAAAGTAAAAAAAAAAGGTCCAAAAACAATACGATAAAATTATTCTTGATGAGCTAATCGCAATAAAGCCAGTAAAGAGACAAAGCTAATATATGAGGCACTATCGGAATTAAATTTAAATTTGGGGTAGGGACAGACAAGCCCAAAAGTCAAAGGCCAGAAAAGCAATGTTCAGCGAACCAAATGCCATTAAAACATCTTTGTTTTCATCATAACCGTAACTGTTTATCAGACGAGGTTAAATATTATGTCATATACTACTATTACGTACATTTACTTGGAGAGACAAAAAATGACACTTGATGCAATCGTGACATTACACATGGAACCTGCTGAGGAAGTTCACTTGGATCTTACTGTGGTATCATCAACGACAAATCTTGAAATTCAGCAGCTGCAAAATCCGGATTATGGAAACAAAAGGTTTATGACGCAAGATTTGCTTATAGAGAAAGTTGCGAGCTGTGATGACATGACCATGTTTTTATCTGCTTATGAGAACAATTTGCTGTTGCATCACAACTCGACATGTATTAAAAGAACTATCTATTTGCGGCTTTAGGAATTATCAAATAGTAAATAATCTGCCATATATATGCATGTTTTAGACCACTCAAAGATAAGATGTTTAACTTTCGGCGCGAAAATACTTGACGGATTCTGCTTGTGTTTCAAGATGGAATATAAGCAATAACCTGTGCGACAAGTAATATTTTTGGCGCTAGTGCAAAAATCTAATCCAGTCAGAGTTGTATTAGTATTCAAAATAATGTTAGCATATTTTTCATGTTGGCAATGATGTCTGAGTTCTATCCTGTAGACAAAATAGTTATAACAGAGTAAGTAAGTATGTCCCATAACATAAAAGCTACATGTTTTTGGCATAACTTTCACTGTGCAAGTGAATGACGTTCTAACGTTTGAGAGACCGAATAATATTTAGGTAACTATTTTTGGTGTTAGATACACAGCAACTATCTATCCTCTGCATATTTTTTTCTGTGACATCTGAGCGCAAAGTCGACTTGCTGTATGTGGATGACAATAACGAAGACGGCCACAATGTCTGGATCAGCCCTTTTCCAGATATTTTGAAAGGAGAATACAAGAGTACAAGTGCAAGAAGCATTATTACAGAAAGTGTTTACACGGTTTGTTTTGTTAGTTTCTTGTTTGAGCGACGAACTTATTAAATATGTTGAGACTGCCAACGCTGTACGGTCGATCATGGCAAAAAAAAAATAGTATCACATCGAAATTTGAAAACTTCCCTTATTTGACTAGGATACCCTTCTCATATATGACGATGTTGACTCGCGGCTTGCTAATATTTCACGTGATGATAGAAATCCAAGGAATTCTTCTACGAGATAATACGAAGAACATGTGCCATGCGGATATGCTTAATGAGTAATTTGTGTTAGCAATCAACCTTAAAGCTTTATATTGGGGAAATAGTTGTGATGAGCGTTTTCTAGAGATTTCTGGGAGAGGTGAGTTATATAAATCTCATTCCACTTGGTCAAACAATTTGTGACGGGAACGACAGATAAAACTATATGTATTCTACGTCATGCTGGTTTTGTTCTAAATCCCTTGAAGACGACTGTGCTTGGGACCATTGTCATCGCATTAACCTGTATCGTGGTGATATTCATAACAACCTGCATTTGAACACGCAAAAATAGATCCTGTTGTTTGTTCTTAATCTTCGGGGATGCGACTAACATCTAATTGTATAACACTTCTGAATGTTTGGAAAGATAATATATTGTATCCCAAATAACATCTGTCGTTTTCACTTGTTACACAGGTTGTTTGAGAAATCCAGAAAAGCCACATGACGTTAATAATGACTAAGTCCGTATTATGCAGCCTTTGTGAAACAAGAAAACTTTCGATGGTAATCTAAAAGTTCCAAAGTTGATTCCAAATCTGCTTTTAAACAGCCGCTGCGTGATTTGTTAAAAAAAATTCTGAGACATTGTCAGTGAGATTTAACCATGTCGTAGAATTCAGACAATAATCTTGGCTGAAGTGTTTTATCGATTTCAACACGAAAAAAGAGAGCAACTGCGACAAATGAATTTGATTAAGATTTTTTCTCAAAATGAATAAACAATTCTTTTTTTGGAGAATATCAGGAAAGGAGTAAACATAGAATTAATATATAACAGGTTAGTTTCAGACCTTGCTTTCGACCCAGTAGAATTATTTGACGAAAACTTACTTGATGTCCACAAAGGAAAACGAACGTGAAAATTAATAAACCCATCTACGTTGGGTTAGCCGTATTCGAACTTTCTAAGCATTTTATGAATGATTTCCACTTCAACACAGTCAACACGAAATACGTTGATCGGGTCAAGCTGTTGCTTGCATATACAAGGACATGTTTTCGCGATGTACGGTAATTTAATTTCTCTGGCTGCCTTAGAGACAATGATAACCCGCTCAGAAAGTACTTTGACGCCAGCAAATAAACACTGTGGGAAAATTTAAGCAAGAGCATCAGGATTACACGGTGGGGCATGCTGTCGAAAAACCATATGTCAAATGAATACTCTCATATTAGATCACCATGATCTGAACACGATCACGCTGAATAAAATGGGACTATTAGGCTACAAGGAAAATATTTATCTTGGATGATGGTGTCAGCACACTAGCGCACGACTATTTCGGAGATAAAGAAACGGACGTGATAACATCTGATGTTTTTGCACAGATAAATTGAATCTAGTAAAAGAAGACAAAAAATAATAATAAATACTTACAAAGTGTACAAGGAAACCATATGACACCATAGGCGAAACTGAACGTGTGCCGCGCTTTGTTGACATTTGAATAAGATGCTTTTGTTTTTCAGTACAGCAGGAATAAAATGATCCTGGCTTTGTGCCCATGTATCGTTCTGATTTTTAAATTAAGAAAATCTTTCTTGCTCCTGGATTTTTATGTTTTATGCTCTGCGAGATCGTGTTTGTGTAAAATCACAACCATCTTCAGGCAACAACAAAACGTTGCATCTACAATAAAAGAAAATAAGCAGTCGTTGACAGGAAAATAAGACTTATTTTGGTATCCCATTTCAACAAGATTAAATAGAACGTCGGTTAGCTCCAAGTGTACTCTCTGCTTTGAAATGTCTCGTCCGCTAGTCGCGATATTTGCTGCTTTAATGTTTTCTAATTGTGGTTGTTCGCAGGTTATTCGTCCGTCTTGATACAGACTCCAGGTTTTCTAACCTATTATCAGATTTCTTTCCGTTGACATGGTTAATAATAATACAACTTGGCATGATGTCTCGATGACACTTGAACATAAATAGACCATATGTACCCAAAACTAATTTCTGTGCAATAGCCAATTCTCGCCAGATAGCAACAGATCGGTATTGCAGATTATTTGCACGCTATCGCCATTGTGAACGACTGCGGAGGCCGGTTAAAACCTATTTAAATTTTGTGTCTAACCATTACCATTCAACAAATAAACGTCCATTAACGGTTGAGGCCGTACCTCCTAACGCTTTCACGATCCTAGAATGGTCCTGATCCTGAATGTCACGATGGAGTAACCAAAACGATAAGGCACCAGACCTTTCCCCATCGATATGTACATATTCAATTTATATATAAATACATACAATACTATATTTCTTAGTTAATGGTCAGACAAATTTGCATATATGTGTTTAGATATAAACAGAATGCAATCAGGGAAATATCTCGTATGAGTCTGCAATATTTTTTTGGAAAAGCATTGTATCAGCATCGTCACACGCCATCAATTTTTGTAAACAAGAATATAGGCAGATATATATGGTAGTAGGGATAAAAGGATCTGTTCCTTGTTTTACAAGAGCTTTTACCATAAAAAAAGTTTTACTATTACAAAAGTATACAGACCAACTTGGTTTCCATCATGAGCTGACAATGACACTTGCATCACATAACGAAAATGATTATGTCTGCGCATCTTTCGCAATATTGAAAAAGCACTCTGGGTCCTTGCAAAAGCGACACTGGATATCTCTTAGCACCTTTTTAACATACTACTTACGATATAGCTAGTTTTAAAATCTACACGATCTATTTCAACATAAGATTGATAAAAATGCACTATCATTATTGCGATTCAGTTAAATTACCTCACCATCAATATTATCCAGTGAATTGAGCCTTAGTATAAATCTCATACTCACTACTTGATTAAAGTAATAAAATATGCGACTTTGATACTCGATTCCTCTGTCTCATATTGATCTGCGGTAAATCACAGAGAAGTCATTGAAGTTAATATATTAAGAGAAATGTCTTGCAGTTCTTATATATATCACACAAAGAGAAATCAATATTATTGAAAATGAATTCGTATCCGTTCTTTGGTCATATTTGCTAATCAAACCATAAATGGGAAAATTACAATATTTGGATTGGACACGTACAACAATTGTTCCCTTACGGTCTGGATCCAGAAGATGTATTTTTGTTTGGTGTAAATACAATTAATGATGTAAGGGCAGCAGGAAATTGAATTAACAACTTCCAAATTTACTCTCAGTGCCACACTTGCGCACATGGTAGACCAAATTTGTTTATATAAAATTTAACGTTGATTTTTAGGAAGAAAAGTTTTACCGATAAGAAAATATATATAATTTTGCATTGGGTATCATATTTTGCACATATTTGGTGCTGTAAATTCGATTTTTGGATTATAAAGAATGACACATTAGATGAGGTTGTTTAGGCACGTGAAGCCATCAAGTGCAAATTACAATTTCTAACCTTCTAGAATAGTGATATATAGAGAACTGTATTAGATGTAAATAAAAAAGTAGCTACATGTTTCATTTTGTTATAACTTATTCATTCAGTTAGAATACCGATATGGATCTTGATAGTTTCCGGATATGACAAATGGAATGACGCAAGGTTTGTTGTTTACACACACTACCTCCTTCGGAATGAATATATCAGTGAAGACTGACTGTGGAAGAAAGAAGAAACATTCTAGCATGCACGTGCTAAATATAGTTGTATTAATTTGGATAGTAGTTACATGAGATCAGTGATATGATCGTGTTTGATAGCACGCCCATTCATGTTGAGGTCATAAGAGACAGAAGTTATAATTAAATAAGTGGCTTTAAACCTTATTCGTTTTAAAGGGTATCTGCAATTATCTCTCAAACAGTTAATTTGGTCTTATATCTAACACATATCTGAGAAAAACTAGGAGTTTATGGTGCCCATATATATAAATTTCTAAATTTATCTATTTATGAATCATAACTAAATGCAAAGTACAGATGCTCAGCATCATTTGACACAAAGGTAGAAGTTATTAAAATGTATTACTAGGCAACTGTGTTCCAGTGACTTTTCCACAAATAACGCATCTATTAAAGAATATTATGTTCATTCAAAAATCAACTGAAATTCAAATTAAAAAGTGAAGTAAACAAAACTAAGGAAGATTGATTAAACAAATTTCTTTCAACCGAATCGTTAGTTTCTAAGTCAGTTTTAGTATTTCGATAAAGCTTTAGAAAAATAATTTTGCATATAATCTTTACCATGGATTAACGGCTAGATGTTGCATAGGAGCAGCTACGTTTAAATATTAGTAGCTAGATTGATTTAATATATGGGTATATTTCCGTTAATTCTTACGAACGACGCGTCTTTACGCATAAAAATACAGACAAATTAGCCTTTATGCAAAGAAATATTTATGTAAAAATTTGCATTTTCTCATACGAATACAACTCATTGTTAACCAATGCTCTTACTTGAGAGTATTTTTGTATTTTTTTACATACTTAACACCGTTATTGACGGGATCCTTAATTTCATCTGGAATAACTGGAAAGAAAAATAAACACAGTTGCTTTGCTGAGTAGAATCTTTAAATTACTCGTTCGTTGCGGAATCTCACAGTTTCAGATTCTATTATTTGCTCATTATGCAGCTGGTTTTGGAATTATTTCATGCTTGTTTTGAGCGCAATTAATTTGATTTGTGCAATTATTAATTAACACAACTGAGATTATTCACAAACAATGATTATAGGAAAATTAAGTTTATGGGTGTGTTACAATCAAGGTGGAGATACGTAAGGAGCCTATGTTTGGTGAGAGTTGGTTATACATATCAAACTAAATATGCTTAAATTTGCTTATATTTTGAAGTAAGTGTTTATTTAGTATAGCAAGAATTATTAATATAAGCAAATATAAATGTTGTAGTATTTATTGATGAAACTGAGCGGAAGATCAGCGCAGTGTGTTTCTTTTTCGGTAAACTTCATACCTTTTACTAATACATTTGCTAATACATCTCGAAAAATAAACGCTCATTTATACCTACTTTCCTAGTATTTATACATGCATACAGACATTGATATGATGAAGAGACGTTCGGGAAACAATGCAACAAATTACTTTAATATCCAATCAAGAGGAATTATGGCATATAATTATGAGTGATGACACAGAGTATGTGCTGTTTGTATTTACGTCACCCATTAAAGTAGGCATCATAATGTACAATATTCACGTGACTATGAGACCATGGATTAGTTTTATAAAATGGACCCTAGTTTTTTAGCATAGGGAATTTTCTGGACATAGAATTTAGAAATTTGAGATATCAATAAATCTTTGTATTAGATGTTTCGATTATTTGTCGTATTGCATTTCGTGAAGTACTAATATGCGGTTCGAAAAGGCTAACTCGTTAATAGTGCAAATATGAAATAAAAAACTGCAAATATGAAATAAAAAACTGCAAATATGAAATCAAAGTTTCGCGATAACGAGGAAAATCACTATAGTGTTTGCGCGTTCAAGAACCTTGCAGCTAACAACGACGATTGTTTCGACGTCCTTGGAAATGTGGGAAAACGAGAACATCAAGCAACGCTAAAGCAGGTGGCTGATTGGCACGGTATGAGACATCTTAACTGTAACAATACCATTCGCCCTAACCTTTCTTCCAAATAGCCCTACAGCATGTAAAAAATATAACTATTCAAAGCAGATTTATCACATGCCAAACACAACATGCCATATATTTAATGAATGCATTTGTTTAATTCAGTTTGTATGTAGAACAAAAGGCTAAATAGGATAATTAAACTGATTCTATTGGCAAATAACAAAAATCGTCTGAAGATCGGTGTAGAACACTTTTCTTCCTTAAGGAACCAATTCAGTGCCAGGATCCTAAATAATAAAGCTCATAGCGAAACACGGAATCTAGAAGTTCAAAGAAAACTTATTAGATTCGCCGTTTCTAAACTTCACGGTCCAGGCAGCTTGAAAACAGAATAGAAACCTGTGCAAAAGTTGTAACTATGTTCCGGTTTGATTAATAATTTTGGAAATAAATTATCTTCACTCAGCGCGCCGTTAACTATTCGATACATGTTATCTGGGATAAACTTTTAAAAGCCATATATAGGCCACTTTTAAAAAAAGTGTGATAACCATAACATGATACGTTTCACATTGTTCAGAGAGATAAAACACGGGTTACACGTGGACAAAACAGTCTCGTTGCCAAACTTGTATCATACCTGATTTTCAACATTGTAAATAGTTTCAAATATGAACCTTTCTGCTCTGCTTGTTATCTCAGATATTTAGTGTTAAATTATATGAGGTTGGTTGCATCATAGGGAACCAATAATTAAATAAGTTTATTTACATTATTATGTGTGTAATTGTTCATTATCAGTATAGTCCGTTCTAAAAATAGGATACGTAGACCTGGAAGAACTCGATCGGTATCATTAATTTGCTGTTGGGTACCTAACTTTTTACATTTTGAATAAATTCCTTCACAAAAAAATTTGGCGTAAATACCTATATATATATATATATATATATATATATATATATATATATATATATATATATATATATATATATATATATATATATATATATATATATATATATATTCGCAGGGAAAGAGAGTAAGAGTAAGATTGTAAACATGAAACAGAGAAGGAGAGAAGGCTAGGTGCTAGGTGAGACCTTACCGTCAGTGCAGTTTTGTCCCTTGTACCCCAACGTACAGAAGCAGGTTTGGGCGCCTTTATTTACCTCACAATATCCATGTTTGCAAGGCCAGTTTGTTGTTAGACAGGGGCCTTTGATTAAAATGGAATTGGGAATTGGTTATATATATATATATATATATATATATATATATATATATATATATATATATATATATATATATATATATATATATATATATATATATATGTATGTATGTATGTGTGTGTGTGTATGTTTGTGTGTGTGTGTGTGTGTGTGTTCGTATGTGAAATGTACAAATTAACCACTTCTATTAGGCGTAGATGAAATTAATTTCATATTATGGATTGCAGATGGTGTTATACTCAATATGTTTTAATAAAAACATTTGCTGATAAATAAAAGTACCATTATACTGATACAAATGTAAAGAGTAGCGGAAGCTAAGGTTTGTACACATGCAGTAGAAATGTGATATCCTTTGTGACATACGTTCTTAAAATATGGCCTGTTTGAAGTCGGTGGCCGAGTGATTTAAGGAGCTCGCTTTACAAATTACTGCCATCTTACGTCTGTCCGTGTGGGTCGGAGTCTTGGTTCCGCCAACGTGGATATGTGAGAAAGCTCTCCAGAAGTGTATCGTGGGTCAGTGGAACTTCCCGGGTTTTCCAGGGTTCTTGCTCTACCAAATATTCTGGCCAGCTTGCATAGCCTTGTCACGTGCTGAAAGATGGCGTTAAACCCACAAAACCAAACAAACCAAACCGTTTTAAACCAACAACCATACGTGGTTCTGTATCTATAAATCTGCAGAAACGTGTCCTGCGTACGTAGATCTTGTAGGGACATTAGAAGCAACATCGCTTGTTCTTTACTTTTCACTCTTGCTTCCTAATTATTCTTTTACGAGAACTCTAGTTTATCTCATCCTAATATATTTTCATAATAGCAAAGCAATTTTAATAGGGTTCATTAGCTAGAAGTCTTTGAAAATGTACGTTTTAGTTTAACGTATGTGTATGTCATTGTACAGAGACTGATAGCTTGATATTTTTATAATTTTTCACTGTCATTTTGTTGATAGTGGCAGTGTGAGTAACATCATGTTATTTTTAGCAGCTGACATCTCGAGTGTATTACAATGAATTTGTAAATTCTAAAGCATGAGAGGTTATTCATCCAGCAGAGATATAGTATTAGTAACAAAGACTCACCATTCTCACACAAGTGACCCTTGTACCCTTTTCCGCAAATGCACTCGAAAGTGGAATTAAGTTTTTCTAAGCATTTGACGGAGTTCTTACATGGGCTTGATAGACAGGGTTCTAAAACTGAAAGGTTGAAAACGGTAATTACAAGTGAAAAAGTATTTGAACGCGTCATGATATTGTATTTAGCATGCATGTATTAAGACAGCAATACTATATATAGAGATTGAAGCGAAAAAATTATTAGTTGTCTTGAAAACATAATACATTGTTTTAGTCATCAAAGCCTCATAGTTTAAAAAAAAGAAAATGTACAGGAAACGTACCTAAACTTGGAAGAATTATAATGATTGTAAAACAGTGTTTCTTACTCTCGGTGTCACTGGAACAAAAATATAGTAATACATTGGCAAGGTCACAAGATTTTTCTATCAAGAGTAAATAACAAAACTTTTGTTTCTTTTACACATTTATCAATCGGTAGAATTCTAATTTTCTTAAACGTATACATTCCAAGCAAAACTATCTAAGAAATCAGATATCAATGCCATATTTTTCATTTCATGCCTCCACGGAAATTCAATATTTAACATGTGACACTTAATTTAATAGTAAATTAAATCATCACATATTTTCTTACAGTAGTGGAATATATTATAGTATAATTAATCGACGTTTACATTTACCATTTTACTTTTCAGGCTTTTTTCTTTCTGAAGACAGGCCTTACCGAATTTCATATTTTAAAAGGAATTCCTATAGTCTAGAAATCATAATGGTCAGCACCAATGTGGAGTTCGATAATTGATCCAAGTTTCAAGTTTCCAGCTAATCGTGATAAAGGAGGTAAAGTGTTATAAACTATATTACGACATTTTCTTGGGTCTATAAAAATTAATATGGAGAAAATCTATAATTAGCAAAGTTTTCATTGTTCTTTATAGAAGATTGTGTGTACATTATAACATAATTGACATATTATGATGTAAAATATGATGACAAAAGTTTCGTAATATACTGACATTCCGGATTGTCATATATTTGAGGTACTTTAAGATCAAGTGAAAGAAGCTGCAATGCGGCTGAAGAATGGGCGAAAATTTAAGAAATTGTCTTAAGTCGATCCATGATCATATAAGATCATTAATGTTTCTTTTGTGGATGACAACACCAAGAGGAATTTATCTTATTGTATCACTTTTTAGACGAATGATTTTTCATTCAGAAAAGAAAACTAAACTTCAATATTTAATGGCAATATTATGAACAGAATGTCACAGTATTTATAGATTAATATTTGTATTTGAAAATATAAACGAATTTTTCGGATGATATACTGCACGACCTTGGGAGCATGTATAACCATCCAACAAAACGAGCACATGTTTTCCCATACAAATGCAGTAAACTTTTTATTATGTGCTCATTTACTTATTCTACATAAGGCTTAATTATATAAACAAAAATACACTACAAGAAACAAAGTAACTGAATGTATGCCGTATTCCAAACTAAATACACAGGCGCATATTCATCGTTACACAAAAACAACATTATTTGAATTTGAACTTAGTCGCGCGCTAAACATAACATTTAAAAGAACATGACATTTTAGTTCTACTTAAAACTGAAATTTGGAGTCATATTATGAATGAATGCGCATTGCAACAACTTTTCCATTTGATCTGGAATGAATATATTTTGGTATTTTTGTCGAATCTACGAAATTTCGTGATTATAGCCTGGATTTATCTATGCCAATTCCACATGAAATACATCGGATTTCAGCTTCTAGAGAGCAGCGTGTTGACATCTGCAAGTGTGTTCTGTCATTGAACGCTTGAAATCATAACGTAGGAAAAATATGAAGTCTTTCAGTTTCAATTATCAAAAAAACCAACAAAAAACACTGTGGAATATAATGTTTATTTTATTTTGAGTGCAGTAAGGAGTATGTAATTGCATTTGGAATATAGTCGAAATTACAGTACAATTTCGAAATGTGTTATCAAGCTTGAGAACCCATGACATGGCTCAAGTATTTCGGATTTTGCAGAGCTAAAAAAGTACATTTTGAAGAAATTTAGGATGTAAAACTAAGTATACTTTTTGCCATTCTTATTACCAGCTAAAAAAAGACAGTTTATGCCTTGTCACCTGCATGTTTGTAGGGATCCAGCAATACTATGAAATCTGGCGTCTATCGCTAGCCTAAATCTGAAACCTGAGTGTACATTATTTATTTAGAAAGTAGTGCCTAATTCACTATTGGGCAAACTTTAATGTAACATGAAGTACACGTGAATGTAATATCGTAAAATACTGAACGAATCTGACAATGTAAAGTTAACGGAGAATAAAATGACCATATAATAAAAAGTGATATTACATATCAAGCAGTACTCTTTAACGGCTCTAATAAACGACGCTATTGTGAGGGAGTCTTACAATGATACACAATTTTTTTATAAAAAACTTTTAACCTGTTTCCAGAACTATTACATATTTCAGTTCACTTAAACTAAGAAGAGGCGTTCCGTGTAGTTCCTGTTCTTTGTGGTAAAGACATATATATATATATAGAGAGAGAGAGAGAGAGTTCACACATACACACACACACACTTGGACTATAGATTCATCACTTTCCAAATCTGAACTAATATCAGATTTGATCCTCTCTAAACCCATATTCAGTTTTCCATATGACAACAAATTTTCTTTGTATAAGGGATATATAATCTCCACTTAAGCGAGTTATGTCCGAAGTCGTATGAAGTGGAGGTAACAACATCAACATCAACTTATTTTTGGCAAGGGATCTACATAAACTGGTTTGGTAAACATCTCAATCATAATACTGATATTTCACAAAATACCAGAATCTTACAAATCTCAAAAAGAACTCCAAAATGTGGATTTAAAATATCCTTAACTATAACGAAATTTAAAACAACTCCCAGTGTATGAAACTTGACTAACAAGCAATATAGAAACCAAAATAACAGAAGTGGATTGGGCCTCTATTTGGAAAAATCATAATGACATCAAAGATCCCAATAAAAAAGCAAACTTATACCTATACTTACACAATGCCTGGTGGACAGGGGAAATTGCCCACCAAAGAAACCTAATGACCCATGTACCTAAATGCCTTCTCTGCAATACAGTAATAGACAGTAAACACCACATGATGCTGGAATTTAATGTGTTTAACAACCCATGACAACTAATTACAAAAAAATAAACATGAAATATGGAAATTTTAATGTAAATAACATACTTTACACGAATGGAAAAAATGACAAACAGCTATATAAAGACATAACCAACTTCATCTACAATATAATGGAAGAGAGAAGGGGAAATAAATGGGCCTCAGAACTCTACAATTGAATACCCAAAAAACTCTGGAGAGCCCTAAAGGGCTAGCTTTAAAAGCACCAGAGAAAATCTGGAAAGCCGAAAGGCTATTTTAATAAACCAGATATATTACTGCTACATTACACATTTCTGGGATGTTTTCCATCACGTCCGCGTGATAGAAGATTTCAATCCCATTTCAGTACCAGCTGGTCACTGAATAGCCTTACTACTCAGACATATGTAATAACAATAACAACAAAACACAACCTTTTCCTTTCATACTAGACATATTGCATCTGCGGATAGAAATATCCGCCGCTGCACCAGTCTATGGATACATGTTTTGTGCAGGTATCCAAACCTCAACAACCAAACACAAATTTGACCCATAAATACTCATCAATGGTGGAGGAGTGTCATAAACGGGAAGGTCATTTATTGACATCCTAACGGACCACAACGTGAGATTTCTCCACTATTATTTCCAACCACTACAATTTTGCAGTCATGATCTCAAATTACATCATGGTCTATGTACCAATTACAGTTACCTAAAACAACAAATTTGAAATAGACGTCATGCAGCTGCGAATAAAAGATTCGCAGCTGCATCAGTCTATGAATACATGTTTTATACATGTATCAAAAATCTCAACAACCAAACAAAAAATTGGATGCTCATAACAATAATTAATGGTGGAGGAGTATCATGAATGGGGAGGTCACTTATTGACATCCAAACGGACTCCAACATGGATTTCTCCACTATTACTCCAACTTTTAATCTTATCATGACACGACCACGTATCATCCTACTGAAAATGAATCGACTTAACCTCTTCTTTCGGAAATAATACAAAACAATTGACATAAATGGTCAAATAAGCTGGTAGCGGGACTAAGTACATAGGAACGTCACTCAATGACATCCAAAAGGAACCTTGCATGAACCCCCTACCACTCTATATAATTCAATCCAAATTTTATCACCTAGAAATGAAACAAATTCTTCTAAATAGCGGCGGGAGGGGACAAGGGAAGGTCAGTCGTGACTCCTACAAGAGGACCCAAGCACCATCTCTCCGCTATAACTAAACTCTGAAGGTAAATTTCAAAAATTATATCTGAAATAAAATTGGAAAAACTTGTTTGTTCCTCATTTCTTACATCAAAACTCAAAAGGCATCCCTGTGCATTAAGATGCACAACATCTTGGTCCATCCAAACGACAATATACAACTCTAGAACTGGACTAAAACTATCATAAGAGTCATTTAAATGCAACACACGTCATGCGTTGTATGATCTTTACCTATCTGATTAAATAAAAGCAGGTCGAATTCAGTTTTAGCGCCTGTTAAGTTTAAAAATTAAATACAAAAATTGCAAGAAAGCGGAATTTAATTTCTATGTTCTAATGGATTTCTCGGCTCGATAGCCATTCTGGTCTCAATAATACGGCTCATAGATCCCACAGGTAAAACATGATCGTTATAGAAAGAGAGGTATTATAAGGAACCCATCTGCTACATACAATGACTAAATACTTATTGAATACTAAGCCGACATTTTTAATCTCACATATTAATCTGTCATTATTACAAGAATGACTCCTTATTTGTCATGACCGCCACTGTCTTCATACTGAAGAAACAACGAGAAATTCTATTGATATCTGTATCAATAGACGTATAGCAAACTAATCCTGGAAATTTCGTCTATTTATGTGTGATTTAAAATCATATCATTGTTCAAACTGGAAACATATTCATATTAACACAAACCAAATAAACATATCAATTTTCATACACGATAAATGTTGTATTGCCTAAGTCTATTTTTGAAGAATATATATATATATATATATATATATATATATATATATATATATATATATATATATATATATATATATATATATATATATATATATATATATATATATATGGGGTATGTGCAAAAGTGAAATATGTATATACCTCTCCATTTTAGCTATTTATTAGAATTTTGTGATTACTTGTTTGATTATGGGAAATCGCTATTGGGGAAATATTCCTCAGCCAGAGTAATTAGCCAATTGCAAGGGCAAACGTCACAGCATGCAGTGTTGATGAGATGTCATGATGGCATGGTTTAGTTTTGTTTGGAGTTCAGGTCTATCGCCATGTAGTTCCTTTTAAAATCAATTCTTTTGATTGATTGTGTATCTACAAGTGAAATATTCGTGATAGGGACTTATCATTTGTACAGTGGAATAATTGAGAAAGGACTGTTCCATTATCTGGAGACACATTTTATCGTTGCTTTGATTTTAAATATGGTGTAGAGTTACAGAGAAAATGAGGTTTAAAATCATGATTTGGCTGACCTGTATTTGTTGTTTGTGTTGTATTTAAATTTTTACTGCGGAAATGCAACAAGGTGAAACCATGCAGTTGTGAGGTTACAATGCAGTTGTGAAGTTGTGATGCAAATGTGTAATTGTAATATTTGTGGTCATAAATTGATTAGAGGAACATTATTGATCGTCTGAGCGCCATGGAGTTTTAAGTAGACAACGGTTGCTGTCGAGAAGTCCTTGGAAATAAAGGGAAAACAAGCAACTTCTAGCAAAATTCACTCCAGGGTTGGATTCGCTCGGTAAAGATACCCTATTGGCTTATCACTATAAATATATATATTCGAATATATTGAATACAATTGATGATCAAAGACAGTTATTGAATTCTTATACAAAGCTGTCTATTGAAGGAGCTAAATATTGACAAAGAACATTCTTGTGAAATAAAATCATAATGACAAATTATTATCATAGTTGTATAGTGTACTTTAAGATGGGATGCTATCATTCTTAATTAATTCACTGCCAATTAATTCATTACCATTAAAGTTGTTAAATTGTTGAGCTGAATTCGAGTTATTATCATACAGTCTATAGACTTATTCTTCGTCCTCACCTGGGAATAAGTCATTATAGCATATTAACATAATTACGCTGTGACAATGCGATATGACGATACTGTGTTTTTTATTACAAGAAAACAGGGTCATCCTGTTTCGTTTTGTGATATCGTGGGATAACGAGCAAACCACAGACAGAAGTTAAAATTAAGTGAAAACATTTAACTCTGTAGTACAATGAATTTAAATTCAAGCACTAATCTTGTTTTTACTGTTTTATCTGAAAATATGAGTAAACTAGAAAAAATAGAGAAGAAAATATTGAATATATCTGCTGCACAATTATGTGCAACATCAATGTTGTTTTACTTTGGATGCTGCTAATTATCCCAAATTCTAATAGAGTTAATCTTGTTAGTTATGTTTAATAACGCTTCTAGTTTAGTTTTAACTGCAGTAATAGCAAATTTGAACAGTCAAACAATAATATTTAAGCAGATGAATGTTACTATCTATCAATAGTGAGAGAAAAGACTTCAGAAATATTCGTCTTTTCATTTTTAGTTTAGCAATATATGCAGTTACAACTGTTCCGTACAGATCTGAGGAATATAATTTAATGGAAACTAATCGCGGTGGATTAATGCTATATAAAGCTTCATTATTTTACCCTAGTTAAAATGTAATGAAAATAGGCAGAATAATTTCGATTAAAGTTTGAAGTGACCAATTTTGTGATGTTTAATTTTTTTAAACGTATTATTGATGTGTAAAAATTCTTTATGTTATATTGTATTTCATAGAGTCAGGTACTGTTTCTTTAAAAAGTGTTTTGTATAAACATACTTTACTCGAAATTTTAAACAGCTAAAAATCATTCATGTACATCAGTTAAGGTTTTCAACTTTTTAGTGATGCACATATTCAACGTAACATTATTAGAAAAATGTACATGAAGCTTTATTTAAGCACAGTAAGAAAATATCTCCTAGATTTAAAACAACTGAAAACAAGCATTATACAGTGCAAAGTTTTAGACATTTAGATATTAAGTATAGTATTTGTTGTTGAAAGTTTATATTTACAAAAGTGTTTGCATGTTTGTTAGTATGGGGTTTTGCTGCACTTTATTATAGAGTAAATGGGTTGGAATATAAAAAATATTTACTTACGGTCATCGACATACAGTACTCCAAAGCATCGAGATGAAAATCCGTTATGTTTCCAACTGCATTAATATACCAGTGTAAATGTAATGACCCTGACGAACTGGATCAGAAAAAAATGGAGAAATACAAATAAATACATATATGCAATCATGTTGTGTTATATATATATATATATATATATATATATATATATATATATATATATATATATATATATATATATATATATATATATATATATATGCGCTTAAATATGATTTAGCACACATAAAACGTGGTTATAAGCTGAATCTAGGATTATCATGTTAGGAAAGTACTTAATTTAACTTTACAATAATTTCTTTAGCAATTACAAAAGATATAAAATGACAACCTTTCATGAACATCGAGACAAACACGTTTCGTGTCCTAAACATGTTCCATCTGGAGGTGCATCTATCATGGTGACTGATTCTAATGCGTTCTGTATCCCAGGAACATACTGCACTTTAACCGGTGTAGATGCCTTTATTAAGGTTTTCAGATCGTCAGAAACAAAATGGATACCAACCTCTGGATTAGACCTGAAAAGAATGTTTGTCAGAATTACTCCAATCATTGAGTGGAACCTTTGTAAAGAAACGTTTCTAATGGCAAATACATACATACATACATACATACACACACACACACACACACACACACACACACACACACACACACACACACACACACACACATATACATACATACATACATACATATATATATATATATATATATATATATATATATATATATATATATATAAAGATTAAAAGCATGTGATCTCACACTGCTGTGCGAAACTGTTTTCTGAAACACAAATGGTGAATTGGAACGCGAGGGCTCAAATTCTTTACTAAATGCTCCTATAAACGTATACACACAGCAAACAGCCGATTAGCCGTTATTATTATATACTTATTAAATAAGCACATCACTTATATATAACAATTCCCCAACAAGAATTATTTACGCAAAAAGCTCGCACAACCTGGACGCCCAGTTGTAATACATACATATATATATACATATATATATATATATATATATATATATATATATATATATATATATATATATATATATATATATATATATATATATATATATATATATATATATATATATATATGTATATATATATATATAAAACTTACATCAAGGAAATACAAGCTAAACACAAAAAATGGGTTAAACCTGATACATTACACACATGAATGACATTGGGATTCTACAACAAAATTTAAAGGATGTATAAAGAAAATATGAAACTATTCATAAACGGTCTTAAATGAATTCACTACATTTTCATTTGTGTAGTGGTCAGAGTAATAAAGTTTTATAAGGATAATCACAGATGGGGTGATTTACGTATTTCTCTCACGGAAAACCAAATTCTTGTGATCTTATTCGAGGCTAAGGACAGAAGAAGGAAACTATTTGTGGCGATAATCAACGTTATCTATCACCAGGTACTAGAATATAACTATAGAATACTAACTATATTACATCCCATAAACGTTATGTGTCGGGGTGGTCGTCAAAGAAATGAGAGATAATAATAATAATAATAGTAATAACAACAATAACAATGATACTATCAATAATAATGTAATGAAATGTGAAATATTTACTTGGAGAATACATTGATGTCTGAATGAAATTTTGAAAAGATTGCATTGGAAAGCTAACATTGTTGCATTTACGTCAAATCCGTGATGAGTTCACAGTATCCAGGACTCACTGTACTAATTACACTAATTATGGAAAATTAGGAACAGGTCTAGAAATTGTTAAAGTAAATATTTAACGTATAGATGTGTTTGCAATGCCATGATTGGTTCATATTTACAAGTAAAAGTTTAGAAGAACCAATATTTCGAGAACTTACCCAGTTTGAAACTGGAAATATAGAGAGACTATGTCTTATTGATAGAATTTCAGTCTTGAATTTGGAGCGCAGATTAACGAAATTAGCACCTGATTCTTTAGATGTGAAATTGAAAACATGTTTCAGAATCATGTGATGGACACGTATGGTTTTTCTCCACACAGAATCTTGCAACATATAAAGCGCCAGCAGCAGGGAGGGCGAACCATACAAAATTTAGAAGGTTCCAAATGTCAAAATAAGGCCTCCAAAAAAAAGGGTTTCAACCGGAAATAACGTCGACTACGTTTCAAGAGGAATTCTCGGAGGGAGAAACCTCCTTGGGAGGTCCTCCTGATTTAGTCCAAATGTGGTTTCTGGTTGAAAAACCCATTAATGGCGCTTCGATTACAAAAAATGAACCAATTCGTTGTCGTCGCCCTCCCTGCTGGTATGAATTAAAAATTGCTATACCAAATAATGGTGCATTCGGAATCTTACACAGCTAGACTAGCTAGAGAGCGAGAAGAAGCACTTAAAAAATATATCCCTGTAAAAGAAGCACAAGTTGAGTACGCAGCGGAAACGGAACACTTGTTTAAACCTATTACCGCGGTTACTGGAGATGTTTCAACTGCTATTAGGGGACCTAAAAAGGAACCAGGTGAGAAACAAGAAAGTCTTATTCAAGTATTAAAAGAAACTGCTGAAAAAATGGCTGCGGTCCAGCCTCAACCTGAAGGTGCTGTTGGTGAAAAACCAAAAAAGGGAAAAAGGGAGTTGATTTTAGGGAGAAATTTACTGAAGCGGGTCTAAAAGAAATTCAAACTTATAAGACAAAAACCCACCGGGATATAGCCAAATTCTGTCGAAAGATTTAATTCCAGAGGTGATATTTTAGATCCGAAGTATATTAAAGTAGGTACAAAAAACGTGGACTGATTGGTTGTATAAAATAAATCGAGGTGATGAACAAATAGACAAGGATAGTACTGATTATAAAATGTATTCGCAGGGGATAACGAATTGTAATAGGAATCAAAAAGAACGACAAGAAGAAGAGAGAGAACAAAGGCTAAAAGAAGTAAAAGAGAAACGAGAACATCGACAAACATCGCTGGCACAAAAACGAGAACGGCAACGGGAAATACGAGAACAAAAGAAAAAAGAAAAGGAAGAGAGAAAAAAAGTCTTTTATTACTGTTTCGTACCATGAGCTTTCTCCTACACCTGAAGAAGACCAAGATGATCCTCTTTTATATCAATTTTCTTCGCCTCAGCAGCAAACAGAACGAAAACAATCTCAGCTCTGGTCCGAATTACCATTGAATCCTGCAGAGATGTTTAACGAAACCCCTCAAAAAAATCTTCAAACGTATTCACGGAATCGTTTGATCGATATTGCTGTGAGATATAATTCTAAGAGTTAATTGAAATCTGAATATTTTGGAAAAGTAACATCTGAGGATTGGCCTGCTGCAGTATATTTTACTGCTAAAGAATCACCTATTAACCTAACCGATCCCGATTGCTTGTCATTTATGCAAGAGGTCGAAAATAGACCACTAAATGGTAAGCCTAACACCGGTGCTACTGGCAGTGGTTTAGGAAGTGGTTTTATTTCCTGTCCTGATAATATCTTCAATGACGTTTCGCGGTTAGAAGTTCTCATGGGAGGAAAACGAGCCGGAAACAACTCACCAGAAATAAGTAATGAAGCAGCTGATATCTGTCGGCGATTATTTCAAGGTGGTGTTATGGATGCTAGTATTTATCGAGAACTCGTTGATGAGCTCGTTGATGATTACAGCGATTAAATAGTAAATAGCATAGCATGGTCATATATAACAGACATACACCTGTGCAGATCAGAGCAGTAAACTCACGATTACCAATCTATGGAGAAGCTTACGGAGACGGACATGGTGATGTGACTCAAAGATCATTTGCAGGGTTAGCACCAAAATTTGGTCCTCTTGCAAAACAATTATCGATGAAAGCCATTAACGTGGTTGCCGAAAAAGCTCCTGGTGCAATTGTTAGTGCTGCTGGTAGGGCGCTCTCGGCAATCAAAGAACGACTAAAGCGATTAATAAGACGAAAACCACCGGTGAAATTACCAAGCACCCAAATTATGCCTGCGGTTGTCAGTAAGGTGATAAATCAAGCTGCAAATCAGAGACTAGCAGCGTTAATAAATCAGGAATCTGACGCACAAAAAAATATAACAGCGAATTTGATAGCAGGAAGTGGATTTCGTGTACGACGACGATAATCACCATTTGGAAAAATACGCAGTTGTATAAAATGTTTAAGCCGCATAACCGACCCAGCATTTAACATGGATGAGCCGGTCGAGCAAGATTATTCAGTGCGTGATTATCAATTTTATTCCTATGATGCAAAAGAACCAAATCAACGAGGGCGTATCGAACTTCAAGTTCATGATACAAGTACATATTTTCTACCTTGTGAGGCTTTTATTGAAGTAGAAGGTGAACTTGTACGGGTGAATAATAATAACTACAATGCCGATGACCGAGTTGGTTTTGTCAATAATGGAATTATGGCATTGTTTAGTAGCGCTACTTACATGATTGATGGAAAAAATATCGAATCGATTCAAAGTGATGCTGATATTGCTACAACAATAATTGGTCTAGCAAGATACTCTGACGACTTTATAAGATCGGCTGGTCCATCAATGATGTTTGCTAAAGATACTACCGACAACGCTGACCATATTCAATATGTTATGAGACGACCAAAAAAACACTCTGCCGCTGCTGATGACGCAGATGTGGAGTCGGTAGTTACAAGTGTTAACCCTAAATACAACTTAGGATTTGCAACACGCCGAGTAATGTTGCCATGACTCAATAGGAGTTTTTCGTGTGCGATTCCACTAACTCATATCTTTGGATTTTGCAGAGATTTTAGAAGGGTTATCTTTGGAGTTAAACACACAGTTGTGCTTAACAGAAAAGAAAGTGATAATGATGCGATCTGGCGAGGAGCTGATGTTGTTGATGCTGATACTGCTGCTGATGCTCTTCTTGCTGGCAAAGTAAAGATAACAAAACTTTCACTGTGGATGCCGATATTAACTCCATCGATCACGGAAGAACCCCGATTACTTTATTTTATGAATCAAGGTGGTAAATCATTGCTATCGTGGTTAACATGACCACAGGTTCCGCTCAAAATTCTGCCGTGGGTTTGTTTACTTGGCATATAACATCACAACAAGGTATTTCTGCGCCACGACATATTTTTATTGCGCTGCAAGGTAAAACCCGGGAAAATAACCAAAAACGATCTCATATGATATTTGAGAAATTTGATGTTACTGATGTTTCGCTGAGAATAAACGGACAACAAGAACCATCCGATGATATATCACTAAATTTTAAACAAAATCATGTAGCGCGTGCATATCATCGCTGGCTGACGTTCCTGGCGCGTAATACAAATATAGATGCTGGGACGCAAATATCACAGCTTGATTTTACAAATACGTATCCGATTTATTACTTCCCGCTGGATCATCTTGATTTATCCAAGCAATCTGTCGTCGATATATACTTCCGAGCTCATATTGGTCACCTACCAATTATCAATGCTGATCCGTTAGTTCGTGACACTGGTTACAAAGCAATCGCGGTCATACTCAGTAACAAGGCAATGTTACTTGAAGGTATTAGTGGCCGAATGAGACTCGTTGATGCGCCAGTGGAAAATATGTAAACTAAATATGGTAGACAATTAGATCAATCGAGTTTATTATAAAATGTCATACAGTCACGTTAATGTCACTTTGACTCCTGGTCAGGCGAAAAAATTACAATCAAAAAACGCACGTGCATGTGGGGCAACGATAACACTAAAACAAGATCAAATCGCTAGCGGTGGTCCAAACAAGTTAACGCTGACTAAAACCCAACTAAAACATTTCAATAAAGCAAAACAAGCAAAAACCGGAGTTCAACTTGATTTCGCTCCAAAAGCCATCAAGGATATGGTTAAAACAGGTGGTATATTTCCACTTCTCGCAGCAATACCAGCGCTGATAGCTGCTGCTGCCCCAGCTGTCGCAAAAGCAGCCGCGTTAGGAGCTGTTGGAACAGCTGTTGCAATGGCATTAAAGAAAGCAACTGGAAAAGGATACAAAAAAGGACGGGGTCTAAGACTTCCAGGAACTCCGCCTTCATGGTACCCAAAACGCTTTTGACACAATACGAAGTACTGCACACACCGATGTCAAATTTTGATTTGCTCGATGATGCTAAACAATTTAAAATAAAAAATTTCAGAGGCGTCTTCATGCGAGATCAATTACCACAACAATCGAATAATCCAGAAACCGGAATTATTAATCTCGATAACAGCGATGGTCCAGGAACTCACTGGGTTGCTTACGCGATACATCCACGTGGAAGTATCTATTTCGATTCGTATGGGTTAGCACCGCCAGTTGAATTCTTCAAATATGCACGTAGAGTACGAAGTACTCCAATTCCTATTCCAATCTGGTATTCAACGCTACCAACACAAATATTAACCGATCCACCAATATGTGGTCGTGAAGTAATTAATGTGCTTGGCGCGATATCAAAATCAACGAAACCGCCTCATAAAGTCGTGCACGAGTATACCGCGGGTCGATTTAACATTTTAAACAATCCTTAAAGAATAATGGTAGATATTTACGGAAGATCTCTCATCGAAGCAAAGATAAAAAAACGCGGTGATGTAGATTTATCAAAATATGCGACCAAAGATGAAATCGACAACCTTTATTGTTATCCGGGATAGACCCAGATGAGGTTGTTATTTTTCAGGACCGACACGGAAAATTAAAAACCAGTAATATCAGATGGAATGACATAGTTCGCAGGGTTCTTGGAGCTACCCCGGATAACATCCCTGTGTTTACTGACAGCGGAAAAATCAGAGACTCAAGTATATCGTTTACAACCATCAGAGATCAAATTGCAGCAAGTGTGACTAATCGCCTAAAAAATACTGGTGACATAATGACAGGTGAACTTAACATGAAGGAAAACAAAATACTGGTGTTAGCGTATCCAACATCCGACAAGGATGCTGCAAATAAATTATACGTCGACAACGTAGACAATAAATTATCCACGCTGCGGGCCGAGTATGACGTTCACGTAAATGCGTTTTCAAATCTTCGTAGAAACTTTAGAAAAAGTAATGAAACCGCAGAAGAATTCTTTGGTGATCCGCTCACCGTTGACATAAAACTTTCTGATATCAAAACCAACACTGACACGATCAAACAAACACAACAAGATATCGTAAGTGGGATTCCTGAAATTGTTAACAAAACCAGTTTGATTAAAATCCCACCTGGAGTTACCCCCGTGCATTTTACCAACATAGTATACACGGTATTATCTGGATTTGCAACATGGTCTAAAAAAAATAAAACTATCAAATATACCGCAACAGTTACTGGTGTGTATAGACTGTCTGTGTTCAGTGCTGCAAAATTTGAGATTTTCACAACATATCTTTGGAGGCATTCCACCGACAAGTTTTCCGGGGTTGTCACTATCATATTAAACAAGGGAACCGAAGAGGAATTTATGCTGGAAGCAGCCGATAAGACATTAAACGCAACATCTTACTGGTGGTGTTTGGAATTCGTAGCTGAAACACCTCAGTTGGTTACTGTGTAAGATAATGAATGACATCCTTAACAGAGTTAAGGACAACAGCATCAACGACAACATTAGATGCACAACAATATAGATATGATTAAGTACGCGAATGGCAATCAGAGTTAAAATCCCTCATCGATAAATACAACCTGAAGGTAAAAAAAATATAAACGACGAGGAGTCATCCTGGATGTGTTAGTATACTCAGTATCCGCGTTAGTTGCATCCACCGGAGTAGTATTATCAGTACTAGCACCAGTAACAATCGCAGTAACAATATGCGTCTCTTCATCAACTGCAATCGCAGGTTTTTTTAATATAATCGCGAAAAAAATATCCTCGTGCACGAGCACAAAATTGCACGATTGTCATACAACTAAACACAGCAACAGCCGCATACTCAAAATTATCGTCGTTGATATCATCAAGCATCGACGATACAACAATATCAGATTCCGAATTCGCGTTAATGGTTAAGATATACGAAGACTGCACCCGCCATTTAAAAACAACAAAGATAGATAATGACAGAATTACTTCAACAGATAGTCGAAAATACAAGCCCCCAAAGAACTTCGATGATAACGGTAAGTTCGACTAACCCTGAATGTAGTATTAATTTTCCAACTGCAATTCCCGTAAAAGAAATCGCACTAGCACAATTACGAGTATACCACAGTTGGCCCAATATCAGATTAAAATCATTTGGTGGATTACCAGCGAATAATTCGTTTGTGTTTGCAAATAAAAATAAAGATTTTACACCAGACTGGAACGTCATTGGGATACCAACCGGGTCTTATCAAATCGAAGAAATCAATGAGGAATTACAATGACCAATAAAAAATATCACAGGAAAAGAATAGCAATAACCGTTCATGAACCAACCCTGTCTTCTGCGATCGAAATAAGCACCCCAGACTACGCCGTAGATATATATCAGAGTTCGATCAGAACAGTGTTAGGATGGCCTGAAATTCCATCTGAAGCACCACCGTATCCATTTGAACCGAAAAAGTCTGATTATGTCACGAACGCGCAGTCATATCACGAAAATGAACCATCGTATAATGATAATTTACTTAGAATAAAAGTGCAACATTGGGTAGTAATTTTGGTTTTTCTAGTAAGGACCATATATCGTGGTATTTTATTTATGAACTAATTCCTAGAGAAGGAACTAAATCCTAGACTATTCACCTATCTCAAATTATTGAATATTTTAAAATCATTAATCAAGAACATAAAACACAGCTAGAGCGACTACGGCAAAATTTCCAAGAACATCTTTTTGATATAACAAGTTCACGCAGCGAAATCATTAAACACATTGAAATACTAAATCAGTATCTCCGGAAATCGTAAATATAACCCCTGTGGTCGCGGTCAATCTTGTGTGTGATGTCATCGATGGCAGCTACAGCACAGACACTGCAGTATCAAATCAAGCCCAGCAAGGATTTGTTCTTTATTCATTCATCCCGAAAGAACCACCTGGATATCTGATTGTGCAAGAACCGATCAATCAGGTTTATTTGCAGTGTTATAATCCACTGTTATCAAGAATAAATTTCAAACTAACAGACCAATCTGGCCACCTTCTGGATTTAAGACATTAAACACTACATATTAATCTACTTGTAAGATCGTAAAGATCTCATCCTAAGAATTTTGTCTTAAGACTTTTATCCTAAGGATTAATTATAAGAAATTTATTTTTTTACTGAAAAACTGTCAACGCTCTCAATTCTGCAGGGTACTTAGCTAGTCAAAATCATGAAAATCGTCCGATTTGCTAATTCTGAAGGGTACTTAGCTAGCCAAAATCATGAAAATCGTCCGATTTGTTAATTCTGAAGGGTAATATGCCTGACAAAATCATGATAATCGTCCGATATGTTAATTCTGAAGGGGGTTTTGCTATTCAAAATCTTGCGAATTCAGTAAAAAAATATATCTGTAAAGAATTTTATTTTTTCCTGACAGACCCTGATTTCTAATTAATCAAACGAGTATTATATTTGTACCAGCACGTGAAGGTTTTTATACACGACAAGCAAGCACTTGAAAACTACATCAAAGAGGTGTTTATGCAGTACCCGGTCAGCACAGTTGATTTAGTTACTGATGTATTCGGTAATGAAGACTTTTTATTAACGCAGGGACAGTTAGATGAACTGCGGCAAAAACATATTTGTATGATCACATGTTTCAGAGATCAGGTTTTAAATTACGCGCATTCCTGCATTAAATTTGATCGGTTTAAGGAAATATTATTTAACTCATCAGATGCACGTCAGATTGATACAAGTGAAAATAACTCATCAGATTGATACAGGTCAGATTGATGCAGGTAAAAAAAATCAGATTGATGTAGATCAGATTGATGTAGGTAAAAAAAATTTTTTTTACTGTCAGTGCAACGAGACTGACATTCTACTTTCAATTTCATTTCCACGTACTTGACTTCATTTCCCAGTAATCAAGGGGTTTAACTCTCGATCTGATATATTTTTTTTCAACTGTCTTGCACGAGTATGAATTACCTTCCTCGCTTCGTATACTTCAGATAATGCTGATCTAATTTTTTCGATTGCACGGCAGAGAGGGACAAATTCATCCAGTTGCTGTTCTTCTATTGCAGCTAATGATTTATATAACTCTGTCTGGATTTTCTTTATAAATTTATACTGAGCAGGTAAAATATACCGACCTTCCAATTTAGCCTCATATAGTGTTTCAAAATCAGACATGATTTTTTTAGGATTTAATTCTTCAGATATATTAATTTCGTTTTCTTCTAATTTTTTAATAGCAACAACTACATCATTGATATTTTCGTAATTCATTATTTACATAATTATATATTTAAAAGAAAAAAATATTTACACCATTTATGTGAACTTCTAAGTTGTCTTATAACATCCTAGCAAGTCCAGAAATGGTGTGTTTTTGTTTACACTATTTACCGTGTAAATTGTCTTATAACATTTTGGCAGGTTTGACGGGTAGTGTAAGGACAGCACAGACATATATACACTATTTACCGTACCCCCTCCAAATTGTCTTATAACATTTTGGCAGGTTTGACGGGTAGTGTAAGGACAGCATAGACATATACGGGGTTATATTCTACGCTCAACAGGTTTGCACACCTCCCCCAAATCAATCCCGCGAGGTGCAAAATGTCACCGCGAGGGGTGATAACGCGGGAGGTGTGCCAATTTTTTGGGTTTCGAAAACCCCGGTTTTAATACGGATCCTATAGTATATAAACTGACTGATACTTGGAAATTCAAAAATAGCTCACACGGTGGGCGTGGCTAATTTGTTGTTTTTGTATTTCTTTATTCTTAAATATAATCACGGAAAAAATGCAGATGAACCAAGAAACCAAACGAATTCAGTAAAACAAGTATATTGTTTGTGAAAAAAAATATTATTTATTGTAAATAAACGATTACGCCTGCCGTTATTGATAAAATCCTTGACTTGTTACCTTGACTTGTTAAGGGAAGTAATTGGAGATGTTTTACTTCCGTGTTAGGTAACACGAAGAATTCTTAACCTGTAAAGGTAATGACGTGGGTTGCGCTGGGAGAGAAATCCATAATTGATTTTTGCACAGTCGCTGCAGAGTTATTTTCGTTATCTGCATCTACATAACGAAATAAAATCCAGCTATTAAATTTGTATGAAAACGATAATTTGATTATATTTTCTGCAACACGTTGGACTGACATCGGGTGAATATCAAAATACTTGCCATAAATAGATTCCCTGACACTGCAGTTGAAGTTGCAACGGACTCATTTTACATCAACAAGAAATACCTGAATTCGGTAACTCGTTTTACACCTGATGATGAATCATGGGGTTCGTGGAGAATGAAAGAAGAAATGGTATATGATTATTGTGAGTCCGCAGATGTTGAGATTAAAGATAGTTATTATAAATCAGAATTATCAGAAATGTCGAATGCACCATCTGTGTACGATTCATTATCCAGACACAAGACTGTTTATCTCAACTGGCCGGAGGTCTGGTAAGACGACTCGAGCGATTGAATTATTTCGGAATTCGGATATGATTATGTTAACACCTACACACAGACTCGCGCGAGAGATGAAACAACGAGGGGTTAACTCATGCACTTATCACAGCTTTTTCAGATACAAGGGCGACACATGGACCCCTGATCGAATGGGAGAGAAATATATTCCGAGGATTATAATTTGGGACGAAATATGTACGGTACCGTTAGAAACATTAAAAACATTTCTCGATTGGTTATTAACAAAAAATACAGCTGTGATAATGTGTGGCAATCACGGTCAACCACCACCTTTTGTTGGACCATCTCCACATTTGTGGTTAAAATATTTTGTTGATTATTACGAAGAAGTGGCTGATGATTATAGAGCGCTTGATGCAGAATTAAACGAGTTCAAGAAATTAATCAGACTACAACCGAATAAAATTCAATGTGAAATAATGCGCAAGGTGATTTCAGAAACTTCAATGAGCGACTTTTGGAAAACGTGGAGACCAAACGATTTGATAGTGGCAAGTAGAAAGATAGTCAGAGACACACTTCAACAACAGTTATTTCAATTACACAAGAAAAAATTTCCAACAGTGCCAGTGCCATTGTGTTATAGACCAGCTGATACGCGGTTACAGAATACTGACGTTGATATACCAGGACAGTCAGGGAAACAAAATCTCGTATTAAATGATGTTGTTGCAGTTGATGTCAATGTTGTTGAAGATGCACTGCGCGCTGATAAATCCCCGTGGACGCTAGGATACGCAATGACGATACATTTATCTCAAGGACTGACTATCTCTGATACAGTTGTTTGGATCATTGATGATCGTATCGAGTGGTCAAACTTAGTTTACATGGCTGTGTCCAGAGTCAGAAGAATATCTCAACTGCGGAGAATTGTCTTGGATGAGTCAATGGCTGATGAAATTAATAATGAAAACAATAGTGATATAATAAAAAAAAAATTAACTGGTTACAAACAGAGTGAAAAAAAAAATAATCGAGAATTTGACCTTGATGTTGAATTTATCATGACACTGAAACAACAGCAGAATAATCATTGCGCGAGTTGTAATTGTACAATGTTGTGGTAGTATTCGAGTCATAATCCAAGACAATTCACCGTAGATAGAAAAGATAACAGCCGTGGTCAGACACGCGAAAATGTGATGCTGACCTGTCTTGAGTGTAATCGACGTCGGGGTGCTAGTTAAGTGATTTGGGTGGTAATTGTGTGTCCTCGGGAATTACTTATATTATTCACGTGTGAATCCACGTTGAGGAGCAGTTGAATCCAGTCTATAGATTGCTGGTCTACCAGTATATCTAGTTATGTTAGATATCTTGTGTATGGTAATACTCCAAATAGGATAAGTCGCCCTTGTTTACCACCTTCAAGTTCACCTGGATCTCTTGTCCTGAATGAATTCCTTCGCGTATTGATATCCAAATAACCGCTCAGCAAGAGTTCGATTAAATCGCTCAACAATTGTCTGATCACGATGAATCGCAGTATGTCCTCGTCTGATGGTGACATTATGTTGCTTCATCAGCGATGATACTGCACCTTGAAATTCTTTGCCAGGATCAACTTGTAAGAGATGCGGCCATCGTAGACCACCTCGTTGATAAATTCGTTCAAAAGCAGAAGCAACCTCAGATGCTGTTTTAGTCGTTAACGGTTCTGCATCTTTGTATCTACTGGCAACATCAACTACAGTTAGCGCGTATTTATACGTAATTTGACGTCTTCGGATTTTAATAGTATCATGTGGCAGAGATAATATATCAGCTTGATGAACTTCATTAGGAACACTAACATCAAAATGTGCAAAGTGAATTTGTTTAGGCGGTGGTTGGTAAATTTGCCTTATTGCCTGTTTGGATAACCAATTTTTAGCAGTGACGCGCGTAACTTTTGCTGCTTCAGCGAGTTTACTAATCGCTGCGCTACCCCTCCAGTATCCTCTTGGGGAAT
Source organism: Sinohyriopsis cumingii (assembly GCA_028554795.2). Taxonomy (NCBI): domain Eukaryota; kingdom Metazoa; phylum Mollusca; class Bivalvia; order Unionida; family Unionidae; genus Sinohyriopsis; species Sinohyriopsis cumingii. The sequence continues at coordinate 442,284 of JAPYKE020000181.1, forward strand.
AATAAATCGACTCCATTTATAATTAATTACCAGCACCTAGCGCTAATTTACCTTTCATTGCGGATTTTATTAACCAACTAGCTAATTTTTCCTTGAGAGTTTTATCAGTGATGGAATTTAACGCATGAATTAATTTCACATTTGCGAGATGTCTATGCTGCAGATCTTTACTTTTATAAGCTACATCATGAGCATGACACGCTTTATCAATAGCGTTTATCGGATACTCACCTGGTTTTGGTTGATCTTGGTCATCAAGTCTGATATCAAGTCTGGTTCCAGTACCGCAGTAATTATATCCTGGAAGATGTTTTTCTCCTGGGTATTTAGCCCACGGAGTCCCGGGGTTTTGTTAATTTTGCTGTGATGTCACCCCCGTGTTGCTTTTTCTTTTTACTTGACTTTGGCTTTGAGTTTTGCTTTGGCTTTGGTTTTTGCTTTGACTTTGGTTTTGGCTTTGACTTTGGCTTTGATTTTGGTTTTGGTTTTTCACCTGACTGCTCTGACTTGTCAGTGGAAATAAATTTAAATTTCTTTGTACCGCATCGTTCACACTTGCCCATAACCGCAGATCTATTATTTTTTGTTGTAATGGTTGTTAGATCACTTGTTGGCGTGCGCGCCCTGCATTTCACACAATATAAATCCATATTTATTTTATATTATTCTAATGGAGATCACTGACTTTTCTACTACAAAACGACGAGAACCAGTTAAGCATCATGCAGCGCTACCAAATTCTGTTCGTATGATTATTATAGGACCATCTGGAAGTGGTAAGACGCAGTTGTTACTTAATTTAATAATGAAGTGGATGAAGTGGGATAAATAATATCTGGTAGTACCTTCAGTTGATGATCAACGATGCTACGAAGTGTTAAAAGATTTTAATGAAAGCGCAAAATCGTTAAATGAGAGCGGAGATGATGTTGAATTTATAACTGACATTAATGAAGCGCCAAGTATTGATGATATTGATGGATTTATTAATAATTTAGTTGTTTACGATGATGTAATGTTGGATAAACAATCAAATCCAGCTAGGATATTTTCCAGAGGTAGACACAAAAACACAGATGTAATTTATGTAACCCAGCGGTATACACAAATTCCTAAAGTGATCAAGGATAACTGTAATATTCTTACCGTCTTTAACGGAGTTGATACTCACACGTTACGAAATATTCATCAGACCTGGTGTAGCGGCGATATGGACATAAATAAATTTAAAAATTTCTTTAGTCGTGCTGAAATAAACCCGCATGGGTTTATGACAATAAATTTACACGATCCTAGAACACGGTATCTAGTTGGTCTTGATAAAAAATTTTAATTCATAGCAGCAGGGAGGGCGACGACAACGAATTGGTTCATTTTTTTGTAATTGAAGCGCCATTAATGGGTTTTTCAACCAGACACCACATTTGGACTAACTCAGGAGGACTTCTCAAGGAGGTTTCTCCCTCCGAGAATTCTTCTTGAAACGTAGTCGACGTTATTTCCGGTTGAAACCCTTTTTTTTGAGTCCTTATTTTGACATTTGGAACCTTCTAAATTTTGTATGGTTCGCCCTCCCTGCCGCTGCGCCAGCTGAATGTACAGCTGAATCCCAGTGTTTGGCGAGTTCGTTTCTATTTTATTTATTGCAAATGTGGTTTTTACTTATACATTCGTTTTTTGACATCAATGACTTCGTTAACAGATTATATGGCATATATTTGTCGTGTCATGAGATAGATTACAGTGCAGGGTCACCACCGTAACTTCTGATTGATCTAAGCCTACTCCTGTCACTGAGCATCTGAACAATTTGGACTCGGGGATATATTCCCAGGTTGGGCCTCACTTGTCTTTACAGCATGAACTTAAATCTGTCTCAATTTACAGATGAACTTCTTGAAAAATGCAATTCAGACGTTCAGCAGATTAGTTCTAGTGTCAGTGCTTCTATAGTTAGGCATAGGAATGCGAGTGAGTTAATTTGAGAAAGAGAGAGAAAAAGAAATCATATATGCACGTGCTGTTTTCTATGTACATACCGTCGGAAAAGAAAACGCCAATTGCCTCATATATATATATATATATGAGCACATACGAAAAACTGGCAAGGCTTCGCATTATAGCATGTAATTATACTTCCATCTGCAAATGTGGGTTCCACAAACCTAGCCTGATAAATAGAAATGAATTGCTAGTCTTTAATTACGCTACAGCATTATGACTTCAGCATCAATTTAATATTAAGGATAATGATATAGCAATAGTATTGGGTGTGTCAGCATTTCTGGTACTTAATATAGCACAATGTATTCACCTCAAAAAGAGCTACAATCTGAAATAATATTTATAATAATGAAAATAAAGACCACACATAACTACTTGATGCTACAAAAATATATGCATTACGTACAAATAAAACGAGAGCGCAATAGGATGAATTACACAAATCGCACGCCGTTGATTTGAACGATGACAAGACGCATGTTATGCGAATGCTGTATTATAATTATCTTTGAAATACAGTTACCTGCTGGCTAGGAGGAAATATTTTCCTGGAAGAGAAAATAAGTTTGATAATAATGATATGACTTTGCGATGACCGTAAGGTTTTCACCCAAACAGCACATTTCAAACATTTCAAAGTTTGATTTGAAAACTTAAAAACTGGCGTGTGTGTAAAGCAGATATATTTTGGAAGTACTTGAAATAATGCCTATTATGCTTATAATGATCACCCTATCGTTCTCTAAGATTTTGTCATAGATGATCAACTAAATATCATTAAGCTCTCTATAACACCAATTCATAAACTAGTATTATCTCAAAATAATTAATAAAAGAGTAATAGATGATGTTGAATGCCTAAAATATAGGAATATAACCGACCTTCAAAGAAAGCACACCAAACAAATTAGGTCATGGTCGACATATATATATATATATATATATATATATATATATATATATATATATATATATATATATATATATATATATATATATATACTTATTTTATGCTAAGCAGTGAATTACTTGATTTTCTAATTAAAATAATATTGATATTTCACTGTAGTGCAAAAATATTTGTTCACTACAGGAACTACTTTTTTGGGTCAGAACATACTTACCTCCCTTTGATTTTCTGTCAGTGAGAAACAATTATACATTGATGAATTACTTGTGGTTGTTTTGTTATTAATAATCCCTGTCTGTTATCCTTGAAACTTGTAGTTTGTTATTCTTCAAATATCAGTTAATTTTTATCAATCTGATGTGGAACTAATTTTGTGCCTAGGTACACAGCACAGCAGAACATTACGGTAAACAGCTGATATTACCGTAAGAAATCTGCTAATTCACTGTCACAAACTTTAGGTAGCCAACGTATGTGAGCATAAAATAATACTGAGTTTTTCATCCACTTGATGGAAAGATACATGTCTTTATAGAAGAGGCACATATATTATGAATTCTGAATGAAAATCTAAATGAAATAGCATGAATCAATTAAAGCAGAATATTGAAATTCTTCATCAATGCTGAATTTAAAGTATAAACGTATTTTACATTTTTAATAGTATTTTTCACTTTTTGGTAAATATGGGTAAATATGTTTTTTGTATAAATAAAGAAATTTTTCCTCGTGCATCAATATTGCACTAGAAAATATGCCTGAATGAAAAGTAAGCCATCCTTGAAATAAAAGGACATTACAAACTACAAATATTAGCCACGGTTAGTTTTTTTATTTTGCAGATCGTACTAATAATCATTTCAATGAATAACAACAATATCCTCTTTTCGAGATAACATATCCTATATCTAAAAATGAACCGTACGTGTACGAAGCTTACCCGTGTCGCAATTCGCAGATCCCTCGTATCCAAGACTACAATGGCATTTACCACCTGTTGTGCAAACCCCGTTGTTTGTGCAGGAATCTGCATGACAACCTTGGGAAATAGTAATGAAACATACGTGACTGGGATTATTGAATTATATGTGTATGTACTTTCTTAATTAGTATGAGTTTGCTTTTGAGCAAGTCAAATAAAAGCGACGCGCATATCAGATTCAAAATGTTCAACAACAATATTACTTTAGGTGTATCGCGTCAGTGCAACATATGCTAAAATGCACATCAAAAGCAGTTGGTTGGAGTCCGACCAAAATTAAAAACCACAGCCATACAAACTTTTAAATACTTATAAAACAGAAACCTTTATGGGGGAGTTAGTTCTTATTTCCCTTGGGTGAGGAATATCCATGAAAGTAAGTTCACGAAGAAAACCCCGCATAATCCTATTTTGCATGAAATTTTATTCTCTCGAGTGTATTTGACTTTGCTGTATATTTGATCCATACATTCCTATATCCGTTAAGTTTTTATAGAATTCTTTGAAAATGTTCATACTTGCTCTAAGTTATCTGACCTTCATTGACTGCAATTAGCAGAAAATATACTAAGTAGCAGAACTATTGTGCGTTTATTTCTTTATCTGATATATTTGTATTTACGGTTGCAAAATTTAAAAAGACAACTTTCAACACGAGATAGCACCAATAGGAGCAAAACGAACCACGATACGATTAAATAATTCTAAATCTATTTCTGAAACTGTTTTCGATATCGTTTGAATAATTTCATTTACATTCTCCTTAAGGAGGTTCGCGGCATAATAATGAAACAGCTAAAGAATACACGACTTAACATTTGTTTTATTAAACCCGTCTTGGTCAGCACTCGATGATACAGTCGGCTTTTTACTGAAAGTTATAAATACATTTACAAATAATTTTACATTTAACGAAAATTTCAAAATTATCTTTACCTGCAGCAAAATGTATCGATTCTCTTGATTCACCAACACGAGTCTCACGCCAAGTCATGACTTAAGATATTTAGGTTGGTAAAATTTAAATCAATGAAAAATTCAGTAAATCTGATTACTGGACCAAGAACTTAAATTTTAATTTAGGTCAGATTCATGAAAATTACAGGTTTACTCACCTGGTTCATCACATGTTTTCTCATTTTGTGATGAGTTACATCTATCTGTGGCATAAGAAAAAAATAAATAAAGAGCTTTTGTTTCTATGCTGCTGTATTCTATAGCTCTTATAGTAGATGGTGATGGTGGAGGCTAAAAACAACAAGCAATTTAACACTCTGTTAAGATAAGCATCGAAGGCACGATGCAAACAGATATATTACTTGAAAGTAATCAAGAGAAACATGTGAAATCTCCTGATCAGAAACAAAATATCTTCAGTATCAATAACAAACCACGAAACCGAAGTATTGAAGGAATACGTTTTGCATATATTAAAGGTTCGTGATACTGGAGAGAAGAATCCTAGATTATCTCTTAAAGTTTAAAAAGGAAACTTTTAAAAGAATACTTGAAACAAACAAAGGACTTGGAGAAACTTGATATAATATTGCAAGAAGCAATTTCGAGGAATGACGTATACTATAAAAACAAGTGTCAAATAGAATAATGCCTATTTTATACACATACATAATGCACATAAAAAGACAGATATTTAGATTCCAAATAGATCAGTTTAACTTAATCAAGTTTATTATCTCCAAGAAACAATAGCCACTGGAAAGCTGTCATGTTTACTTTCCATAAACAAGTTATGGGCAGGTACTTTGGTGAGTAATCAATTGTTTTCAGTTATCACGTTTCAAAATACAATTTCAGAATAATAGACATAAATAAATGGATCTTTGAAAGTCCAGACCCACACTGTGCAACACAAATGAAGAGACAACAAACCACAACCATTCGTTTGATGGTCTGATCGATTAACAGAATCTACGTCAACTCTGCTTCTAGTAAGTCGATTGCTTTTAAGAAACACGTTTGGCCGTTATTTGTCGCTTTCAAGAAGCGTATCATGTAATAGGTGTTTACCTAGGAAAATGTCGAAGTAAGTATTAGTTGTGAGGCACATGTACGGACAAAGACGATGAAAGTGAAATGCTTAATGTTTCGGAAAAATTGACGTGATACTAATATCAAAATATTTAAACTTGAACAATTTTAGCCTAGATTCCTTTGTTAATACGTGCATGTATCATAATGTAAGGCATATCATCTAATATTTCATATAATCCCTGAGGAATTGTATTCCGATTATCAGTTTAGCTTTCGTACCATAAAATCACATTATTTTACATTTCAGTACGATTGCATTTGATATGTCGGGATTTATTGACTGTGTCTGATGAAAACACATGAAGCAAAAGTTGTAATAGAGTGAATTGTGATTTAGATTGTTAACGTAGCATTAACAATTTTTCAGTCATATCGCTACGACGTACGCAGTTTGGCAGTTTAAAGTGATGTATAGCACTGGGCATCATGCCGCAGACATGTAGCATGATGTCCCAACCAGTCACATTATCCTGACACCAGGCCGACCAGTCCTAATACTAACCTCTGAATGCTGAGCGCCAAGCGAGACAGCTGTTAGTACCATTTTTAGAAGTCTTTGGCATGACTCGAACCCACGACCTCCGCATCCGGGGCGGACGCTCTAACCATTGGGTAAGCGGAGTGGTCTAGTTATAATAGAGAAGATGATTTTATTTTTGTAGCAAGTAAAGATTGTGTCGATATTATTTTTAAGACATTATAACCCATGCAACTTTCAGATAAACTCTAAAAGACTTTGCTTAGTCAATAGTGCGTGTTTGATCGGAAGTAGAGCGAAATTGTTTCCTTAATGACCAATAAAAGTTCAATATGTGATAAAATGTGCAAGCGTACAGAAAGATTGTGAACGGAAAGAGATGTGAATAATAAACAGGAGCGAGGTATATGTATGGGAACACTCTTTTCAATATCGTTGATACCTCAACAAAGCAATACAAATTACACCTGAGTGCATATGAAAAAAAATCCTCATTCAAGGACTCTTATCTAAACATATTGATATAAATGTATGTATGTAGCTTTGAAACATAATATAAATACTTTTTCATTTCTATATCTCCATACCGATTGAACAATTATCCCGCTGGTATCTATGGAAGCAATCACAGCTGAAACCATTCATTCCATCAATGCAGATTCCATGGTTATTGCAACTTCCGGGTTTGCAGTCATTAATATCTAAAGATCAAACAATCATGGAATTATACTAAAATTAAAATATCAGAATCATCTTGCTTTGAATCAGATTTTAGTCTAAACGGAATGACTTGTTAATTTTATCAATGGCATCCTTAACGCTGAAATCGCATAACAAATGTCAGCGTTAGCTCACAAGAAAAAGGCAACACAACATTGATTTCTGCGGAAAATCCCGTTTCCTCTGGAAAGATAATTTTAAATTAGCATCAGCATGCCAAATTCCATAAGGTAATCCGTTTCTGTGAAATGAACACTTACTACGATGCTCCAAACGTACCTTTGTAAAATAACGATATTGAAATGACATCACTCTTAACCTAGGTGTACAGAAGCGCTCAGACTCTTCTTACTAGAGAGAGAGAGAGAGACAGACAGACAGACAGACAGACAGAGATCACTCAAAAAATATATGTTCTACTTAATTAATATGAAAGTATTTTAAATAGAATTTCAATAATTGCAATTAAATTCTTGTTAGCCAGTGAATGATGAAATAAGATGCAAATGATAAATCCATCGATAAATGTACGATACCTTTCGAAAGCGATATAGAACCTGCAACTAATTAATCTACAAGCTTTCTGTTACGGAAAACCTATGTGATCTTAATAATGTTGACTTGCTGAAATATTTACTCATCAGCATACCCTCTTCTTTGTGTATTTAAAGGAGTACTACTGCAAATTATTTTATAAATATGATATTCCACCTATGCAAACTGATGAAATTTTCGATACCATTCCAGCTATTTTGATGGAGATTTTCTAGCGGAAATTGTTGCTGTGCGCGAAGATCATAAGTTTTTCGCTTTCACAGTATTAACAACAATAACATTTGTGCATTTCTGTATTTTTTTCTCTTGATGTTCGATGATAGCATTATATCCATTACATGAAATCTTTAATTTGAATTTTTATGTTAGGGGTTTTATTGCGTTAACATGTAATTCTTGTAGCGATATAAATTAAAGATAATATAATATAATCTTTTGAAAAAATAAAAGTCGCTGGTTTTACATGGGAAACATGAACGATGCGAAGAACGTTGTGTCACGGAGTATTGCTAGTTAGATGCTGTTCGAGTTTGCGTCAATTCTATGTGGAATTGATGTTCGTGGAAAATTAAGGCTATGCAAATTGTTTCACAAGTTAAGGTGTTCGTCAAAATATAATTGCAAACTGTTAATTGATACACAGAGTTGATAGGTGTCACTTCCTATTGCCTATAGTCTGGCAAGCAGTTAAAATGGAACTGTCATATCGCCACTTTCAATCACCCTGATCATTTAACCAATCATCGAGCATAAATTAGACACACCTCCAGGCATTGCTTATAATAATAATAATACTGAGCACTTTGTATAGCGCCTAATCTTAAGAAGCTCTAAGCGCTTTACAACATTAGACAACACCTATAAGATAAAAACATATAATGATATGATTACATAAACAAACACCATGAAATTAGAAAACAAAAAAAAACATGCTGAGAATATTTAAGGTAGGAAACATTATTAGGTCATTAAGTTTGTTTTTGCAGTCGAAATAAGTGAGATTTGAGAGCAGTCTTGAATGGGATCACTGTGTCTTTGTGTCTAAGTTCAGTGGGCAATTCATTCCACGTTGCTGGGCACTGGTATGCAAAAGAACGCTGTCCATATGACTTTGTTTTCATAGTGGGAGTAATGAGTATACGATTGTCAGAAGAGGAGCGTAAGTATCTTGCTGGTGTCTACACATGGGTGAGGTCGGATAGGTATGTTGGACTAGAGTCCGACAGTGAAACGTAGCACAGAGAACAAATTTTGTGTTTGATTCTGGATCGAATGGATAGCCAGTGTAGGGTACACAGCAGCGAGGAGGTGTGCTCCGATCGTGGTACTCTAAGTATGAGCCGAGCAGCTGTGTTTTGAACTTTTTGAAGTTTCTGGAGCAGATATTGAGATGAACCAGACAGAACTGAGTTACAATAGTCCAGTCTTGAAAGTACTAATGAACACACAAGTGTTTTAGTGGCATCAACTGAAAGATATTTGCGAATTTGGCTGATGCGTCTCAGCTCAAGATATGCAGCCTTGCATATCTTGAGCTGCATATGTTCATGACATGTTGGTACAATGTGAGAGGTTTTTTGTTGTTGTTGTTGTTGTGGGGTTTAACGCCATTTTTCAGCACGATAGGCTATACATGGCGGCCAGTATTAATGGTGGAGGAAGAACCCGGAAAACCCCGGAAAGAACCACCGACCCACGAGAAGCTACTGGCAAGCTTTCTCACATGCCCACATTGGCTGAATCTTAGACTCGAAGCGCCGCAGACAGAGGTGAGATGGCAGTGATCCGTAACGAAGAGCGCTTTAGACCACTCGGCCACTCGGGGCCCCCAATGTGAGAGTAATGTCCAGAGGAACACCTAGGTTTCGTACTGATTGTGTGAATTTAATGTTGGCGTTGCTGATATGTATTGGTTGACGTAAAGGATGTGAATGAGAAAATCTTTGTGTTGTGATCAGAATGGCCTCAGTTTTATCATCATTCATCAGCAGCTTGTTACATGCACCTCTCTACACCTTGGATGGTAGCATCAACTTCAGTTGGGTGGCTAGATTTGTATATTTGGGTGTCATCAGCGTACAATTGCTGAGACACTGGATGATGATCTATAACACTTGAGAGCGACTGAGGGTATAGAATGAAGAGAACAGGTCCAAGAACAGACCCCTGTGGAACACCACAACATAGATCAACTGGGCTGGAGTGTATTCCATTTGCAGATATAATTTGTGTCCTGTTGACCAAGTAGGACCACAATAAGGCTGTATCATGAATGCCAAACACATGCTGGAGACGGTGAAGTAATATGTCAGGGTCTATTGTGTCAAATGCTGCAGACAAATCAAGGAGGGTGAGGACTGTAATCTTTCCGCTATCCAACGCAGAGAGAATGTATTAACTACTTTTAGAAGAGTAGTTTCAGTACTGTAGCAAGAGCGATATGCAGATTGTACATTGCTAAAAAGACTGTTTGAACTGAGATGAGATACAAGCTGGGATAGAACAACCTTTTCTAAGATTTTTGATATGAATGGGAGTTTAGAAACTGGGCGGTAGTTCTTTAAATCGTTATGGTCTAGTGTTGGTTTCTTCAGCAGAGGCCTTACAATGGCTGTTTTGAAAAATGATGGGAATTTCTCTGTTGAGAGAGAGGTATTAATAACATCAGTTAGTGAAGGCAATACTGGATCTAAGCACTCAAGTAGCAGTGATGCTGGAATTGGATCAAGTTCACATGACTTTGGTGCACTCTTCATCAGGATTGTACGTACGAAGTCCATAGAGACAGGTTCAAATGCTGCTAATGGTTGCCGCTCAAATTCTGTATCCCAGCTGTATGGTGACGACGAGTCAATTGAAATTGTGGTGTCAAGCTTATCTCTAATGGTTTGTACTTTGTCACGGAAGAAATTTGCAAACATGTCCGGAAGGTCGACTGGAGAGAAGGTAGTTGGAAGTGGTGTACATTTGTTCCTTGACATTAGCTTGTTAGTAATCTCGAAGAGCTCTTTGCAGCTGGAACTTTTCATGATCTTAGTAGTGTAGTGAGCTGATTTCGCTGCATGGACTATATTTGTGACATTCTTCTTAGCGGCTTCATATATTTGCTTTCTGTTCGAAAGCCAAACCCTCTCAGCTTTACGGCGGTCTCTTTTAGCAGTGCGAAGCTGGTCCCTAACACTGCTATATCATGGAGAACACTTTTGAACTGATACTCTGCACTTGGTAGCTGGGCCATGTTTGTCGAGCAATGAACGTAGGCAGTTATCGAGTTGTTCTGCTGTAGGAGGTAATCAGGTTGTTAGGTTTGCTTGGATGTCGTGCATTAGTTTGGTTCTATTTATCATACGGAGGTTTCTTTTAGTAGCAGATAAAGGTGGAGGCTTAGGGACTATTGCGTCAAGATGGCATATAATGCAGAGGTGATCTGATGCAAGGTCATGGGATACCAGGGAGGACCGTAGAATGTTATCATCAGGTCTATGAAGAATCCAGTCTAAAATGTGACCATGTTTATGGGTGGGTTTGTTAACTGACTGTTTGAGGTTGAAAACATTAATGGAATCTATGAGTTTTGATGTGTCTGGGTTTCCGGGACAGTCAAAGTGAAAGTTGAAATCTCCAAGAATAATCAGGTTACCACCTATCGAATTTCCATACTCCATGAGATTCGGAAACTAATCCAAAAAGAGAGATTCAGCCAGCTTGTTTTTTTCTACTCGGAGGAGGGCGGTATAGGCAGAAAAAATGGAGTGACCTTTGCTCCAGTGTGAGTGTGGATTGGACTAGTTCAAACGATGTGTGGTCGAAATTGAATGTTATGGTGTGGTTAAGACGTTTGATCATGGAGTTCTGTGTGATGACAGCAATTCCACCTCCGCGAAAGTTACGGGGGAACGACTTGATGGAGTAACCAGTGGATGTTAGATCCGCACACTTGGGCTCATCGCCTGATGTTTTTAGCCATGTTTCTCTCAAGATAAAGACGTCAATATTCTGGTCGTAGATAAAATTAACTATTTCTGTGTGCTTTTCCGGTGGTCCTACTGACTGGGCAATAGGCAGAGGTATCTCTTGGATAGTTGACACAAAGGTTGACGAATTAATAGGGATTTCAATTAGGTTATCTAAATTGACGGTGAAATTATTTTAAAATTGTTGAGCCGAAATAAGGGAGATAACTGGAATTCTTCTTCCTGTTCTACGCCGGCCAGCTTTGAAACAACATTTCTTTTTCGCTTCTGTTTACATTTAGGTAATGATGAATGTAGTCCCAGTTCGTTTAGTCTAGAGCACGATGTAGTGTGTAGAGCCATGGGGTGATCATTTAAAGCAATTAATGAGGGTCCATCATAGCATAAACGGGTTGACTGGAGAGTATCACGTGATGGCGATTTGTTCAAAAAACAGTGGAGCAAGACAGCTGAGAAAAAGTCTAATTGTTCTCATTTCCAAAACAAGGAGATGAAGAAACACATACGAATTGAATAGCCAATACATAATGAACACCATAACGTAGATGAAGACAGGCAACAAGCACAAATATCACAAAAACGGCACTATAAAACGGAACAACTGCTTCAAGCCGGTTAAGCGATAGCGGCAATCTTGATCATGTCCGTTATTTTCCCCCGACAAGCTGCTTGTGGCAGTAATGAATTGATTATTATATATATTTACAAATTTTTCAATGATTTCTTGATTTCGTGATCGATATGGGTAAAGAGAAGTTAATGGGAGCATTGTCATTCTGACAGTCGATATCCAGACCGTCTAAATAGAGGACTTAGATTATTCCTTTCCCGAAACGTATACGGAACTCAGATGGATACTGACTTGTAGTCGCGTTTACGATCAGCTGAATATAGACACAGTGATGGTAATCACAACGTGTTTGTTTGCAGAAAAGCATAATCCCGTTGATAGCTTGAAGAAAAAATTGAAATTGAACAACATATGTAAAAATAAACGTGTCTAGAATAGGGGTGGAGAACCCTCTAACTTTCGGGCTTTGATTTATGTTATTTTGTCTTCGATAGGAAGCACATAGTCCCAAACTGCATTTATTAAAAAGTTTTAAAATTTGCACTTTAATTATAGCTTGTCCAAGATATAATGACTTATCATCTCGATTATTCAGACACTTGTGTCACTCTTTACTTTTTTGACTCGGCTGAAGAAGGTGGGGATACAAATTTGTAATTAATAATAAAGAAATACAAAAACAGCGGTTTCAGATAATCTTATTAATGATATATTAATCATGCATTTACATGTTTACATCAACAGGCATAATTGATCAAAATTTCATCTGAAAAACAGCAGAACTTTAAAATTATTATGTAAAACAGTATACTTATAAGTAGTAATTATTTACGATTTTGTTATTAATTTAAATTTACTTACCTCCATGGCATGATAAACATAAGCCAGATAAAGTTCAAAAGGATAAGATTATATGCTAGATATATTAGCTTCTTTTGGAGCGTATTTCCTTTTATATAAATAAGTCCTCAAACAGCATTAAAAAAATTTGTTTTATTTCCTGAAAAAACACCTAAGTTATTACTTTACGAACTTATGTTCAAATGTAAATATTGTCTACTGAACTATAATTTATGCAACTTTTTAATTTTACATTTTCAAGAATAATGCAAATCACGTTTAATAAACATACCACTTAACTGAAATATACTTCTTTGCCAAATACTTCATGTTTGTCGGAGGTTAACATACCGTCATGTCACACGATTTTGTAGGCGAAGCTTCTCGCGAAATGCCATTGAAGTACTTTAGGAACTTGCTCATCTTGGAACGATTGAACTCAAAATGTGGATTTGATCTTGACCGGGCAGTTCGGTCAAGGTCAAACTTCCACACATATTATTGCTACAGAAATATATCAACGACGACAAGTATGAATTTCCTGATGACGGTGATGCGTATATTTTTTCAGTCACGGGTCCCTGTATCATCTTTTAGATTATGATATAGTTTATAATTTAAGTGATTTGGGTCTATGACAGTTGGAGTTTAAATTTTTTAATTCAGTGGCTAGATAATATGATAGTAAAGTACATGAACACTTCGTCCCAGGACTCTCATTCATAGCAAGGTGATCGTTAAGGTCGAAACAACAACTAAGTCGGTCAAGTATGCTACGCCAATATGAAGAAACATCGCATGGAATTAGTAGTGCAATTGTCCTGTAGATAACTATCATGCACGCCATAACATTTGATTGGATGATAAATACAAGATGCATGTTGACGGCCAAGGTATTTTGAAATGGAACAATACGGTTTAAATTGTTCGAAATATTACACTGAATTAAATTCTGTTGATTTGATGCGTATATAGTTGCTATATAATGACAATACACGCCACGTATTCTATTCTTCAGATATAGCATTCGTAAGAGTCGTCGAAAAGAATTTATTTATTTGTTCGTTGGATAAAGAAGAGTGGAGACTTTTTAATTTAAACAGTCAGTACCTTGAAGAGTGTATTACTGTATTCAAAGATTTGATTATCTAACTAATTCTATTGGATTTGTGAAACTTTCAAGGACTTAAGTTGTTCACGGGATTACATTGAAATAAAAAAGTGGATTAATAACTGTAATAATTCAGTGGTGTTAGCACATAAACATACTAGAACCGTCATTCGAAATACATACGAACAGCTTCCAGATTAGTGAAAAATTGATAGTACAATTATAGGAATACATTCCTACTGTGAGGTATTTTTTATTTCTTCACTTATTTTGTACAAGTCTGATAAATATCAAAACCAAAAGGATCTCTTGAACTTGTTGAACATAACAGACATGCATGATCGAGTAATTTACCATTCCCAGCTCGATGAAGTGTTCGAGCTGATCGCGATAACATTTATACGGCAATATCCGACATTGTGGAAAACGGTCCTATCTCAGAGTGATTATTCAGCAGAACTAACGTATATGGGAATTAATGTTAATGTAATGTAACTAGATTTGCTGAGATTTGTTCGCTTGGATTTCATAGAGATGTTCATTCGGTTATCCCTTCATGGTTTGGTCCACGTTTTAATCCACTAGACGATGACGAAACCTGATAGAAATAAACGCGAATCTGTGCTGTTGAGATTTAGGCTGGATCAAAATAACTTGACCGGGTTAACTGTCGGTGAGATAATTATTTGAAATAAACCTCAGAAAAAGGCTTGGTGACCTAACACGATTATGGAGCAAGTCTCAGTGACATGTCCGCAAAAGGCATCGGAAGAACAATTATCGGCGATATACCATTGGTGATATTATCAGATTATAAACGTCGTTGTCAGCGATTAGTAATCGACGAGGCAGTATTGGGTTTTATCATTGAAAATACTGCATGCAAAGGTGTGCTTTGGGGGTCAAAACTGTACATTTACCAAGCGAATAACCACTCGGATATATACCTGAATATTACAACGGGGAAAATCCGCAATACAATCATTTTAAGATCACCGATGATCGGATACGTAAGGATCAGCTTGTTATAGATGATTAACGGATTTCCAGGTGAAGTGGCTCGAGTTGTTAATGATCACTTTTATATTAGAATACAAAGTTTACCATCGCGAATGACTAAAATTGATAATCATCAGATATCGTGAGTGGTCGCGAATAACCATCGACGGCAACCATGAATGCGCTGATCCGTCTGAACTGATAACTCTTCCGGATACTGAGGAATCAAGCAGGAACAAATACGCGTTTGCCAAAAAAATCAGATTATACCACGGTGAATAAATAGTTTTGTAAGAGCTAACTTGCCACGCAAACATCCGTCGGTAAATGATCAAATTTCACGACACAAAGTTGTTTATTTGAAGTACTGACTCCCACTCGTATACTCGCGAAAGACATTTGAAATAACATATACGTTCAATCGTAATCTATCATAGTTATCATCTGGGATAAGATTTTTACCATACCGAGCGCGGTGTTAAAATTATGTTCAGCGTCTCTGACAACCAAACAGGCAAGGGGCATTACATGTTGTGATCGCGGTCAACCCCCAGTTGGAGGTGAATCACCTCATCAATGGTTGGTCGAGAACACAAATTGTTGTGTTCAATGTAACGCTGAAATGTTATGGAAATATTTTCTTAATGATCCTAAAACAATTTACCGTGTTCCGAATTAATAACCAGCTTGGTCATATACGAGAGAATGTTATACTGATTTGTCTTAACTGTAACCGCGGCAGGGGTGCTGCTGCTTTATAATTTAGCACGTAACATCCATCTGGAAGGGAGCTGTGTATCAACCAAGATTATCAGTAACTGATCGCTAACAATTCCGCGCTGAGTCACCGTTGAATCCAGTCCATAAATTGCAGGTTTACCTGCTGTGAGTCTGACCACTGCGGAAATTCTGTGCTTGGTAATACTCCAGACGGGATCGGTTGCCCTTTTTTACATCCTACCAGTTCACCAGGTGCAGACAGATACCTGACCGCTACTTTACAGCCTGATACAGGTTTGTTATCTGTGACTCGTTGCTGAAGCTGAGATTTTTTCTAGTGGCATCGGCGGTTTCATGCAATCGCGCTTGTAACTTCATTGTAAAATACTGTTACGACACTACTATGCCCTACCACCCATTCGCCAGATCGCACTTCGCTTTTCGTGTTACCCCGCTGTATTAATAGTTCCTGAGCATACTGATGTACAAGCAATCATTCGGCAGGTGCTCGAATAAATCGTTCAACAATTACTTGATCATGTTTTATTTCAGCGCATATATTTTGAAATTTTACATTGTGTCGCTCCATCGACGATGATACTACTCTAATAAATTATTTACCGGATCAACTTGCAACACCCGTAGCCAGCGTAATGGACTCCGTATGTAAATGTGCGCCTAAATGCATCAAAGATGCCTCTTGCTGTTTTTGTAGATAGCGGTTTTGTTTGTATGTGCTTGGAACATTAATGACGATTAACTGATACTTGTATTTGTGTGTACTGGATTGCCGTCCGCGTATTGTATCGTGCTATAAAAGCAAACATATGTTTAATGAACTGCGTTTCTAGTTTTAATTTCAAACCATCCCGGCTGGGTTTTATTTTGGGTTTGTTAGATAAATATGATATATTACCTGTCGGGACAATCATGCCCCGCTGAAGTTTGCTTGTTGACGCGCAATGCACTAGCTAATTTGTTAATCGCTGAGGTTCCTTTCCAGTAACAACCTGGGAAATCATAAATCGATTCCATAACTACTAAAAATTTATCTTTAATCTCAGTACAATGTATAATGGTTATTACATGTTAACTATTGTGCGAGTTTTTCTCTTACACTTGCATTGCTGATTTTCACACATGAATTAACCGCACATCAGCCTTACGACTTTTCTTTAAATCTCTATTTTTGCAGATGAGATCGTGATGATAACACGCAGCATCAGTTTGGTTAAGTGGTTTTTTATCTGCGTGTTGTTTATTTTACTTATGTAATGGTATATCTAATAAAGTACCAAGACCACAATAATTATATACTGGAAAGTGTTTTTAACGAGGATAATTTGCCTATGGTGTCCCTGGTAATTTATCGAGGAACGCAGCAATATCACCACCGGATACCTTGCTGATACATGAATACTTTTTACTACTACATCGTACACTTATACTTACGACTGCGTGTTTGTTATTACTTGCCATTATCATACTGGGATTGTTAGTTTCGCGCTGGGCTTGATTCAAGTTTTAAACCTGATTGATTTACCTGTAATTTAAATGTCAAAACCGATCACGCGTAGACCTCAGCGAGCATCGTATTTTACATGAATATCCCATCTTGACCTAAAGACCCTACCTACTCATGAAATGATTTACAAAAGAATATAGCCGAGCTCCAGGTGATGCTTATCAATGGTATTTCCTGGAGATTATATATAAAAGGGCCATTTTAAGCTGTTATTGATATAGAGAATCTCTGTTGGGGTTTGGGACGAGACAAGGAAATCCCAGTCAAGGGTTTATATTATTTAGGCTTGCCCGAGTGGGGAGACGTATAATATAAACCCTCGACTGGGATTTCCTTGTCTCGGTCCAATCCCCTACGTAGATTATTTTTCTCACCCAATATTTTCCTTTAAAGAAAAATAAAGAATTCTGCACTAGTTTTCACGTTCAATGTTTACATGCGGCAAAATATAAATATGTCAATGAGGGCTGTGGTGTGACCGTTGCGTCCGAAGTACACAGTTTATACGCGTGAGCAAGGAAAAATAACAACATAAAACGTCATATAATAATGAGATATTATCACATTTAATAAATGGATGTTATATGAAATTGACAATAAATAATTAATATTTATTACAAGAAACTGTTTTATTTTCATCAGTTCTAATTTTGAAAAGTTATATTGTAAATAATAAAACGAAATTGGCTATTCAGCTCTACTGTAGTTATACTAAGCACAAGCTGTAACGAAGAGTAACATCTTTCTTTAGATTATTCATGGGTAATTAGAGATCTGTGTCGCTATTGTATATAACTATTCTTTTCTTTGGAGGAGGTGAAGCTGTGAGTGACATACTTGTGTTGTCCTTATATTGATTGTAAAATTACCCGGTGTATAATAGACCCTCCAAAAACGGACTCTAGCGGATAACCATGTGCTAAACTTTCCAGTTCACGGATTCTTTGAACATTTATTTTTCTGTCCTGGAAATATGGCAAGTGCTACAGTGAAATTTGCTTATGGATTAATGTGTTGACGGATAAATGATTCCTTCTGGCTGGTAAGTGTATTTATTTGTCATTAAATATTGTAGGTTTATTTTGATTCAACCGGGGCACAATGGAGATGCTTAACAAAATTAGAAAAAAGCATGTTTCATATAACACTTTTCTAACTGTTACTAAGTTTTCCGTAGTTGTTAAGAGAGTTGTGAGGCTATGAAGTGTATAGGTTTCTATATGCATGGATCAGAGTTTCCTGTTATATTGTTCATTTCACACAGCATTGAGAATTGTGAGGCTATGAAGTGTATAGGTCTATATATGCATAGATCAGAGTTTCCTGTTATACTGTTCATTTCACACATCATTGAGAATTTTATCCTATCTGTAGCACAGTCATTTTCAGGTCAGCGTCATTAAATGTAGCTAACAGTATATATTTGTTTCACACGAAGTATTTGTAACTAGTTAGGTAGCTTTAGCTACATTTAATAACGCTGATTTAAAGATGTACTGAGCTAGGCCTGCATATAGGATAAAATTGACTGTGCTGTGTGGAACGAACAAGAACAATACCAAAAAGCTCGACATCATATGCGCTTGTCTTTGTATCTCTCGAAATATTTTTGTATGGTGTGTTCTCAAAGATGGATTCAGCTTAAGTTGCTATGTTTTTGTTATATATTTATTGCTGTTGTTGTTGTTGTTTGATTTTGGTACAGCTGCGTCAGGCACAGCAGAAGACAAGGGTTTCTTTGTTTTAAAGTAGTTCTGAGCGCGTGGACCCCTTAACTGAGACGACTGGTCTGAGATGACTAGAATGAGACAGGAAAGTAAGGTTAGCAAAACAAGTAGATTTCTCTGTCCCATGGGTGAGAAAAGGGTAATATCACCCAGTGATTATTTCTATTTCTTTGGTCAACAAGCACATCACAAAAACTGGATAAAAAAGTAACCAAACTGATGAATCAGGCAGAGAAGAACTACTATCAGTCGGCTTTAGAAACTAATTGCAGTAAGAATTTTATGTTTGCCGGTAAGCGTTCCACAACTTTATCCAAATTCCAGCAACTTAGCCAGGAAGGGCAGATTATTGATAGGAATGTTGAAATAGCAAATACATTCAACGAATGTTTTGTCAATATATCCTTCAGAATTAAGGAAAGCATTGTCAACTCTAATTACAATGAACAAAGAAATTTTTGTTCAGAAAAAATCCACCTGTTACAAAAAAAATAATATTTCTGCAATACCAAATAGAAACGTTTTGAAATTTTTGTGAAATATTGCAACAAGGGAAACAACAGGTCCACATTTTAATGGATCACGCCTCCTGAGGGCTGCATCAGGTATACTATCTGCCAGCATGGCTTACATATGGTATCTAAGGATATTCACCTCAGTGTCTCCCCAGACACGGACATTTGCAAAGACTGGCAACAAGAAGACCCATATCTATCTTGCCCACCTCTGTCCAAACAACTTGAAAAATATGTTCTTGACAATTTTTTTATATAAATATCAAATTTTAACTTACTTCATAAAAACCAGTCAGGGTGCAGAGAAAACCACTCCTATGAAACAACCTTGGTCTCAAGGATAGATTGATGGATTACTGACTTAGATCAAGGGAAATTAGTTGGATCCATACAAGTTGATCATAGAAAAACTTTTGACCTTGTTGCTCATGATTTTTTTAAAAACGAATTGTGCATTTATCAATGTAACTTTTCAACGATTGATTGGTTTGCATCATACCAAACAAAGAGAAATCAGTGTGTCAAAATAAAATGCAGTATTTCTAAAGAAGAAACACATACATGTGAAGTACCACAAGGATAAAAACTAGGTCCTCTGCTATTTCTCATTTTCATAAATGGTCTGTCACTGAAATATAGGCAACTGTATTTCATCTACTGACTTATATGTAGATAATACCGCTACAGATTTCAAACGGCTAAAATCTGACCTAGAGGTCTTCTTAGATAACCTGACTTAGAACATATTTCTGATGCATGGAAAATTGCATGAAAGTAAACGCAGACAAGACTAAAGTATTAATGATTACTACTAAACAAAAGTGAGCAAAATTGGAAAATCAAATGAAACTTAAGTTGAATGATATTTGCCTACTACTGGTCGCCTGTGATAAAATCTTAAGGTGATAGTTGACAATTAGCAATTGAATGAACATATTAAGATCATGTCACATAGTCAATTCATGTCTGTAATTTGTTAGAAAGATACATACATACATACATACATACATACATACATACATACATACATACATACATACATACATGCATGCATACATACATACATACATACATACATATGGAAAAACACAGTCATATATACAGACATGCATACTCATCTCATGAAAATGCTTCTTGATAAATACCGTATTCGCAAAATTGTCCATAGTAATGGTCGGTGGTACACTCGCAATAAAACGGGCTTTTATCATCTGGGTTTTTGCAGTTACCTCTAAGACACGGTGTCTTTGAACATGGATCTGAAATTCGTATATAAAATTATCAGTGCATTACACAAACACTTGTATAAACTACTGGTTAATTACATGAATGAATACTACTACAATTATGCGAATGTATTTTCCGTTTGCTTAGATGGCTCTAATCAGTACATAGCAAATGAATGGCCTTTGTTCAGTATTAAACAATTAATTACAGTATATAAATGAAATGTGAATCTAATAAATTAATCAAGTACTTCACAGATAATCTCTTTAATTTTGAAAAGTTGTCCAACCGTATATACATACAATGAAATGAAATGAAAAGAAGTTTTAATAAGAATAAGGGTAGATATAATACATATTACCAATATATAGGCTTCGATATGTCTAGAAATGGAAATGAGAAAGTTCACGTTTTGCATACCTCTAAATGGAACCAAAATTATGGATAACAAAGAGCAATGTTTACCATGAAGGATCATATTTACACTGGAAATGAAGACAAAGTGTTATCAAGCACGTTACTTCCTTATATGAATCTTGTTTTAACTTTTTGTCTACTATGCCTGTTTACATGTAACTATAAACAACAAAGTCTGAAATCTATTGAGCTAAGACATACTTTTATATACTGAAGTCAAACAAACAAAATCATCAAACGCATATATTTTTGTCAGACACAGTGGCACTTTAATCTTAAAAGTTTGAACAAAAATTATTCTGATTAAACAATGAAGAGGATGGATTGGACAGTCGACAAAAGGATGATTGCTATAATGATGTCTCTTCCTTTTCAAGTATCTATTAAACGTGATAATGTAGCTGAAAGCCTAAATTGGACTCTGTCATTGCAATAATACCTGGAGGTATAATCCTTGGATTTATGCATGTTTCGTCACTAAGTTTTCTGAAATAGATAACAGTGAAACCCAATACAATGCATATATAAAAATGATAAAATGTTTGAAGAAAATGTATTTTGTGCTTTTGACAAATATTGGACAATATGCTTCACTAACATCAATCTCTAACTACTTTATTAATGTTCCCCCGATTGAGAGACGTCAAAAAGATATTGGGAAATTAATTGATAATTTAGCCAGTAGTGAGAGAACTATTG
The DNA here is from genome assembly GCA_028554795.2 of Sinohyriopsis cumingii. Taxonomy (NCBI): domain Eukaryota; kingdom Metazoa; phylum Mollusca; class Bivalvia; order Unionida; family Unionidae; genus Sinohyriopsis; species Sinohyriopsis cumingii. The sequence continues at coordinate 464,310 of JAPYKE020000181.1, forward strand.
ACATCGCAAAAGTGGCCCCAAATAGGCATCGCAATAGTGGCAATATTAAACGTAGAACTGCTTTCTCTCTACAGTAGAAAATACTGGTCCATTTTAAAGTCTTTTATCATATTGTGTTCGTTATAGGCCCAGATATTTCTAACTTAAAGTATTTTTATACCAAAAGAACAAGTTAATTATGTTATGTGAACCATATTAAATGTTTTCAAAATAGGTCCTGTAACATTAATGTATGCCCGATAAAAAGACTACCGATGTTTTTTTATTTCGAAGATCCAACAGAATATGCTCAAAGAAAGGAAAAATTAAGAGAATTTCCAAGTTTAAAAATGATAGTACGGAAGAAACACAAAACACCTACCAAAAACAAACACAGCAACAATGGAATTAATTCTTTGTTTTCTTTCATTAATCGCACTTGATATTTGATGCATCTATGTAGAACCCAAAATTACATTTGAATCCTTCTTTTGTAACGCTGACAAAAGTTAAACGTCATGTCATAGTTAATGTTCTATTGTTTAATTCTATTAGTTTTTTGTGATTGCGTGTTGCTAAACAAAAAGCGAAAACCGTCATTTGGTCTTAATATAAGGGTGAAAGTTAACTTTTTATCCTTGTACTGGATTATAAAGACGCAAAAGACAGCCTAATGAAGTGCATGTCTTTAAAGTGTGAAGACAACGTCATGATTAATATGTAGAATACAAGGCCTGCCATTCGTTTACAGCGTATATCAGATATGAAATGTGCGTTGCTAGGAAGCAATCATACTAGAATGGAATGCTTAGCCAATCTTTAGTGTTGTGTTAAAGAAAACATACAAACGCTATCCATATTTCATTTTGTTAATCAGATTCGCCTATTTGTGACTGTATTATGAACTTTCTATAAACTGTTTCTGTGTGTCATTTTTAAATGTTTCTCCACAAAACGCATTTGCACAATATTTACATTAGTTGTGTCCTAGTCAAACAATAGACGCAGTTCATATTTCATTTGGCAATTTAGATTCAATGCGATTTATATGTGTTGTTATAGTTAATATTTTTGAAGGTGCGGTGTTTTATACGTAATTTAATGATAAATTTTCTGCATACCTTCATTGGTTTAATATGATTCCCTTCAACATTCAATTCTATAAAGACAATATTTTCTTTAGCATGGCTAAGTAAATAGGTCAGATATGTCAGTAACCGGTATACATATGAGGGCACATATTTTATTACAAAAGTGTAGAAACGGATATGTGCATAAAACTAAGAATGTGATTCTTATATTTGGAATATTGGAATATGCAGAGAAGTTACTTGCAGCTAAGTTTGACCCTGTGTGCACACGTGTGTTACCTAAATGATATTGTCAGTCTCCGTAAAGCAGCCGGGTGGTCCAAAACTAAGCAATGTTATTCAGTTTAAAATATATTTGTATTTGCTTTGGAAACGTTCAATGAAATTGAAATATGACGTAGGAAGTATGTATGTATGCATGTTTAAAAGTTTACTTTCCGACTTCATTCCAGTACGAATAAATATGAGAGAGACAGAGCCAGAGAAAGACTCACTCAGAAAGAGAAAGACTCACCCTGTTGAGTCCTGGGCATAAAAACATAAGGTTGGAGAACCGCCTGTCAAATGTCTAACGGTGATGTCAATTTTAGCAATACCAGTTTCATTGTTTATAAGTTCGGTGTCATTGTTTGCCCATTCTACGTAATACGTGCTTTGCCAAATGGATGTTATATAAGCGCTGCAATGAAATAACACTTTAAAGGTAAAATCACTTTTTAAATACGTCAACTGAAACTGAGATCTTCAAAAAAGGATATGAGAGTTATCGACAAAATAAAAACATTTATTCTTCAATAGGAGCTATTTCGTCCTACTTTGAGCATTTTTCTCAGACCGTCTACAATAGTGACTTATTCTTAAACAGTAATTTATATCTGAATGTTATTGTTGTCTGCGAATGTTGCTTCCACCAATTTGTCTAACTATGATTGTGATAAAATATGCAATTGGATGAATGATTACTAATCAGGCCCCTCCAAGGAAACTGAATGGCATGGTGTTTTACGAGCACCATTTAATACCATATTAAATTGAATGCATACAGTTTCATTAATCAGGGTTACATTTAGTATCCATCCACATTTTGTGCTGGTCAATATTTATGCAAAGCAAACAAATGAAGATAGTGAACTTTCTTACAGATTTTTATATTAGCTTCAGCGCATGGCTTCACAAGTTGTATCATGCATTTTGAAAAACCAGCGACAATTTATCTGAGACAGCTTGGGTTCATTTTCTATTGAAAAACACATAGAAAAATCCCAGTAAAATGTTCTGCGATTAAATACATAAATTTTGACATCAACATTTGCAAATGCAGAACAACTATGACATTGCATACAACTTTTTATATGAATATGCATATCGAGAAAGTAAGTAATCTACAGCTAATTCTTAATCGGTTTCGGTTTAGAGCTATTTGTTATGATCAGCACATTGTCCATATATCACATAAACTAAATATGATTAAAACCGTCTGCTTTAATTTTACCCAGCAGCCTGTCCTTTCGTCCATCCATATGACTTTGTAATTTGTCTCGCCATGTATTTATTTACTATACAATCTTGACTAAGAAGGACACTTTCCACAAGGCTAGGTAATTGGATTCCGTAAATTATAATAACTTCACAAACGCCTTCAACCAATGTTCTTTACAGGTAGGATTATTCAGTTTAATATCACACATTACTCAGTCTAATATCACTCGTTATTCAGTTGTAATCACACACTATTCAGTCTAATTCAGACATTGTTTAGTCTAAATTCACAATCGTATATCTCAAGCATGTATTTATGCCTAAAATATTAAAATCAGCATGAATAATTCAAGTACAAATAATGAAGTTATGCTTCTTTGAATTTGTATATATTATATAGTGCCAGCTAAATTTGTGAAATACATTAGTGCACACTGTCCGTCAAGATAACCATTGTCCCTGTGATAATTTAATGCCTAATATCTATTTGCATTTTAGAGTAAATTTTCCTTTGTATGTGGATGTCGAAATATTACGTTTATATCAGTTTGTATTTAACTAAGGTGAAATTTCAGTGTATCTAAATACCATTCTGAATATTGGCTTGTAACTCCGCCAAGGACGGTCCCAAGCCCGGCTGAAAAAGGAGGAGGGTTGGGCGTGGGGCTAGCAACCTCACCCGTTAAAACAACTCTTGTTACGGAAACGACAACAAGGGAACAAACGACAACCGGCGCTGGGAGCGAAGCAGACCAGGCAACTGGCTCTATGACGGATGGAGAACAAAACCGCAAGGACGTCCCCATCCCGATAGCGGAATTCCTGACGCCAAAAGCATGGATCAGAGTTGGCTGCTGAAACGTGCGAACGCTCAACCAGACTAGAAAACTGGCACAAGCAGTGAGCGAGTTGAATCACTACAACTTGACCCTCATGGGTGTAAGAGAAGCACGATGGACTGGTGCCGGCAAGCAGAAGTTGAACTCCGGAGAAGTCATCATCTGGTCCGGAAGGAAGGACAATGAACACCGGGAAGGGGTCGCCATCATTATCAGCAAGAACAAGACCAATACCGTTCTACAGTGGAAGCCAGTGAACGAGCGCCTGCTGTACGTCAGGATGAACTCCAAGTACGCCAAGCTGTCTGTTGTTGTGGCCTATGCACCAATAGACGACGCGGAAGAAGAGGACAAAGACAACTTCTACGACGCTCTTCAAGCCATTTTAGAGGACGTCCCTCGACATGACGTGCTGTTGCTACTTGGCGACTTCAACGCTAGGGTCGGCTGCGACAATAAAGACAGAGAGAGGACCATGGGGCGCCATGGAGTAGGTGTCATGACCGACAACGGGGAAAGACTGGTCAACTTTTGTGAAGAGAATGACTTGGTCATAGGAGGGACCCTGTTCGAGCACAAGGACATCCACGAGCTCATATGGACTCACCAGACGGCAGAACTCAGAACCAGATCGACCACATCATCGTCAATGGCCGATGGAAACACTCCCTGCAGGATGTGCGAGTGATGCGGCACGCTGACATAGGCAGCGACCATAGTCTTCTGGTGGCCAAGGTGACTTTGAAGCTTAGGAAAGTTAGGATAGGGGTCTCCAGGAATCAGCGCTTCGATGTGGCCAAGATGAAAGATCCAAAAGGGAAGGAAGAGTTTAGGCTGGCCCTAAGGAATAGGTTTAGTATTCTAGAAGATGAGACAGCGCTGACCATCGACAATTTCAACAGAGCAATGAAGGAAGCAGGAGAAGTAGTTTTAGGTTATAGGAATAGTAAGAAGACAGAGTGGATATCAGGAGAGACGTGGACTCGCATAGGCGAGAGAAGACAGATTAAGAAGAGACTTTTGGACGCCAAATCACCAAGACTGAAAGAGAGAATTTCGAAGGAGTATAGAGGAAAAGAGAAGGAGGTGCAGAAATCAGCAAGGAGAGACAGGAGAGAATACACAAAGAAACTGACAAAGGAGGCGGAGGTAGCAGCAGAGCAGAAAGACATGAAGACGGTGTACCAGAACACCAAGAAGCTGAAGGGCGACTACGGCCAGCACCACGACCTTCCAGTGAGAGATGAAGATGGAACTCATGTCACAGTGGAGGAGGAGAAGCTGAAGAGATGGAAGTAACACTTTGAGTCCATACTGAATCGCCCAGACCCACCAGTACTCGCCGACATTCCTGAAGCAGAGGAGGACCTTGACATCAACTGCGATGACATCACTGTTGAGGAGGTCAAGCAGGCCATCCACAAGCTGAAGAATGGGAAGGCACCTGGCGATGATGGAGTATGTCCCGAGATGCCGAAGGCAGAAGACACAAAGACACCGCAGCTTCTTTGCCAGAGTCTCCAAAAGATCTGGGATAGTGAAGAAGCACCGAATGACTGGAAAACATGAATCATCGTCAAACTTCTCAAGAAAGGAGATCTGGGGAACTGCAACAACTGGCGAGGAATCACTTTACTATCCATCTCCAGTAAGATTTTCAGTCGCATCATTCTCCAACGCATCACAACAGCTGTGGACGGCATCCTACGCCAGGAACAGGCAGGCTTTAGGAAGGGCAAATCCTGCATCGACCACATCTTCGTTCTGAGACAGATCCTTGAGCAGTCCCATGAGTGGAATGGATCCCTTTATGTGGTCTTTGTGGACTTTGAGAAGGCCTTCGACAGCCTGCATCAAGCCTTCTGTGGAAGATCCTACGACACTATGGCATCCACCAGAAACTTGTCAACGTCATCAGGTCCCTGTACGAGAACTTTGAGTGCAGAGTCTTCCACAACAACCTACTCACTGAACCATTCAAGGTGGAAACCAGAGTGAAGCAAGGATGCATTCTCTCGCCGATCCTCTTCTCACTGGCCATTGACTGGATCACAGAGGGCAGGAGGCAAGGAATACAGTGGATGCTGACCTCAATGCTGGATGACCTGGATTATGCCGACGACATCGGGTTGCTGGCAAGCAGACACCAGGATATCCAACAGAAGACACAACAGTTGGTACAGACAGCAAGCACCATAGGTCTTCGAGTCAACATAGGGAAGACACAAGTCTTGAGGAAGAACACTAGAGTGGGCGACCCAATCACCATCAACGACCAGCCTCTGCAAGAAGTAGACTAATTCACGTACCTGGGCAGCAAGGTCGCCACGGATGGAGATGGCACAAGGGAAGTCACCACAAGATTCAGCAAGGCCAACCATGCCTTCGCAATGCTGAAGCCCATCTGGAGGACAACAAACCTCAGCGCCCACACGAAGATCCGTATCTTCAAGAGCAACGTGCTGAGCGTCCTTTTGTACGGGTCAGAGTGTTGGAAGACCACTGCTAACATAGAACGCAAGTTTGAAGTCTTCCAGACCAAGTGCCTGCGACGGATCATGAGGATCTTCTGGCCAAACATGATCTCGAACGAGGAACTCGGGCACAGAGCGGACGCAAGCACCATTGCTGAGACCATTGCAACTCGTCGATGGAGATGGCTCGGCCACGTCTGCAGAATGCCCCCTGACTCACTACCAAGGGTGGCACTGAGATGGACTCCATAGGGGAAAAGGAACCGTGGCAGACCCAAAGAGACCTGGCGCCGAACCGTGGAGCGAGAACTCAAGACCAGAGGCCTCACCTTGCAGACCGCCTCCATAACAGCAGCCGACAGACCAAAATGGTGCTCCCTTGCTGTCGCCTCAAGCACCAGACGGCGCAGAGAGGATTGATTGATTGATATTGGCTTGTATTTCGATTGGGGGACATTTAACAAGATGGTAAAGACTCTTCTGGAAGTCACAAAAATGATTTAGGTTGAAATTTGAGTTAAAACAATCCTTTGCCATAGAAAGCAACATAGTTTATATACACGTATTGAACTCTGTCGTAGATTAGTGGCGAGATAATGCATAGACTGTTGGATAAACAAGAGAGGATGTTGGGAATATCAGACTATCATATTATCTTTAAAACTAATTTATAATTTTCACCCACAACTTATGCTAATCAAATTAAAATTTTGAAAATTTTAAAGGTTAAAGGAGAATGTATGAAGTGTGAAGTATTAATTACACCACCGGGCTTTTGCATTACACAATCTTCTCTATTCATCTTTTGATAAAGGTTACCGATTGCAAACCTATTTTTCAGCATTATTTAATTAATAACTTTATCTCTTGCTTGAATGCAGTTTCATTCATAAGTTCATCTGAGTGTTCAGTCAATACATCAAACAGAAAATATTATGTCGTAAACACAAAATATTGTTACCCAGAGGATGGTGTTCTTGCATACATAGGAAATATGCATGTGGCATTGACATCACACCATAGGACGTTCTTGTCAGGAATAATAATGAAGTACGGCTTGTTCTGAAAAGCATAAGATACAAATCTCATATACAGTGCATGTAAGATCTTTTCCAACCACTTTTGCGTATCCAGACCGTACCGCTTGAATACCGCTTCAGATAGTTCCAGTTATCTTTTGCACTGTTTCCGATTCATAGATCAATATATTCTCTTCGTTTAACTTCCGTTTTGCATAGTACAGTGGCGTGGTGTACCGTTTCAAAATAATTTCCCAGCGTCTAGCTATCAGTAGTTATTATAAGTCAATTTTCTGCTTCTTTCAGCTTCCAAAGTTAATTGCTTTCCTATTAAATTCTACTAAAACCATTGAATTAGTTCCTATAATACTGTCAGCGTATAGTGTTACGCCTTACGGTACCGTTCTAAGCGGTCTTCCTAATCGCACCGTCAATGATTCGTACCGTTTCCAATCTTGTTCGTTCTGTAACTTTTGACCATGAAATATTTCCAGTGTTACAAATACTGTACATTTCAATATCGAAGCTTTTAGATTACATGTACCCATCTCACCAGTAATTTCTAACCAACATTTCAATGAAATAAATTGATCAGAGAGCATATATTTCTTCAACATTTACATTCATTCTGAAAAGAAAGATTAAAATGTAAAGAAGACATGTTAAAACTTTTATTTTGAATACTCGCATTATGCTTCTCAGCGATTACTTAGCACACATCCTCCAAATGGAATAGATTAAGGTCGCTGATATACATAGTAGACAATCTCGCATATCGACCCAAAAATGTATGCATTACAATATTCTTTCTCTATATTTAAAAATTCATCTCATATTATCACCTGTCTTCCTGTAAGATCAAGGTATAGTACTGTATTATCTGTTTTGTTGAATATTTGTAACTTTCTATAAATGACCTCTTTAAGTCTTGATTTCCTACGTTGGAATCCGGAGTGACACTAAACTTAGATGAGAATTAATTACTGGTTCGAAAGGAAACTATATGGTCGTATTATAATGAGACAAAACTCCGACAGTCACCATCCCAGCAAAAGGAAAGACCCCACACCATCCCCCTTTATAAGCTAAGTGCTAATTTATTGAAATTTCATAAACACATTAGTGCAAACACAGGAACTGATCTGTTCATAACTGCACTTCTGAAACAAAGAAAGGAACAAATGAAATAGATATTTATCAATTTGTGCATGCTTATCGGCGTATCTATCTCTCTCTCTCTCTCTCTCTCTCTCTCTCTCTCGTGTAGAAAGATAGAGTCAAAATGGTTGCCGAGAAGACTGCATGCACATTTAAATATTCGAAACAGATTATATTGTAGCATGGCACTGCTGATAAACATAGTTAAGAAACATTTCGCAACGTTGACAGGAGAATCTGAGCAAGCCTTTCATATAGATGAGCTGGGTTTCAACATGAAAAGGCAGCTGTGCTGCCAAAGGGCAAACACTGACATTAAATATAAAATTCATTTTTATTTTATTTTATTTTATTTTACTTACATTTAACATCTAGCATGTAACACCTTTGGTCAGACGAATCCATACTGCAAAGAATGAAACATCATGACATAACCACGAGACAGTCTTTAAATGGCTTATACTTTCCTGATATCTAGCACACGGTGGAAAGCACTCTCGTGTGTGTACTTAACAAAGAAGGTTAATGCAGCATTGCCTGTCTTAGTACCATATCTTGCTTGGTACGGATTATAATAGTGTTTTACTGTACAATAACACACGTATGTTATTTAGTATCACGTAGTACTATTCAGACCTTGATTCTCAGCATTTTGTCCGGTTTTAACAGGTTTATCAACTTTAAACTTTATTTTGATATGGTTTTATGCCGTTACCTTTATAAATTGAGGTGGTATTCAATTACATATTAAACTAATTTAGGAAGAAAAGTGAGTTTCGACCCGCCAAAACTGTGTTTGCATATCTGATTGAATTATTGTTGTCAGTTATTAATATTATATTTTCTAGTCCATAAGAGGATTGAATTTTACTTCCTGGCGTTCAAGAATATAAAAGACTATTTTAAATAAATGACATACATGCACGTGCGAATTATGATGATAAATTTTTAAAATTTAATTATTGGTTAGTTGATACAATTATTATCATTAAGCTTCTTACAAAATAAGAATTCAGGGTGTGCAAATCAATAATGTATTAAGTGTTTGTGTCAAAGATACAGATTAATTTTTATACAAGCTGTTATTGATCAATACGTACGTAGCAATAATATGTTACATAATTGAATAATCTATGTTTGATATTCTAATAAATATGCCTGTATAATTCGTATACGATAGTATTAAATCTCCAGACAAAATAGACCCATACATATATTCACTCCATTTCAATAATAAAATATCATGAGTCAAAATGACTTACAGACATATGTGTAAAGTATTGTATTATACATAACATAAAACTTGTTTACCACTGTGTTCATGTCTAAAACTACAAAGGTATTAGATTTACTGACTAATAATAGATATTTAAGTAATTTGAAACAACAAAATATAGGGGTAATAAAGTTCACCCTTGGGATCCACTTTTAAGTATTAATGTAGGCTTTGTGGTCAGTTAATTTCAATAGAGCAATATAATAATTTGTTCCATTGCTGCTTCTAAGCTAGAAAATAATCGTGTAACTTAGACTGTATTCTTGATTAAAATACGATAGTTTAAGGCTTTTGATCTTCTATGACCAAATTGTTGTAAAACCAGATTTATAAGTCTTGTTATATGTTTATATTTACTGCGTAGTAAATTTGATCGCATATCAGCGCATGTTAATACGCCCTCCTCTTTCCGTCGCCTCTAATGCGGATTTTTGCATTTGTTTTAAATTTGGGGCTGAAATTTGAAATTAGTAGTCACTAAAACTTATAGCATTGGAAGAGATTTCTTATACACCTGACATTTGATTTCCAGTGGCCTAGGGCTTTAAGTAATCTTTTGGGTTTGGTGACAATTGGCTTTACGCTTTTTGTAACCATTGACGTCTGTTGACATGTTGCCTAAGGTTTTTTACAAAAGTTTAGGTGGTAGTCGCTTCCTACAATTTTCCGTTGGACAAAACCGTAGAATAGAGCGGTAAAGGTAAATGTCATAGGATTTTCGATAAGGTATGTAGGGTGGTACAAAATTGTACATATATATCAGTATCTTCATACAACTTTCAGGGTTTGTGGCCTACAAATTTTAAAATAAAAATAAAAAAGTATGGATCGTCATAGAGTAGTAGATGTGTACTTTTGTTTGCTTGTCTTTTGCTTTTTCTTTGAAAGGGCAAATAGAGAGGTTTCCTTTAAAACTACTTTTGAAATCCTCCATCCGAAAAACAACGTAATATATTGTTTTTATAAAACTAATTTGTATTGTTTACAAAATACCACATTATACAGTTTTGACTCACTAACAGTTGATCAGGAATTAAATGTTGTAGAAATATTATGTACATTTGAGAATATAATACAAGATATTGTCGATAGGCTTATACACAAGAATAGCGATCATGTGGAAATTAAAACGATTAAAGGTACAAGTTGTTATGTATATTTAATTTGTATTGTGTAATTGACCTTTGTCCATAACTGAAGGCACGATTTATAAATTCCAACATCTTCTTGGTATTTGCTGCATTTATATCTCTTTCTTTAAAGCAAAGGTTTTATTTTAGTTTTCATTATAGAACGGACGATTTACTTTTTAAACCTCTTCAATCTCTGTCTATCTCTCTCTCCATCTTAGCAATTTTCACCCTAAATCGTATCAAAGTAAGCTGGCACTGTTATCATTTAAAAACTTGGAAGTAAGGTTATGATGAAGCTTTTTTTAATCGCTCGATCCATATTTTGCGAGATTTTCTATCTGAACAAATAATAGGAAAAAGAATGACCTATATATAATAAAAACATAAGTTGGTCCCCTGTGCTGCATAATAATCCGTTATTTTCACATGAAATAATCCTTCCATTTATACACTTTAACAGTATTTGATGGTCGGCCCGTCACAATAATGGCAAACTAAACTATGTCAAGGGTAAACAAATAATGTAGTAAATGCAATCTAACTCTTCGATAATACGTGCCATACTTAATTATTTTGGTGGTAGCAAATCATAACAGAGAAGTGCATTTTATACGTTGCATATTTTGAGAGCAAAGCTTAAAGCATTATAATTATTTGTGCAAATCTGATCTTTAATTTATTGTATGTGAAAGTACTGTGCCTGCTCTCTCTCTCTCTCTCTCTCTCTCACACACACACACACACATACATAATTGAAGGCACGTTTTGATGTTGATTTTTATTTTAAAGATAGAATTTGCTTGTAAGTATTCGCTCGAAGTATTGAACATGTAATTATAAAATACCAGGCGAATTATTTCACAGCTAAAGTTAACAAAAGCCTCTCAGATTTAGTTTATTAGATAAGACTTACCCGAGTGAGTCTTCCACATCGACACACAAAATATGTTCACCAATATCTGTGTTAAGAGGTGTCCAAATGATCGTCGCCATCTTCACATTTTCGTGATTTGGTAGGTGTATATTTTTAACGTTGCTAATATTTACATCTTCATGTTGTCGACCGAGACAGGAGAAGTGATTAATGAGTCTGACAGTGTGGAAAAGAGTAAAGAAATGAGGTGATAAAAAGAACATGGCTAATTACAGGATATACTTCTTTCATTTCATAAATTTCCAAATATGTTCTGATACAGAAACTAAATAGAAACCAATCACCTGACATATTTGATGACTCATGTATCATATATGAGCTGAAATATTAAATCAAATCAAATCCGTTCATTTATTACGTATATTTATAAGACTCGACGACGGACTTTATTTAAAGGTGACTGACATTCTCATTCATTTGTTTAAAAGTATTTTAATTTGGTATTAACTAGGACTGGAACAAGTTGAAGAAGGAGGAAAATCTCTGGACAATTGAAGAAGGAGGAACATTTTCTTTCATATTTATGTATGCCAAATTTCAGGTCGAATAGTACCTGCGGTCAGCTAAGCTTGTCGCAGCTGAAATATGGTATATCTGGTTTCGTTTTCGTTCCTAAGTAGTGGTTAGAACATTTTTTCGATCTTACGTGAGGAGTGTACAAACAAACTGAAATATGTAAACTAAAGCATGTAAAACGACCAAGCAAACCTAGGTGATCTAAAAATTGTCAAAATAATATGTTTCAGAACATAAATTTGAAGCAATGTGATTGAGAGAAAGGCGGTTCAATTGTCATTCTCTTCCAAGACGTATCGAACTGTAACGAACATGCCCGAAATATAGTTCTTTGAATTTGCTTAGAATCTGAATTTTTAGAACCTTTTATGGAAACCTTTTTAGCCTTGAGAAGAGAGTAATAAATGTGATATTAAATTTTATCGATATGCATATAAAAGAGTAAAACTTTTTTAAGTCAGTTTTGTGATAGTTTTCTTTTTGTTTTAAATCATGATGGTTTGATCCTTTTATTGCAAGTGTTAACAGTAGAGTAATACATGAAATGCGTTGACAAATTCATTCAAGCTAAAAGCAATAACACTAATAATAAAATTTTAACTTACGCGGGTGAGATCGGCTCGGCATACACATCAATCTTCCAGGTCGTACCAAAATATATGTTAAATCTATGATTACCCTCTGGAGTAGGATATATGAATTTTGGTTCTTTGATATTATCCAGGAATTGAACCAGGAACTGAACCAAGATACTCGTACATGATAACAGACTTGTTTTTGATGAAGTAGGCACTTTTAAGCCAGGAAAAAACGTATTCTTTGACTGTTGCGTGCAAGATGGTATTGAGTCTGTCACTAGATCATTAGTTTAGTTCAAAAAAGTCTCTTAGAAATGCAGCAATATACAGGATTCCTGTGTTCAAACGGTACCTTTACAAGTGACCAACCCAGTGTAAATCAATGACAAGGAACGATAAGGAGTTCACGAATTTTAAATATGGTTTGGCAAAGTTGTTTCACGAACTATCAAACATTCTCATTCTCGTCAACGATGGATATCGTAAACTATATTATTATACGTTTATCAGGAATGAATAAACAGCTTCAGAATGTATAACTTATTATATTTTAAGGTCAATTTTGAGTCATTTTAAAACAAATATAGCAATAGATAAAAACTTAAATTTTAATTTATTTTTATATTCTTGTAACTTGTATTGGCAAGAAATATCGGCAAGAAATAGAGTTTATCGATTTGTGTATTTGTAGATTTTTTATAAAGTGTTTATGTTTTTCCAACAGGACCAGTGCACTTAAAGTAGCTAGTCAGATATTTGATTCAGCTGGTATAGGAAAGTTTGTGACGTCATTATTAAGCGCACATTAACAACACAAAGCTGCAAATAGATAAACAATACATTTTGAATACGCTGTAGTCGGGTAAATCTATTATGTTGCCTTATACAATTTCCAGGGGAAATTTGAGCACTCCAAGACCAGAATAGTTTAGCTGAGAGCACAGTACTAACGAAAAAAGGGACATATTTTACATATATCTTGGTCTTGGTCTTGGCATCCGTCCGTCTACGGGAGACGATGGCGTAGCTCCAAAGTAAGCTTTTGTTTATTCTTCTTTCTAGCTCTCTTTTCAGCTTGTTTTATTTTTCTCTCTTCTCCTGCTTTTTGAACTCCCTGCCTGACAGCTAGACGCCAGCTGGAACGGTTGTTTGCCCAGCTCTCCCAGTCGTTGACATTGATGTTTGCCGTCTTCATATCCTTCTTGCAGACATCTTTGTAGCGCAGATGTGGTCGTCCAGTTGGTCGTGCACCTTCTTCTAACTCCCCATATAACAGGTCCTTGGGAATGCGGCCTGGGTCCATTCTCTTGACATGGCCAAGCCAGCGAAGGCGCCTCTCGCTGAAAATGGAGAACATGCTGTTCATGTTGGCGCGTTCTAGAACCTCTGTGTTGAGTACTTTGTCCTGCCACTGGATTTGCAGAATGCGCCGCAGACATCTCAGGTGGAAGCTGTTGAGTTTCCTCTCGTGTCTTGCATAGGTGGTCCATGTTTCTCTGCTGTAGAGAAGTGAGCTGAGCACGCAGGCTTGGTAGACACGCAGTTTGGTCTTCTCTGTGAGGTTCGGGTTGTTCCAGACCCTCTGGTAAAGTCTGGCCATCACTGCTGCTGCCTTGGAAATCCTGCCGTTCACCTCAGAATCAATGGAGAGTGAGCTGGAGATGTTAGACCCGAGGTGTGTGAAGTTCTCGACAACTTCCAAGTTGTACCCATCCATGGTGACAGAGGGAGGGGAGTCTGCGTCCTGCGCCATGACGTTCGTTTTCTTCAAACTGATGGTCAGTCCAAATTCCTTACATGCATGGGAGAGGTGGCATACCAGCTGATGAAGTCGATCTTCTGTGTGTGATGTCAAGGCTGCATCGTCGGCGAAGAGCAATTCACGGATGAGTACCTCTGTGACTTTAGCACGGAGACGGGCGATGCTGAACAGCTTGCCGTCAGCCCTGGTATGGATGTGCACTCCCTCGCTGCAGTCCTTGAATGCGTACTGGAGAAGCATGGAGAAGAAGATGCCAAAGAGCGTCGGCGCAAGGACACAGCCTTGTTTGACTCCGCTGATGACTGGGAATGCTTCGGATGTTGCGCCATTGAAGCACACTGTGCTGTGCATGTTCTCGTGGAACGACATGATGACAGCAAGCAGACGTGGGGGGCAGCCAATCTTCTGCATGAGTCTGAAGAGTCCACTCCGACTACCCAGGTCAAACGCCTTCGTCAGGTCTATGAAGGCAATGTAGAGGGGCATCTGCTGCTCGCGACACTTCTCCTGCAGCTGACGTAGTGAGAAGATCATGTCTACAGTTGACCTGCCGGCTCGAAATCTACACTGGGACTCTGGGTAGACGCGGGAGGCTAGGATCTGCAAGCGCGCCAAGGCAACACGGGCGAAAGCCTTTCCGACGATGCTGAGGAGAGAGATGCCCCAATAGTTGTTGCAGTCGCTACGGTCTCCTTTGTTTTTGTACAAAGTGACGATGTTGGCGTCACGCATGTCCTGTGGGATGTATCCCTGTTCCCAGCAAAGGTAGAGGAGTATGTGTAGGGGCTGGAGCAGTGCTGGTTTTCCGCTCTTGAGGACTTCAGACGGAATGCCGTCGCTTCCAGGAGCCTTCCCACAGGCAAGGCAATCGATGGCTTTTCCGAGCTCTTCCAGGGTGGGCTGTGTGTCTAGCTCCTCCATGACAGGCAGGTCTGGAATGGCGTCCAGGGCAGTTCCAGTGACATTGTTTTGGGTTGCATATAGCTCGAGATAGTGCTCAACCCATCGCTGCAATTGTTTCCCCTGGTCCGTGATGACTTCGACAGTCTTGGACTTGATGGGGGCGGTCTTGTAGCTGGGTGGGCCTGTCGCCTTTTTGATACCCTCATACATTCCTCTTGTATCCCCAGTGTCGGCAGTGTCTGTATACTGTTGCAAAGGTTCAGCCACTAGGTGTTGCACAGCGGCGGGCGGTCTTCTGGGCGTTGTTCCTTGCAATCCTGAGGGCTTGTAGTGTTCTGGTGCTAGATGCAGCCTTGTATGCCAGGAGGGCTTTTCTCTTTGCCTCAGTCACGGCCTCCATCTCCTCCCAGTTTGCCTCATAGCAGTCGACATTCTTTCGCTCTCTCTTCCCATAAGCTGTGATGGCTGAACTGTACACAGAGTCACGGATATGGGACCACTTGGAGTCAATGGTGTCATCAGGTGTCACTTTGGTGAGGGCTTCCTTCAGTTTGCTGATGAACTGCTGTGTTTTCTCTGGGATGCTTGCACAGCAGGTGTTGATGCGTGGGTGACCCTTCTTCTTGGCGTGGTGCAGCTTCTTGGGTAATATTCGCACCTTTCTGGCCACGAGGGAATGGTCCGTGTCGCAATCGGCACTGTGGTAGCTGCGGGTGAGAACACTGGTCAGTTCTGCACGCCTGGTGATGACGAGGTCTAGCTGGTGCCAGTGGCGTGAACGTGGGTGTCTCCACGACACCTGGTGGATCTCCTTGCATTTGAAGAAATTGTTGGTCACACATAGGCTGTGGGAGCAGCACATCTGCAGCAGTCGCGGACCATTCTCGTTGATCTTGCCCCTTCCGTAAAAGCCGAGACAGGTGGACCAGGCCTCATGGTCAGCTCCCACTCTAGCACTGAAGTCTCCTAGTAAGTAAAGGCTTTCATTGTTGGTGATACTGGATATTGCCTGATCCAGAGCCTCATAAAACTTGTCTTTCACCTCGTGGGTGGAGCAGAGGGTTGGGGCGTACACGCTGGAGATGTTGACCGGGCCTAAAGATGTTGACAGCCGGAGGGCAAGGATTCTCTCAGTACCTGATGATGAGGTTCAATGAAGACGATTAGCGTGTTCTTTACGGCAAAGCCTACACCATGCTGCCAAGGTTCATCCGAGGGCTTCCCCTGCCAAAAGAACGTGTACATGGCTGCCCTGATGGTGCCGCTGTCAGCCAGTCGGGTCTCCTGGAGGCAGGCAATGTCGATGTTCAGTCGGGGGAGTTCTCTGTCAATGACGGCAGTCTTCAGTGCATCGTCGATCTGCTGTAGGTCAGCGGTCAATCCAGGACACATGGTCCTGATGTTCCAGGTTGCAAAACGAAGAGTTGGAGTCTTCTTATTTCTTCTTTTAGTCTTTCCTGGTGCAGAGTTTTGTGGCCCACTTGTCGAGATGGTTCTCTAAGCTCCACGCACCCAGTGAAGCAGGCAGGCCATAGCGGGCAGCACCTTACTGACTGGGGGCTGCCCAGCTTGAGGCGGGCGGTAGCTGTCCAGTGAGACCTGGTGATCTCTCCCACCGTATTTTTTTTTTTTACATATAACTTTTACCATAAAAGTTATATGTAAAATGTATCCCATTTTTGTGTGTTTAGGATATTTTCGTGACACAGAAAAACGCCAGATTACGACACTTTTATGTTACGTTTTGTTGTCATTTGAGCCGGCAGATAATGGCAATTAATTTGGTTGAACATATTTTGGCAAATTAAAGTCCAATGTCATTATCTTCATTGTTATAAGGAAGCTGAGACATTATACATTCACTTACCTGGACACCAATGGCTGAGAGTGACTTCGTCTTTTTATATGTAAATTCGTCTCCATACATGATATCTTGTCTGGCGTAATCACGAACAGTAATACCGATAGCACCCAAACTGTCGTTGCCGTAGCCCAAGGTACTTTGTGATGGGACAGTGATTACACATTCCTAAATAATAATAATAATAATAATAATAATAATAATAATAATAACTTTTCGGTTGGATTTTAATTGTGATGTACATCAAGTGTAAGTCTAATTGAAGTTTTATCTACCGGTGTTACAGTCACGTTCCAAAGGGGATGTATAGCGATGACCTCGGCCTCGACATATTCCGCCATGAAGCATTTGATAAAGTCTCCTTCTGGATCCATTGTTGCAATTCGAATGTAGTTGTCGTTACCGAGAAGTCTGGAGAAGAAATATGAAGGAGTCCTATGGTAATACCATCATTTGTTAAACATGAACACTATACACAAACTAATATAAATCTAGCTTTAACAGTGTTCTGCATTCAAACGTCCCACTGTATTGTTCTGCCGAGGTATTTCTTATTAATTATCATGTTAAATTTTGATTCTACATGAATATATTGACACGTAAAATACAGTGTTATAACTTTTATGAATGCCTGCATACATACATACATACATACATACATACATACATACATACATGTATGCACGCACGAACCCATCCATCCATCCATCTATACGTACATCATTACATGCATGCATGTATGCACGCACGCAAGCACCCATCCATCTATCTGTTCGTCTGTCCATCCATTCATTTATCAATCCATCCATCCATCCGTCCATCCATACATACATAGAAACATACATAGAAACATACATACATACATACATACATACATACATACATCATATATAGATACTTCTAGTGATGCTTTATAACCAATATATACAACTCGTCATAATATTTTGTTTAGAAACGTTCATCTCCATACCTGTAAAACGGTTTGCTAAATGCTTGTGGGCTGTTGTTGGGTTTCTTGGTATCATTTCTTATTGCTGGTGTAAATTTCACCTGTAAATGCCACGATGCATTTTTACCTTGCACAGACAGATTTCTCCATGTAGAACCGTCAAAACTATAAAAAGTCAAGTATAATAATCTAAACAAAGATATTTGTGACAAAAGCTTTAGATTTATTTTGTCGCTTATAATTATTTGTTGAAGTCATATTGATCAGACCGGACAGTGTAATGGTTATACAGACATAAGTTTGCTAAAACTATTCAAATATTCACAAGGCACAATACTTTTATATTATGATTTTTAAAGATGTGTTTTGTTTGTTTTTTCTCCTTGATTTTTTTTGCGAATTGGTTTTATTCGCAAATTATTATAACGAATTCTAACAATTTGACTAATTGTACGTGGACAACAAATGAGAATGCTATTATTTGAGAACAATGGAAAAGGCAAACAAGGAGAAGATTTAAAGTAAACCATCGCATTCCCAATAAAAGAAGATACGTAGATCAAAACAAAGAATACATATTGCACAGTGATAGTCTCAGAATTTGAATGTTGACTCTCTGTTATAACAAACAAAGGAAAAGCTTACGTGAATGAAAGAATAATTGAAAGAAAGACTAAACATGCCCATATAAAATACATTACACAACCAAGAAAGTGTTAAGATAAGCAGCGTCGAGCTCATACTCAAAGAATATAGAAACTGTAATGAGGGTCAAGAGCTGATATAAGAGGATAGCCTTGCAATGGTAAATGTTTCATTAGCTAAGCACATTATCTGATAAAAACACGTGTCAGTCGCGAATATGTAATGAACATAAATCTTTTTGAAACAAAAGAGTTAAATATAGGTAGAACTCAATGGATAGCGATCTTTTCATTCAATTTAGAAATATAAATTGTCACTAAAATGTTCATGTTTTGTTTAAACTTGAATTTAAAATAGCCTTTGCAGTAGTGTTGAAATTCACTTGCACGTATAAATAAAAACGGCAATTTGACATTTCATTTTTATGAGATAGTGTGACAAAACGTCCGAAAGACCTGGTTCAAAACTACCCAAATCCAAGAACCATTGATTTAATATTTTGATCATTTTATCTTAAAGGTGACAAACATGCAAACTGAAATTCGTGCAAACTTCAAATATAATTTGCTATATGTAAAAGGTTCATTTTCTGAAAATTTATACCTTTTATTATTACTCGTTACGAAGAAATTTATGAAAACCCGATCATCTCTCCCGATCCGTCTAGAATAGAACAACACGCTTCCCTCCCCCTGTACAAATAGCAGATGTGACGGTATTTGAGACACTGTACACACTGGCATTGTTGATAATGAATTATGAAGAACTCGCCCTGCGAGAACTCATCCCAGGTGTTAGGAGAAGTCGTCCCATGGTGGTCGGAGAAGTCGCCCCACTGCACCTGGAGAAATCGCACCAATGATCATATATACTAATTCTGAGATGTCGCCACGTGGTTATTAAGGCTTTATTTATTGTTGTTTATCTTCAACTTAATAACTTATTAAACCTATAATATTTGCAACTTCTCAACTTTTCCATTTGATCAACTCCGCTTCTGTACTTAACGAAAAAGAAGTGGTATATGTCCCTTTTGCTCTGCTCTTCAAATCAGTAAATGCATTTTAACTGGAAAAATAGAGCGGGTGTAAGCATGATGTGACTCTGCAGTTTTATACATGTAAGGGCTCCAACCTAATAACTAAAGTCATCCTGAGAAGACTTTATGGCATGGACCTCTATAACCCAAAATCGACGGAATTGCTGCTCACGGTCAGTAATCCAAAGGGTTAGAGTATCATTTCTCTAACTGAACAATTTAATCTGATTTTTCATTGAGATTTGCTAACCATTGACGAATGATACTTGAACTCGATAAAAAGCATCATTGACGCATACTCAGGAAATCCGGTCGCTACTGAGTTCAACAACATCATGGATAATGCACAGAATTCGTACGTTTCTGAAAGCTCACATGTACTATTTAGTTTATTTCTTCTTTTTTGTCAGTGTTCGTAATTTTATTATTCCTCAATAAAACAAACTATTTCAAGTTGAACGAGAAGTTTAAAACATGTTTCACTACTAAATTGCCAATGCACAATAAACATGATTACGTTATTTTTTTATGTATAACAACACCATGATCACGCGTACTAACGGGATTTTGTTACCTTAAATGCATACTTTAACTGCTCGACGTACTTGGGACATAATGAGAAGATCATCTTTAAAAACAAATTTAAATGTCACATTTAAATCCTGGACTAAACTGAATAACATTTCACATGGTCCGAATCAGCTTGGAAGTTTGGAGAATCAGCCAGATATATGGGCCGAATCAGTCAGCGATTTGTACCGAATCAGCCTGGTCCGAGTTTGAACATATATCACAAGTGAAATATTCTTCATTGTTTTTAGTTTGTTTTCCGGGTCTGACTTCGTTTCAGTTTCCCTTCTGAAACCATCTGGAGTTGCATAAGTATGGAGTTTGCTTCCTTGTACAGGAGAGTGAATACCAGATAATAAGATACATCATTCGTGTATTCAAATAATGCGGTAACCACCACGTGGCGACATCTTTGTTGCTAACAGCATTGTTCTAAGGTACACATTTCTGTGTTTGAATGTTTAAATGACGGCGACCGTCAGTGATGACAGTGATGTGGATGACATTCCCGAAGTAGAATATTCCATTAACATCCAACCTTACATGCATGAACCGGAGATAGATTCGTGTGACAAAGATGAACAGGACTCGTCAGATTCTGACAATGGCGATGATCTCAGGTCTTTTGAGAAACATTCAGGCTCGAAATGTCTCTGGCACAACCTGGTGTGTTGAGTTGGCATAAAGCCTTCTGTCTTTAATTTGATCGCCCATACAGATCTCCTTTTATGGTCCTTTGGAAATGTGAAAAACTAATCTTCTGTCCGGAGCTGCTATTATTCACACAATTTAGAGCTGCGCATTGAACCATCTTGTTTCTACTTGACACTTCGCTGCACAAATTGAATACAACTCTTATACGTTAATCGTCTCAAATGACGTTACATCCTGCTTGTATGGAAGGGAGCTAACAAATTCGGGGCAGGTTCTTTCCGTTTGATCTCGGAATACAGGAAAATATGTTGCATGAAATGTTTGTGCAAATACAATAGATGCAAAGAAAAAATAGTCGCGATAGATTATATACACAAACTACTAAATATCCTTCTATTTACAATAATATTTTGTTTTTGTCCCCTTTAAGGTTTATTGCACTACAAATGCACTACTACTTTCGTTGTTCAGATTTTGGCTCAACAGATGCATCCAAAAAACTCAAGCGGGCACTGTATCATGACACCTTGGCAGCTCCAGCCGACTCTCAGACTGGTCATGTGCACAAGACTTAATTCATTAGATACTTGATAATGTGTGCCATACCGCCACATATATGCCGGTCATTTTCAACTCATATGTCAGCAAAAGATATTGAGCAGGATTGAACCCTGTGGTCACACCAACCGAAGTGCGTTCTGTGCTGTGCATGTATAAAGATACAGAAATGGTGCAAGGTTTTTTTCTGCTAATGAGACACGAGCACTACAGCCTCCAACAATCTATGCAACAAATGCGACCGGGGACATCAAACAGACAAATTGGGAAATAGAAAACCACAAACCCTAAAAGCAGGAAAATTTTGAACTATCGTTCGCCCCATGGCCGACAAGCACGCTTAGAACATTCTGTGTGCTTTGTTACACAGTGCACCACTTCATGTACAACGAGTACACCGCACTTGTCTCCGTAGCTAACCTGCTGATCTCCATCTCCTATGCACTGTAGTGCGTGATAAAAACTAGAGAAATCATTCATTTAAATAAAAGTCGCCTGCTAGGTTACACCGTGTACCATAGCACATATACTTGTGAGGGAGAGCACTGATCAACAGACAGCCTACTGTTCTGCAATAAAATAAAATGTACTGTGTGACAACAGCAAATTATGTCATTTAGACAACATTTGTGAGCTACGTTACACAATGTCATACTGTACGATATACGCGAGGTAGCAAACTGCTAAAGATCGAGCGAATGAACGTTCTCCTAGATAGAGATATCACTAAGAGAAAATTAGACGGTATCTTGGAATCTCTCATGTTCACTAGTACTCAATCCCGACAGGTCACCTCACCAACAACGCATAAGGCCACTCCATCCAAAAGCAGCGTCTCCCCCAAGGTCACCACGGCCCATCGATTATTCCCATGAAAAACCAAGCCACCCTATCCTAACAATCATCCTCTTCCTGAAAAGGTAGCCCAGCCCCAGGCAGCCCAGTAATGCTATAAAGGTCATCCGTGCTTCTAGTAGCGATTCTAGCCGCCAGACCATCGGCAGTGTCAACCCTCGATGCACAAGCACCTGGAACAGTATAGCTGTCGATGCCTCCCAAGCAATGTGAAAGGCAAGAAATGCAAAAGAACCAGTACGCAAGGCAACGCCAGCCTCCGACATCCGACGATGGAAAGCACCACTATGTATAAATTAAAGACCTGCCCTGAATACTCTACTTTCGACTGCAAGATCCCTAAATGCGAACTGACGCGCTTCTCCTAGCGGACGTCTTTGAAAACTTACGCGAGACATTGCTTAATCTCTACGGTGTAGACCAGACCCATTTCTTCTCCACCGCCATCGCTGGAACTGCTCACAGATAACGACATAAACCTATTTGTCGAGCGAAGCTCGATGGTCTATAAGCACAATGCCAAGGCCAAAATCTGCATGTGGCTTGATCATGAGTCCTTTAAGCCCACCACAAAGATCATCTACCTTGACAATAATAAACCATATAGTTTGGCAATGATACAAATCCTGCCAACTGGCGGCCACCGACAAGGTGAACCCGAAGATGTGCAGATCTAATACCACTCTGGCGCCATCTAATGACCAAAGAGCAAGCCCAGAAAACCTGCGGAAGCGTATCACCGTGGACATTGTTCAGCCAGAGGACCAAGAAGACACGCTGTAGCGATTGTTAACCAATCCAGTGTTCCAGACCCGCAAGATATTTGACGGCAGCCGAAATACTTTTGCACCAAGTTTTGCAGGCCTTCGACAAAAACTATTCCATCATGTGAGCCGACTGCCTAAAGACCCACTGACTCCAGAAGTACAGCAAGAGCCAGGGTTAATGCGGACTTGCGGAACAAGTTCTTCTTCTTGCAGGGCTATGCTGTTCCGCCACACGTGCTCCACTATCCATAACATAAGCCACCAGATTGGTTTATTCAACACGACAACAACCAGTTTCTCCCTGCTGGATAGGAGAAAAAACCCACTCTCTGACAGCAATGGATGCCGACCAAGGGTACGAGTTGTTTTAGATCATGCTTATGCATGGTCTATTGCAGACCCATTGTGCTTTGTGCCTCGTGGCGCTATACGACCTGCAGTTCCTCGCCAACAAAATCACGGTTAGCTGTCCCGATGCTCGGCAAATAGTAACATTCCCTAATGACTTCACATATACAAAAATTATATAAGATGTACTACCTTATAAATAAAAGTGTGTAATACCCTCTTCTCCTCGTAAAGGAAATATTTTAATATTGCCGATTAATGATCACAAGCAAAGAACATGCGTGTCTTACTGTATGTCCATGTATGCTGAACCTGGAATAATTGTATAACGCACAGTCATCCAGTCTTGTTCCCAACCGGCCTTCTCGCTCATAGCTATGACACTTTCTTCCATGTAGTCATGAACGTAGTCACTTATTTCGAGAGAATCTATTAAACGCTTTCGATTCCTTGCCATTTTGTACTGTACAGTCCAGTTGCCAAAGAAGTAATTGTCACCCTGCCTGTGTATGACTTCGTGTTTAGTATTTTTAGTTTTTGAATTTATAGATTCCCTGGAACAATTAATGCCGCATGGTCCTAGCCACAAAACCCATCCGCTAATGCCATCTAGCTGAATCTGTAGAATGAAGGGAGGTTAATAAAGAAGCAGATTCTAAACTTGCAACATCAAAACAATCAAGTATGTTTTTATTGTCCTGTTATTCAAGTGTTTCAGCCTGTAAGGTTTTCTTTAATGTATACGTTTAAAGACGAATAAATACTGTAATGCATTTCTATAAAACAATTATCATTGTTGCTAGAAGGCTGAGAGACAAAATCTTATGAGAATTATTTAAATCTGGTCATTTTCTGGTATATGTTTATAAATAATTTCATAATGACTCGGACCATGCACATCCTGAGTAACAAAAGTGTCCACATTTCTAGTGCTTTATAATTTAAAATAAACTAGAAGACTCGAAGGGTTCATTGGAAATCCACGAAGTAGATGATGTGAAAAAAGATCGTGAGTTGGTTTGTTTGTGTATAAGCAAAGATAGCTCTTAACAGATCTTCATTTCAAATGAATATTTGAACATTTGTTCACTATAAAGAGACTGACATTCATACATATAGAAAATGAAGGCTCAAATTGGCATACATAGGCTATGAACAACGAATACCAAGACAGTGAGCAAAGCTAATAGAGAGCAAATATTAAACATGTTTACAGCGTCTTAGTGCGATGTTCTTGTGTGCATGTCCATTTGTGCAGGTGTGATGTGGTATGTCTGTTAGAATAAGATATACAGAGAGGTAGAGAGAGATGACAACCTCTAAACCATTCGTTCCATTTATGATAGCAAAACTCATGGATGCCCCCATAAATTGTCCAGTCTCTCGAGTACTTCTTTCTTGTGCTAGGCAACATAAGAAAACGATGTGTAGTAATATCTTTATATTTCCCATGCTTAAAATGTAGCTGTAGGAGACAAACAGTCAGTGATACATGCTAAAATGCCAGTCATAACATCTTTTTTTTTAAAAATTTAAAAATGATTAGAATACATTTTGTATAAGTCGGTACATATCCGACATCTATTAATCGTTTCAATATACAGTTCATATTTATTACAATTAGGAACTTCATATCCAGGTATTTTGTCTCGGTAACGAATTCGTCGTTGTAAAGATAAGGCCTTTAAAGAAGTTATCGCCCTATTATTATTTTAGTCGAACCAGCATTTATAAATTATTAGAATGGATCAGAAATATCAGTCTCTAATTCACATCTGGTATTCGAATAGTAATGAAAATCGAATAGTAATGAAAATCTCATTATTTTTTTTCTTAAACATTAAACTCATTTAACGAGAAATAAAACGTTTGCGTACTGTTCTCGAACAAGTTGCAAGTAAGCGAGTACAATCTCAAGGAATGACAATGTTGATGAACAAAACACTACATAAAGAATTCTGCTTCTTTGTTACAAGGAAATTGCTGGTGGAGTCGGAACCTGACTATTACTTTACAAGTATCAAATTTACGAATGAACAAGAATGTTCAAATACCATTTCTGTAAAGAATGTCGTTGCAACGAGATTTGACTGCATATAATTTTTCACATTTCTGTCTTTCTTGCTGAAGTTAATTGATTTTGCGATTGACGGATTATTGTCGGTGAAACTCGAACTACTTGATTCAACTAATTACCAGTTATACTTTTTTACGCTTGTTCATTATACAATTACATTATGTATGCAAGCCTTAAACAAGAGCATATAAAATTAGTTTTCCTCTCTCTCTCTCTCCCCACACACACACACACACACACACACACACACACACACACACATATATATATATATATATATATATATATATATATATATATATATATATATATATATATATATATATATATATATATATATATATATATATATATATATATATATATATATATATATATATATATATATATAAAGACTGACATACAGGATACAGATATATAGACAGGCAGTTAGATTGACAGATACCACATACCTGTACGTCAATCAATCATCGAAGTAAGATTCGTGTCAGCAAAACGTGTATTTTTTAAGCATCACCTTCTTATCTGAAATGATTTAATTTTATTCCATCCAGACTTATCAACTGGTTTTTGCTAGGCACGAATTTCTATTTTCTTTTAATTTGGATCATGCAAGATCCTGCACTTCTGAGCAGAAGTATGGACCAATTAAATGAGCTGTCTTCTTCTCCAACGTTTAAAGTCACTCGTCTCTTTCAGACGATCTTGTTCGCTATTTATAAATGCATACATACATACATACATACATACATACATACAGGTGATACACATTCTTTTGTAGCTTTTATGTAGTTTACCGATAAGGAGACAAATCCCATGCGGACTCCACAGAGCAACGTGTCAGTAACGTCAAACACCAGTTAGCGTAATTTGATAAATGGAACATGTATCACGACAGAGCGGCTTCATCGGTATTTCAAACTGTCGCTGATTTGGAAAAATCTAAATGAGTAATGACTATACGATATAATTTAGGTTTATCTATATCCAATAACCAGCATAACTTATAAGAAATTTCAAGTATATAAATTAATACGCAATAATACTATTTCAAATTCATACCATACCTACATATAAATTCGCGAACTACATCTACACATATGTCCTGAAAGGGGACATCTTTATATCCTATTCGATAATATGCATAAGGTTTTTTTATACAAAAATCATTATGTATGTCTGTGTTGTTCTATCCTCTTTACAATTACTTTTGACTTTTATGAATTGTGGCATTCTTAATTATTTATTATAAAACATTCTTTCATAAGTTTAGTGAATTCTCTATAAATATTTATTATAATTGACCACTTAAAACATCTTATATAGTAGGACAATATATTAATCACTTATAGATTAATTATTGTAGATGCTTTAAATAAAAAACAGATATATGCATACTTAAAATTTAAATTGTCCATAAATATCATGCTCTACAAAGCAAATATTTCGCGAAATGGAGATTTCGTGGCTTTGTTCTGATTAATAGGAAACATTAAGTTTTTGGAGGAGAAATAAGGAAATATTTTACAAGCAAAGTGAAAACATTGTACTGTCACAAATTTAGATACAAAATGTTTGCACCTAATTTTTTTATGTCCACTAAAATAGACTCACTAGATTTGCCTTTTTTTTTAAAGGTGTGAACCGTTCACTTGCAAGATCTTTTAAAAATCTCAACGCCAATATGATCAACGGCTGTTCTGAAACTTGGCAATAATTTTAGTACAGCTAAATTTTTTTTTAAAAAAGTACCTCGAACAAATAATATTTTAAATTGTATTAATTGCCAAATTAATACTGTTTTCATACGAAAATTAAGAGTTTTATTTAAGTTCACATATTTATTTCTGAGATTGATACACTGAACGTTGTTGAGATGGGAATAATGTAGAATCATCAATGAGCGGTCTCATCCAACACACTTTAGAGCATAACTTATTTAAAGAAAATGGTTCATCATTGAGAGTTTACCTGTAATAAGTTTGGTTATTTATTCTTTTTATCACTGCATTCAAAGGTGAATTGTGTGCCGCGTAAAAAATGCAGTCTAGTTCAGTAAGAGAAGCGACACCCAAATTTGGACTGTCACTTTAACTTCAGTCTGCCATTGACACTCATATTTTCCTTTGTTTTCAAACAAGATTATGACTGTGATGAGAGTCAAAATCGTTACTTAAACAATTATAGTGCTATATTTAACTAAGAGTAGGCTGCAACTAGTACTGTACAGGTGACACTTTTTATTGAAAAGAATCAGGTCAATCAAGTCCAGTCACTGAGTTTTGCATGACTCATGTGGAAATCTATATTTTTACAAAAAATATAATATTTGAAGCCTACCCTTTTGATGTTTGGAGTTCGTTTGATCGCACCTCATCATATTATTGATTGCAAAAATTTATACTATTTTATGATCGGGGTGAGAGAGGGGCAATTATTTTCTGAAGTGGAAAGGATAGTGGCTTCAAAAGTGATATCGACGCTGAGGCCATACAAGAGGTAAAATTGTTGCAAACTATGCGTACTAATAATACGTCTTGAGGTAATGTACCTGATGTCACTTTGCTGACCATAAGTGTCTGGTATTACACTCCTATAACTTGCCTTAAGTTTCTTTTTTAGGTGTCCCAGTTGGAGCAATGCTCAGATACCCGTTTAGGCTGTGTTTTATTACCCTTGCAAACCGCACATGTATTGCCCTTTCACACCATTTATTGTGTTCTGTATCTGCAATTGTTCTGACAATCTTTCTAGTCTTCTTTCTCTGTGAAAAGAGCATCCTGAGCTAATGCGTGGAAATTCATCGATTCCCTGACATATTTCCGTGGTGTCTCTGCTCTCTAGTACTATAATGTTCAACACATATCAAACCTTATCCCCTGATTATTACGGCAAATTTCTTGGATGCATTGCACAATGGATAGACAGAAGAGTCTTTTAGTCCAGTCCGATATGCCAGGTGATGATGGAGACTGTGCAGGTATCGATGGCTGCAACGGTGTTACCTTCATTTAGTGTCAAACTGAGTACTTTTAGTGCCAGTGAACGTACTGTTTACACTGGTCAACAGTGAAATCATTACTGACTTGAAAAGGCCCTAATCTGTAGTATTTTGGTGTGCCGAACACGAATATAACCGTGAAAAATTTGTATTGGCTCTCGTTTTGAAGATATTCATATACCTCATTTTCTATGTTTCACTGTGTAAATTTCTCCAGTAGGACTGCAGCAACATCCGGAATAATGATGTAACATTGCATAATACTATCATGCTCACATCATCCACAGTTGATTGCATCATTTTCTGATGCAATGCAATACTAATGCCATGCGGCTGCTGAAGTAAGTTGACGTCAGCAGTGTACTATACATGTGTAGGCCTATTATACTAATGCCAGGCGGCTGCTGAAGCTGACGTAAGCAGTGTACTATATAAAGCCCAATCAGATAGGTTCAGCATTTAAAATATTTTAGACGTTGTGCGAGACAGTTCAAGCTACTGTTACATAAAACTTATTATTTTATCCATTTACGTACAATAAAGAACAGTAATGCCTCGAAAGTGTGTTAATACCGCGACAATTTTTGCTATATTTGTGGGGAAGTGACATTTGCCAACCAGAAGAAAAGTATCAATTCTCAAGTGAAGAAGGCATATCATCTTTACTTCGGATGCAAGGTTGGTGACCAAGACAAGCCTTGGGCTCCGCATATATGCTGTGCTACATGTACAACACAGCTTTCACAGTGGTTGAATTGCAAAAGGTCATCAATGCCGTTTGCAGTCCCAATGGTGTGGAGAGAGCCAAGCAACCACCTAAATGACTGTTACTTCTGCTTGGTTCCTCCTCTTTCCGGCGGAATAACGAAGCGAAAGAAGTCGAGAATAGTCTACCCAAACATTCCGTCTGCATTGAGACCAGTTCCACATGGTGAGGGACTTCCTATTCCAGAACCTCCAGCAGAATATTCTCTTGATTCATCTGACGAAGACAAAGGTGAGTCGACCTGTTCTTCTCCTGGTCCATCAGCATGCAGTGATCCAGATTTTCACTGTGATGCATCATCAACCCCACACAGAATAACACAGGAAGAACTAAATGACCTGATTCGTGATTTGGACTTATCAAAGAACAAGGCAGAATTGCTAGGATCAAGACTCCAACAATGGAATCTTCTAGAAGAAGATGTCACAATTACAGCATATCGAAAGCGCCACCAGCAATTGGAGCCTTTCTTCAGAAAGGAAAGTAATCTGATATTCTGTTCCGATATTGAGGGCCTCATGAATGCTTTAAAAATCACTCA
This sequence comes from Sinohyriopsis cumingii, assembly GCA_028554795.2. Classification (NCBI taxonomy): domain Eukaryota; kingdom Metazoa; phylum Mollusca; class Bivalvia; order Unionida; family Unionidae; genus Sinohyriopsis; species Sinohyriopsis cumingii. The sequence goes on from JAPYKE020000181.1 coordinate 494,082, forward strand.
TGACCCACAAGAATGGAGACTATTTGTGGACTCTTCGAAACTGAGTCTCAAGGCTGTGCTTTTGCACAATGGAAACATTCTTCCATCTATTCCAGTAGCGTATGCTGTCCACATGAAAGAGACATACGATAACTTAAGGCAGCTACTGAATTCCATTGAGTATAACAAGTACAGCTGGCACCTCTGTGGTGATTTGAAGGTAGTTGCCCTTTTAATGGGACTGCAGCAAGGATATACAAAATACATGTGTTTCTTATGCGAGTGGGATAGCCGAGCAAGGGAAATGCACTACATGAGGAAGGAATGGACTCACAGGCAGAATGTAGCCATTGGAGAGAAGAATATCCAACACCCAGCTCTGGTTGAGGCTTAGAAAATCTTGCTACCACCCCTTCACATCAAACTAGGTTTGATGAAGAACTTCGTGAAAGCCATTGACCGGACTTTGCCAGCATTCCGATACCTGCATGAAAAATTCCCTCGACTCAGCGAAGCAAAGATTAAAGAGGGAGTTTTTGTGGGTCCTCAGATTCGAGAGCTTTTCAAAGATGACCGGTTCAACAACTTGCTGGAAGGTGACGCGAAACAAGCATGGAATGCTTTTCGCCTAGTTTCTACAAACTTCCTCAGAAATGTTAGGGCAGAAAACTATAAGGAACTAGTAGAAGACATGTTGATGAAGTATAAGAAACTTGGCTGCAATATGTCTCTAAAGATTCACTTCCTTCATTCCCATTTGGATTTCTTTCCTAGCAACTGTGGTATTGTTAGTGATGAACACGGCGAACGTTTTCATCAAGATATCGCAACAATGGAACAAAGATACCAGGGAAAATGGTCCACTACAATGCTGGCTGACTACTGCTGGACACTCCTCAGAGATGCTCCCGAACAGCTGTACAAGAGACAGGCGAAGAAATCTAAGATGTAGTCAATGACTTGATTTTTTATAGGTAGGCTATTACAGTTGACCTTTTACTATTGGAATGCATTTCGTTATGTAAACATTAATTTCTTGCAGATTACAAAAAAACTAGAGCCAATTTTGCAATTTGACTGTCATATTCGTGTTCAGCACATAAAAATTGATAAGAATTGACTAATTTTATTTCAGTAACATGACTTTTGTAAAAATTTTTTGTCCAGTGTTATCAGGATATACTCTAATTCTGTTCGTTCTTACTGAAGTCTTCAAGAATTGGTTGGCATTATTCTTTGGTGTTTTTAATATTCATCTTCTTCTTCTTCTTCTTTTTCTTCTTCTTCTTATTATTATTATTATTGGTCTCAAAAAGTAACTTTAAAATCATGTTAGGATCAGATGCGTTTTGATACATTTAGACAGAGTAGGAGCTAATACATTCGTGAGATGAATAAATGATTGTAAAATTGTGTGCAAAGAACGTCATTTCTCTAATTTTATGCATGCACTTCTTACAATCAAATCCGCTTCATATGATTTAAAAGGACCTTAATATATTAATATAAAAGTGACACTCATATTGAATTTTTAAATATTGACGATTCATGTCTTCTATATCTTTCTTGTCTACCTTTGATAAAAGACCAACATGTCCCAAAAGAGTACAAATAGTCCCACATCAGTCTGTATCTGTTCTCTCATCACACAGACATACACAAACACACACACACACACACACACACACACTCACACACACACACAGATCATTCTAACGGGGGTGGGTGAAGAAGACATGAAACTGGATTGGTTCCAAAGTCATCGATTAAAGGAAAGTTTACCCATCAACCTTTGAATAAATAATGAAACAAAAAAATCTAGGCGTGGGTCCTATAGATTTGTGATTAAAGGCCAGCACAAATCTCAGTATTAGAATGTGCTTATGCTGATATTTTCAAATCGTTAAATTGACCAAAGACGCTATGGTCACTATGTCGTGCCACCTGGATCATATTACATGGAATATATAGCGTATTTTATTGGATTGATCTTCTCAACATCATTGTTACGCGTTGATAAGACAAGCGCTGTGAAATAGACCAAGGGTTATAAAAGACCCTGTTAATAAAGATATTGTAAAGGAGCGTAGTTAGATAGTCATGCACAACTCTGTTTGCCATATCCTCTTTAAACCGGTTAGGCAATATTCGTATTCTCGTGAAATTCACTAAAACACGTATTATAATATTTAATTGGTCCTAAATGAAAGATGTGCTCGACAGACACGCCTGTTTACATCTAAAATGACAATCTGGCCACCACGCTGGTCATCTTAAAATTCTTACCAAGTCTCCTCCTGAACTTATGGTCGCAGTGACATCAGGTTTTCAATACAGGACTTCATATTATATTATAGTCATAAATCAAAATGATATCGATCTGATATCCAATATAGCTACCTAGAAAATATTGGTGTTTCTGTTCCTCCTGATCCTAAACCGACGGCAATATTCACCTGCTTCCTATGACGTATGGCTAGCTGGTTCTAAATAAAACTGGATCAGTTTGACACCCAATAATGCCAACGTCTTGATAAATCTAGTTAATAATATAAATGTGCGTTGAATGTGCTACGAATATTTAATTTGTATTATTTGATGGCTTTTCTCCATAATTATACGATATGTATATCTGTATTGTGTCATTCACCTTGGTCAGTAATTGAGTTTAGGGCCTACCTGGCTAATGACATTTACTTTTGTATACAACATAGTAATAATAATAATAATAATAATAATGAGGACTTTGTATAGCGCCTAAGCTTTAGCTCTAAGTGCTTTACAACATTAGACAACACCTATAAGATAAAAACATATAATGATATGATTACAAAAACAAACACCATGAAATTAGAAAACATAAAAAAACATGGTGAGAATATTTATGATAGGAAACATTATTAGGTCATTAAGTTTGTTCTTGCAGTCGAAATAAGTGAGTTTTGAGAGCACTCTTGAATGGAATAGCTGTGTCTTTGTGTCTAAGTTCAGTGGGCAATTCATTCCACGTTGCTAGGCACTGGTATGCAAAAGAAGGTTGTCCATATGACTATGTTTTCATAGTGGGAATAATGAGTATACGATTGTCAGAAGAGGAGCGTAAGTATCTTGCTGGTGTGTACACATGGGTGAGGTCGGATAGGTATGTTGGACTAGAGTCCGACAGAGAAACGTAGCATAGAGAACACATTTTGTGTTTGATTCTGGATCGAATATAGCTAATACTTTTCTGTGATTTTAAATCAGATATTCATATCATTATAAAAGGAGGTACACGCACTTATTTATATCTGAGATTAAGATATTAGTTTTTAAACTTGGAAATTTCTGATCTTGTTGACAACTTTGAATGTCTTGAAATGAAATTGATTCTCATACTGGTTATGTCATTGTGTAGCAACATTTCATATTATTGTTGTTTAATTCAAATTGACTAGTTCCTACCTGAACAACTGAAGCGGAATCTTATTGGTGTCTTCACTTTTTATTTGAGAACAATTAGTTGAATTTGTTTACTGGAATTCCGAAGTGCTCAATATTCATTCGGACTAAATCATTATTTTGGAGTTATTGTTAATTCATTCAAGGATATTTTGGATTATATCATTGTGATATATCGAGCCTGCTTACACATTAGCATATTTGGGAATACTGGCACATCAGCAAGTCCAATATTGGAATTTATTTGGAACATCACTGGAATTCATTTGGAACTCTCTACATTTAGACTTGTGATTTGGGATCTAATTCACTATACTTTAAGTTCTTTTTAAACTTTCACTCTTGCATTCTACTGAAATAAATTACCTGTTGAATTTTGCAAAACTTGTTCGTTTTTGCTTTTTATGTTACTAAGTTTATGACCATAGAGTCGTCACTTGTGTGTGTATATTCCTTCCCTTTTCTTTGGTTAATAGATAAACAACGTGTTGATGGTATAATATGTGTACTCTAACCCTTTAATCTACTTACACTTCACTACTAGTGTTGTAAGAATATAACGGTGGTAAGAGCGCGCGCGGGCGTGTGTGTGTGTGTGTGTGTGTGTGTGTATTTCTAACGTTTTCGTTGGTTAGTAAGTGTGGGTATTGGTTACTGAAAACAGGTTGTCGATTGTGTAGTGTGTATTCCTACCCTTTATGCTGATATCAGATGCTTGCCGACAAAAATGTTCACGCCGCTGTAAATCATCGAATATCGTTTTGCTCCCTCCTCTTTTAAGCTGTATGTCACGAATTGTCCATTCTGTATATCGAGCTGCCCGACCAATGACGATATATAGGTCTTCCTTCAACTAGCCTTCTCGTATGCCGTTTATTCGATTGATAGCGTTAAACCTTCACTAGCATTTTCTAATACGTCTATACGTGAAGCGTTGCTCTTCCGTTGAAAAATCATCAGGTAAACCTGTTTAGTAAAAGGTTCCAAAGTCAAGCAAGCTTCGAATTCCATTTACCCTGAGCGCACTGCGAATTTTCAGCAGTATGTATTAGACTCTATGTTTTGGTAAGTGTATTACTATGAAAGAGACATACTCAGCTAATATAACCATATTTGCTCTTTCCTCTAAGGTATGCACGTTTTTACCTACATTCATTTGAAACCACTTATTCAGTTTTTGTTCTGTTTTAGTTTAATCAAACTGAAGTAAAGAATGTAATTTAAAATACAATTCAGTTTAGAATAATAAATCGAGCAAATATGATGCAAATATTATAAGCTTCTGTCATATAAAATTCTTGTGCAATAGTGTCTTGTTTTCATCAGTTGTGTGGAGTGGGTATAGATGACAAGATAGCTTCTAAATTTTACACTACAGAAAAAGAAGAAATTACAAGCTCTTCTTGGATGACAGTATATGGTTGTGTATAATAAAGCACACCAGAGTTTTGTGAACTTGAATCAACCAAACAACAATAATTAATATGCAATATTATGACAAAACAAAATAAAGTTTTATTGGCTGCAAAATATTGATCAAAGCTATCAACAACCAACCAGTATTATTACTAAATGTTTTTCTGAAGTCGCCTTCTGTCTGTAAGAATATAACAATTTATTTGTAAGACAGAGTTACTCAACGAAACTAGATATTAGACCAAAGTCCATAAGCTGAAATCTAAAGCTCAGAGATATGTCTAAAGTTTTTAGTTTCTTCCTCGTGTACACCCTTGTGAGTCTTTTATTAATTTTAATATGATCATTATAAAATCGTCCTAACGGTGTGTGCGTGTATGTGTGTATGAAGAACACATCAAACAAGATCTATCCATGACCTGGTTTAGTTCAAAATGATAATAAAGATATTAAGTAAAGTAGACGATATTTCTCGAACATTTGTATCAGTAAGTATAAAAATAGAATCTAGTTCATGGTCCTTTAGCTTTGTGGGGTTATTTCAGCGCAAATCGCGGAATTGAAATGTGTCTTCGCGATAAATTTTCCAGTGATTAATTAAAGTGATAGAACATTCTAGTCACTATGTTGTGTCAAATGAATCAGAGGATATCGGTTGTTTGGGTTGATTGCTCATATTACCACGCGTTGGTAAGACACACGGTATGATCTAGACCAAAATAGAGCGAGAGAGAGAGAGAGAGAGAGAGAGAGAGAGTTTGATTTTTAACGTATTTTTAACAATTTTTCAGTCATATCGCTAAAATGTCTGCAGTGTGGCAGTTTATAGTGATGTCTAGCCCTGCAGCATCATGTCGCAGACATGTAGCATCCCAGTCACTAACCTCTTAATGCTGAGCGCCTAGCGAGGCAGCTGTTAGTACCGTTCTTATGATTCGGCCGGTGATCGAACCCGTATCTTCAACATCCGAGGCGGACTCTCTAACCACTAGGCAACCGGTGTGGTGGAAACAGAGAGAAAGTGCTCAGATAACTGCAAGTCCTGGGAGACTAAACTTTCATTATTCGCTAAATACCGATTAACCAGCTTTTAACCACTTTAAACCATTTATACATATTTTTGATAAAAGGTCCTCGACATTTCGGATAATGGCAGACATCACAAAGAATAAAGCTAAGAATTATGTTGATACGACAACGATACCAACTTTGGTACCTGTACATAGGGCGTCAGAACTCTTAAATACGACACATGTAACTACAACTAACATCCTTCATTATAATGAAGCTATAGATAATGAAACAACTAAACGTGAATCTATAAATATGTATATAGTTGCAGGAAATGGTGAAACTTATTTTTTGTGAAAAAGATTAATTAGCAAATTAATCATATTTGTTGCCAGAAATAAACCCTTCTGTTCAAGTTGCAGAGATCAACATATTTGACTCAGTCAGACACTGTCTGTTTTGTTCTGAATAGATTAAGCTGGCATGTAACAGTTACAAATCTAAACATACTCAAAAACTGCTTTTAAATGATGCTTATAAGCAGCTTTTCATACATTATTCAGAACCTATTCGGCTGAGGGAAGTATTATACGAGTAAGGTCATTAAAGTTGAGAGTAAATCAAAACAAAGGCCAACAACTCTTTTTCAAAATGATCATAAAGATATTAAATTAAAGGAGAGTTTATGTATCAAATTTTCATATCAATAACCGCAAACATAAAATCTAAAAGCGAATGCTGTAACTTGGCGGGGTGGGTGTGGGGTGGGGTGGTATTCCATTATAAATCACGGAATTAAAATGTCTTCGTGATAAATTGACCAGTGATTAAATTGATATATTATGGTCACTATGTTGTGAAACCTGGATCGAATTCCATGGAAGATATCGGTTGTTTCATTTGATTCATCATGCCAAGACGGCACTTAACTAATTATTGCAAGAACAAAATGTTATTATCATGTAATGAAGAAATGAGATTTATTTTGTTGATAATTTCTCTAAAGTTATTTTCCATATCTGTTGTTTCATTTTTTGCAGGATACATAATCTAGAAAAGTTACCAATATCAAGTCTTTCGTTGTATTCATCTATTTTACTTTAACTGGTTTATTGCTACGATGTCTTTGGTTGTACCCATCCATTAAAGTCTTTGTTTATCTACCTGGTCAATTTGTGTTAATTACTTGCATTCCTTTAAGAAATTGTAATGTTTTTGTCTATATCTTTATAATATAATATTGATTCCTCAATAGATAAACTATTTATAATTATAGTATCTTCTAGTTCATATATGTTCAAATAGCTTTTGATATCTCTTATATTGTTACTTATATCTGATTTAATATATATTTATTTTAATTTAATTGTTTGTTTGTCAGTTTTATTTTTATTTTATTTTTCTTACATGCTATTGTAATGTAAATTTATTCACTAGAGATGATATTTTTCCAGAAACATGGTTGACCTGAATCATTCTTTTCATAAATACCAGGTGTTGGCCTGGATGCTGACCTTGATTCAAAATTAGTAAACAAAGTTCTATTTTTATTTTAAAATGATTGGTTGTTGTCAAGGTCATGCTGAGGCTTTAGGTTTAAGATCTAAACAACTTTTGTTTTTAATTTCTTAGAGAAACTGACTGGTTTTCGTCAGGGTAATTTTTGGTGTACGGGACATAAACACGATCACGTGACCACCTTTGATTTCGCAATTCTGGCTTTTCCATAACTACGAATTTGTTAGTTTTAATAGACATGTGTAAAGAGAGGTTTCTCAGTTTTCGGGCTTTTACACTTGATATCAAGTTGTTTTCTTTGTTGTTGCCAGATTTTGAGTATAATTTTCTTCAGATCAGTTGGATTTCAAAAGGATTAAATTCTTTATTTTCAGGAAATATTTGAAGATTGCTCATATAGAATTTTTGTGAAGACATTGCTTACAAATATTATTCTGATTTCCATCACAGGAGTGTTATTTACAAGGAACTGTAAACGACAACATTATATAGGACACGGCTTACGTCATCGCCTTCCATCTTTGATTCTTAGTCGGGACTCGAACTTGAATTTAGTAGAACATTTTATTATTAGGACTTTTGCAATTTAATTCGTGGATTATTCTTGGATTATTTTTTGATTATTCTTGGATTAGTTTTGGATTTGATTCTTGAAACCGTAAATTCTTTTTTTTTTTCGTTTTTACAGAATGTTTCCAGGGACATAAATTATTTGTTAAATTTTAAACAGCTTGTTGTTTTTACTCTTTTTGTGTTACTGTTTATTCGAACCTAAACACGTAACTATCTATCTATCTATCTATCTATCTATCTATCTATCTATATATATATATATATATATATATATATATATATATATATATATATATATATATATATATATATATATATATATCTTTCTCTCTCTCTCTCTCTCTCTCTCTCTCTCTCTCTCTCTCTCTATATATATATATATATATATATATATATATATATATATATATATATATATATATATATATATATATTGATTTCATAGGAACATGTAGCTTCCTTACACCAGACCGAGATAGATTTTGGTGCCAGATTGTTTATCGATTCGGAGAACACGTCTACATGTACTTAGATTCATTTTCTGATGTTTACTTTCTCAATAGTCTTCTGCGAATGATGTCCCGAGACTTGTTAGCAATGATCTAGCTACGATGTCGTAGCCTCAACTTGATTTGTTGTGGTTGAGGCTACGAACTGATCCCATATCATGTAATGGAGCAAAAACATTCGTCAATAAAGTCAGAAAAACAAACAGTGTAGAAATCAAATACATAAGTATAATCATATTGTGGAAGAAATTTGGCTTATTTTGAATTTATTAAGCCCTTACGCGATAAAATAAATTGGCATGGTTACTCTAACCTTATCATGTCCGCCATGACAGATAACGCGAGACTCTCGCCGTGACCCCTTTTCTACGTAAGTCTTGCCAGACCATATTTTAGATTTTCTACGCTATATAATTATCAATTAAGTGCGAATAATCGCTTCTTGGTAGAATTTCAAAGTTGCCGATAAACCGTATTTACTTTTAATGCGCAGAATTTCTGACCCAAACGGCGCCAAAATTTTACTACGATTTGTTTACATTTCCAAAAAAGGCGCCAATGTCCTTATATGGCACACAAACAAACGAGGCTGAGAACGGAAGTAATCATTATTTGAAATAATATGGTGGACGATCTAAACGAAAATATCGGCTAAAAAAGGTAAACGAGATTTTACAACTATTTCTACAATGATTTTCGATACTTCCGGTATTAAATAAGAGGACTACTCAATTTTTTGGATTACATGCAAGGAATATGTTTAAAGTTTTATTATTAGGCTAAAGGAGCGCCGGGTGTGAATCACACCCGGCTTGCTCCATTAACACGTATATGCTCATGTTAGTACCCTGTCCACGAGGTACGAATAAGGGTACTAATATTAGTACTAGCAATGATCATATTATGAATTTTCATCTCCTGTCTATTGCAACTGTTTCTCCTATGTGGAAAAAGTACGCAAAAAACGTTTGACATGCCACCATCATGAAATCCAATGTGTTCTGAAGCCCTATCACTCATTAAAATGTGTGCTGAACGATACGATGTAAGTTCACGTACTCGTGTCTTCTAGCTCATTTTACATAATCAGGGCGTAGAATAAGAAATCACCTGTCCATCTCTGCATATACGCAGAAATGTTTTAGCTTACTTCTGTGCTAGATACGAGCGTCCACTTAATCTGGTTAACAATTATATTCTCTATTTAATACTTCACAGTTTCTTTTGTCAAGTAGCCTTTAATATTTCGATTGTTCAGTCTTGTGTTTGTATGACTGATTGTACTCTTCGCAATGCGGTGGAATAAAGCTCTCTCTCTCTCTCTCTCTCTCTCATGAAAGATAACTCCTATATTTAAATGCAAGATGTATTCAAAAGTAACTTCCCGTGATGAGCGGTATTTTTAATCTAGATTATACAACATAAATTCATATAAAAGAGCGTACACCATTGAAGTAAGAAAAGGTCATACTTTGGATAGCTATAGGAAACATAACACTATCATTTATCTGCCATGACAAGTCAAAAAAAAAAAGCTCATAACAAAAATATTTTATGCACCCAGTCCTAAATTCACACATTCTTTTTTCACGTCCGAAGGTCATGTTTGAATCAAAGTGATGCTCAGAGTGCAACGATGAGCCATTTCCATACATGATAATTTTGAAAAATAGTGTGATGCAATTCAAAATAGTTGTCATCCAGCCACGTTTGTTAGATATTTGCCTTGAACCCACGTGTCTAGTAATGGGTAGTTATAATATTCGCATACGTTCCCATTTGTTTGTACCCATTGTCAATTTTAAAAAACGAAAATTATCAAGGACATTAAAATGCACAAAATTTAGTCATTGATATATCATTTCTAACCTGACTGTCGCAAGGGTTCCCTAATAATGTGGACTCAATGGTGTTTCACAGCAAACGAAAACTCTCTACATTAGTCTTTTTTGTTCTTAAAAAAACTCTCTTTCGATTCGAAACGTCAACAAATTGACAGTTTCTGGAACCCTTGACGACACTCTGGTTGGAACTTATAAATCAGTGGAAGAAACTGGTAAGCTTTATGTATTTTTTATATCATTGACGCCTTTTGCTTCTAAAATTGGTAGGAGGATGCAAACAAACGGGAGGGTGTACGAATACTATAGCTTTGTTCCAAACCGACTATTGGTGTTTCACTGTCTATGTATTATCAAGTAACTATGAGAGGTAACATATGTGTTACATCAATTTTAAGAATCACACATTCCCGACACTAGTCCACAAATATATCCATATCTTTGATTATTAACCAGTGATAACTAGAAAAGTCTCACGATAGCTTTAAGTTAAGAAATTTGAAAGGGCCAATTACCGAAACTAATCACTCTACCATATCTCGAACTGACTAAAGGTAGGACGGCAACTGAACGAGCTCAGTAATACCGGACATTCCTTTACACACATGCAAAAATGATTACGTTAAAAAGGGACAGACAAGATGAAAACCCGAACATGTGGTATAAAACCGGACGAATGACTACTCTAAGCAAAAGTATCTTTCAGTGTTATATCTACAGTATTTACAAATATATGGCAGTGCCTTATATTACTGTACCATTTTGTTTTGATTACCTCTACGATAAAACTTAGTATAATTGCAGTATGTTATATGCAGGATCGTCGCAACTTCGCGATTCTCAAAACGCTACCCCTACCCCCATGCCAGGAAGAAACATCCGTAAACCGTTTATATTTTAAATTATTATAGTCAGGAGAATCAAACTAAAACTAGGTATTTTTACAAGAACAAAATCTGTGAAATCTCCATCCCCCCCTCCCCCCTTTTTTTTTGCTTGACGCCTTGAACGGTTGCTTGAATCAACAGCCCTTTACGACGGTCCTGATTATGTGCAATTTTGATTGTACCATATTTTTAATGAATCATGTAATTCGAACTACATTCCAAAGATTGTTCCATATCGATAAGTATAGACACTCTCGAAACACTCGTATGTGTGCAACATATGCATACTTATTTTTGTCGTCTATTAGTCTAATAGTTATACTGATTATATTTGGCTATGCTCAGGTACATAAATTGATCGTAAAAGAATTTAATTAATACATTCATTATGGGAATCAGTAAAACTGTTCATGTACGCCACCATTTACACATGTACAATACGTTGTTGAAACTATTATTTACAATCGATGAAATATTTCTGACCTCGAACTCATTTTATAGATCTCTTTTTCTCTCCTAATGAAATGCGACCAAACAACCATGATACCATATTCATGATGATGTTTGTAGGTTGTGAAAGGGTAGAGAATGCTATTGATAAAGAACAATATTGTGAAAATGTGACAGTAAACATCGTATCATTTTAAATATTCCATGAACACGATTTTTTTCTCCCTCAATTAACTTTATACTCTTTTTCCTTCCTGACATAATTCCATACTGTTTTATGAATTCATCAGGGGTTTTGTTCTTTAATAGTTAAAAGAAGAGACAAATATGACATTGCTTTGTTGCGAGAAGAGTAACGAATCATATGGAAGAACTGGATGAAATTATGACGCCAAAGTTTACTCTTATTTCCAGTAGCAGCAGCAGGGTAGCTGTTATATTAAAAAAGCACATTTTCATATATTGTCTTTAAGGGAATTTGGGATCCAGATGGGGATTACCTTATTTAAAACACTAAAATAAATGTTTGTAACATACTTTTTGCAGTAGTATATGACCTTGCGAAAAGCTTGAAGGGAGATTTTTAATGAATAAGCTAAGTTGGATTATTTTTGTTATCCTCACACCTTCAGACATTACTCGAAAACTAAAAGTGGTCTTTGTCTCTCGTCATATCGCTGTCTTATTTATCTCATCATATTTTAAAATCTTTGACCAGAAGTAAAGGAATAATGAGATTCAACAACAGTCTTTAGAATGATCATGAATATGTAAATACTGTAAAACAATGTGTCTTTGAGACAATTGAACAATACAAATTGGAGGAAATTTATGGAAGAGTTTTGTCCTACCTGACTATTTTATAGTACCGCTCCGGTGGCCTAGTGGTTAGAGCGTCCGCCTCGGAAGCGGGAGGTCGAGGGATCGAACCCAGGCAGAGTCATACCAAAGACTTACAAAAATGGTATTACGTGTTAGGACTGGTTGGCCTGGTGCCAGGATAATGTGACTGGGTGGGACATCATGCTACATGTCTGCGGCATGATGCCCCAGTGCTAGACATCACTATAAGCTGCCACACTGCAGACATCGTAGCGATATGACTGAAAAATTGTTAAAGCCACGTTAAAAATCCTAATCACACACACACTATTTTCATGTTTTGATATGATGTTAACTTTAAAGTAAGTTTCAGACCTGACAATGTTTACGAATTTGTTGGAATTTTCTATTAGAAATGACTCACAGCTAGGACTTTTTGTTGTGTAGTTGGCCAGATGACATTCTGTATATGATATACAAGATAAACAATAATTGTTACCTGTTATAATATCATTCTTTGGGAATATGTGAGTTTCTAGATGTGTTCAGTTATAATTTGAGACGAATTATCTATTTAAATTATTCATTGGAATTACAAAGTGTTCATTGACATTTTCGAATAAAACAATCTTTTGGAATTATTAAGGACTCATTCAATGACAATGTGCTTTATATCACTGTGGTACACTCAAAACTATTAGAAGTTCAGGTATTTCAAGACCATTGGTACGCTTCGTTCATGCATTCCCTAAATACAGCATAATTTATTAAACTTTATAATAATTTGTTACAAATTTGGGTTTTTAGTCAGCCAAAAGCTTAGCATGTTTCTTGATTTATTATTGGCAGTTGATAGAACTCCATCCAAAATTATGAATTCCAGCTCAATACCACGATTGTGAACCCAATCAATTTTGACAAGAACTTAAGTTCATCTTTGAAGATACTTTATGTTAATATATTAGAATCTGGACACATTGAAAGTTTTGTGCTGTCGAATAAATAAAAGTACCTACTATGTAAGGAAAATATATGTGACAGGATTCATATTATTATCACTCCGGCTTATGATTTGGGATCAATTGGGTGTGAAAGGAAAGAGATTTATAATTTATAATTGCATTTGACATAAACTGAATTGTGAGCAAGACAAGCGACTCCGTTGAAGTTTAATTGGAAAAAGCAAGCATCGTGTAGGGTTGCACCGATATGAATCTAATGAACAAAAGAAAATGTTTTCATTCTGGAGCTGTAGACGGCGATTCTTATACGAATATACATTAAACATTGCCGGCTACTCGCTTTGGTCGAAACCTCATCTGACGTTTTTAGTTTACCTGTAAGAAAACAGTATAAAGCTGCTATAATTATCTTATGTTAAGAAAATAAAAATATTTCAGATCTGGACATACATATTTTAATTCCCAGATCTAACACGTTATTTAATGTAATGTTGATGAGTCAAATAAGCTAATATTTACATCTGCAGTAAAATCAGATACTTCTCTTAACAAAATATTTGTTCTCGCCGATATATAAAGTGAGCTAAACTTTGATCCCTGTAGTATTTGCAAATAAATATGTAAATATATGAATTTTATTAATCTTCACCACAAGCTCACAATAGATAAATCTCTAAAATTATAGAATATAAATCACTAGGTAAACCATTACAGTTATTTATAATTATACTATGCAGAATAAATAATTTTCTGGTATCATGAAATCGGGAGACACTTATGTTATCTTTGCCTCAAGTTGGCGTCTGAAGATAGAATAACTCTCACAATTTTGTGAACCTGGTAGTGAATCAAAGACATGAAGAGAAGAGCGTAAGAATGGATGTTTACTTATTTCCAGTCAAGCATTAATTCGAATTGGAAACGCTTAAAATGCAGACACCTCGCCTAATTGATTATGTCTCCTCACTCCACCCCTAGTTTTTCTGAAACAACCCAGATTATATTTTATTTGGAAAGGTCAAGCGCAGATCCAAAAATATCATTTAGTTGGGAGCTTAACAAATATACGCATGGTCTGTGAGGACTGAGTGCCAGTTCAGCCCGTTTCATTTGCAGTAATTTCCATCGTAAATAAAAGAACGAAAAAGATGTTTTTACAGGCGGTCAAAATTAATACTGATCCATATTCACAACACGTCTTTTAGGAGAATGAATTTACTATGGTCATTGAAACTTCCACCGTGCTGCAGGGTAATGGCTGTCATTTGTCACGCGCAGATGACTTCTTGGTATGTTCCTCGTCTCACATCTATGTTAATTAATTATGTTAATTACTTTTTATGGCTTTATATATATATATATATATATATATATATATATATACCAACACATATGTCTGTTATGCTTAGAGTTGTTTGCAAAGGGCCTGCAGCAGTCTACATTATTTCCATTAATATTTCTATCAATCTTTCCTTGTTTAACAAATACCAACATTAGTAAAAGGAGGCACTATAGGGACAGTGGGAAATTAGCATGGATTTTGGGCCTGTATAGGGCAATATGGGAAAATAACATGGGTGACGTCACGGGACTGGACCCTGGAGAAAATGGCAACAATATTGCAGGTGGCTTACCTCAATTGGTTGGCTACTGAATAACACTGTTGCGAGTGGCTGACCTCAATACGCTCTGCTGTAGGTAGATACAAACAAAAAATGGACATATATACACATACATAAACAAACATATACACAAGCACAATATGGAAAGTTGGGGTAATCGGGTAATATGGGAAATTAATAGTGTGGGCCCGTATAGAGAAATATGGGAAATTAATATTAATTTGGGACTGTATAGCGTCAATGGGAATTTAACATGGGCTTTGGGACTATTGAGCGATAATGGGGACTTTGGGTATTGTATTGCGACAAGGGTAAATAAACATTGTGGATGGGACCGTATATAGCAATATGGGACATTAACATTGTGGGACCGTCTAGGGCAATACGGAGATTTAACGTAGAATGGAATTATAGAGCAATATGGGAATTTAACATGGTGGGACTGTCTAGGGTACAACGGGAATTGAACATGGTGGGGCTATTTAGAGACAATGGGACTGCATATGGTAGGTCTATTGAAGGACATAGGAAAATTGAAAATGGGGTTTTATAGGAACAAGGAAAATGGAACATGGGTGACGTGATGGGATTTTATAGGGACAAAAGGGTTTTTATAGGGACAGCATAAACAAAATATAGACACACGCAAACAAAGAAACAAAGAAATACCTATACAACACAAAGACAAAACTTTGGGTGTAATAGTGAAAGAGTATACCTTTTCAAGACATGTCTGAAATAGAAAAATGCTAGTATCTATTTATAACTACAACTTGTGGAAATTCCTATGGAAAAACCTAGTATCTATTTTTAGCCATATTGTGTGGTAATTTCCTATGGAAAAACCCAGTATATATTTTATAGCTATAACTTATTGAAATTCCTTTGGAAAAACCACTCTCTATGTATAGTTACAACTTGTGGTAAATCCTTTGGAAAAACGCTAGTATATATTTATAGTCTCATCTTTTAGCAAATCCTTTGGAAAAACCCAGTATATATTTATAGTCCCATCCTTTAGCAAACTCCTATGGCAAACCCAAGTCTATATTTATAGCATCAACATTTCTAAGCTCAATGACGTCACGGTACTGGACACTGGTGAACAATTGACAGCAATGTTGCAAGTGGCTGACCTCAATCGGGCGGTAATACATAACAGTGTTACAAGTGGCTGACCTCAATACTCGCTACTGTAGGTGGGTACGTGAAATGAATTTGATAGGGACAAGGGGATTTGATAGCGACAAACAAAACATAGACATATACATTCACATACATATACACAGACACGCATACAAACTCCAGACCTTCTGTGTTAGAAAAAGTCACCATTGTAAAATACGTCACAGCATGTTTGATTTAAACCGTTTAATTTTTCCGTGTCATCGTTCTCAGTTATTTTTTGTCTGGAAGTTACTTTTGGGCTACTAGATTGTAAAACATAATTATCATTAGGCATCAAACGAATTTCTCTTTTTACTGGTATTGTTTGTTCTGTCATCGTATCATATTTACCACCTTTCTTCTCTCTCAGCCTCTCTCTCTCTCTCTCTCTCTCTCTCTCTGTAGTGGATGCATATGGTGTGGGATAGGAGACAATCATATCATCAAGATCGCTATCACCAAGCTTTCTCCTTGGTAAAGTATAATCGTTTTACAACGCTACTTGAACTCTGTTCATTTCAGGGTGCATGTGTAAGCATTCCTTTTCAAATTTTCTGAAAGTGAGTTTTTGCTTTTCACTAATGCGACAAACATTTTAGGGGCCGAACGAAATTCTTTTGGGCTGAATCAGGACTCTCTTGGTTTTGTGACAGAAGAGGAGACATTGATTCAGACTCGCTCATGTAGTCTTCGAAAATCGCTCTTATAGATTTGAGCTAACACTTCAGCTCGTGTGTGTGTGAAAGAGAGAGAGAGGAAAGAGAAAATAAGGTATATTAGATGGTATAGATAGTATAATAGATTGCATTTTCGTGGAGCAAGGCATGGTATATTTTGTGAGTTTTCATCTGCTTCTCTTCTACTCTAAGCTAACACGGGCGTTTTGGGATAGTGTGTGTAAGGAGTGTTGGATGGTATTGGAATGTTAAATTGTATAGTTGGTGTGATAGATAGTATATTTTGAGATGTGAGGGATAGTATGTTTGCGAGATTTAATCTCCTTCTTTTAAACTCTAAGCTAACACAGGTCGTTTTTCTTTGGATAGTGTGTGTGTAAGGCTGTTGAATGGCATTGGGATGTTGGATGGTATAGTGGTATGATGGATAGTATTCTTTGTAATGTAAAGAGTAGTATAATTTGTGAGGTTTCTTCTCATTTTCTTCATCTCAAAGCTAACACAGGGCGTTTTGGGATAATGTGTGTAATGTGTGTAGGATGGTACAGGTGATGTTTTGGATATTATGTTTGTGAGATTTCTTCTCCTTCTCTTAGATTCTAAGCTAAGACAAGGCGTTTTAGAACAATGCATGCAAGGCGTGTTGATAGGTATTGGGATGTTGGATGGTATACTGGTCCTTCTCTTGCGATCTAAGCTAACACGGGACTTTTGGGATAGTGTGTGTGTGTGTGTGTGTGTGTGTGTGTAAGGAGTGTTAAATGGTATTTGGATGTTGGATGGTATAGTGGTGTGATGGATATTATTTTTTTGTGGTGTAAGGGTGGTATATCTTGTGCGATCTCTTCTCATTTTCTTACATTCCAAACTATCGTTTTTGGATAGGGTGTATAATAGGATGTTGAATGGTATAGTTGCTATGTGAGAGTATGTTTGTTGGACTTCATCTCCTTCTCTTCGACTCTAAGCTAAACATGACGTTTTGGGATAGTGGGTAGGGGCGATGGATGATATTGGGATGATGGATGAAGATATAGTGTTGTAATGTATAGTATTTTTATGGTGTAAGGGATAGTAGGTTTTGTTTGCTTTCAACTCCTTTTCTTGCATTCTAAGCTATCACAACGCGTTTTGGATAGTGTGTAGTTTGGGACATTGGATGGTATATAAGGTAAGTGATTGCATTTTTGTGGGATTTCATCTCATGCTCTTACAAGTTAAGACGACACAAGGTAATGTGTGTGTGTGTGTGTGTTTGTGTGTGTGTGTGTGTGTGTGTATGTGTGTGTGAGTGTGTGAGTGAGTGTATGTGATTTGGATTTGTAATGCAGCTTTGACAATTGTAATGATGTCTGTGGTGTAGCAGTTTAAAGTGATGTTTAGCATTGGAGCATCATGCTGCAGACATGTATATCATGTCCCACCCAGTGAAATTATCCAATCTAGTCCTAACACTAACCTCTTAATGTTGAGCGCCTAGTAAGGCAACTGTTAGTACCATTTTTATAAGTCTCTTGTATGACTCAGCCGGTGTTAGAACCCGCAGCCTCCCGCATCCGAGGCGGACGCTCTAACCACTTAAGCTACCGGAGCGGTTCCTAAGCTTTTCTAAAACGGACTTCTAAACTGACCAACCGTGAGAGAGAGTGAGAGGTGTACTTCATAATGTAATACTCAGCCGCCGTCCCCCCCTCCCTCCGGGTTCGTGTATCTTTGCATTAGTACATGCCTAATATGGAGCAATGTGAGTTACGGATCAAAGATTTATTAATTTATTTGTCGTGTGCAGTGCGTGCTCTGCCATTTAGCAGTGTCATCATCAGCAAAGTGCCGAGTCTGCAGTCCACCGGGGAACTTTGTCAGTGGACAGTTGTTCACAGTATGTGACATGGTCTGTAGAGCTCCACAACATGAAGAGTCAGTGGCCTGGCCCCATCAGACAAGGTTGACTGCACAATTACCCTGTCCTGTCCGAAAGCGGTTCAGCAGGATCCATATATAACATGGAAGGTTGAAGCCAGGTGGGAAGACAGATGGCTCAGCTATGGGGGAGTGGTTTTATAGCATCTGTTGAAGACACTTGACACTCCATGCCAAAATATCCGTCAAATCCTCTGGCAACGAACCTAACCAGATTGGACGTCTCTGAGTCAAGCAGACTGCTGGATGTGAAGTGATGTCCATGTACAGCTGAGGTTTCTCACTGGCAATAACATTAGCGAACACCTTTATGGTTGCTTCCTGGCGACGCATGTGTGGAGGAAAAACGTCGCTAAGTACCGGATCAGAGATAATGATACGCGATTAATTTATATACTATTATTATTATTCATGAGTGATGACAAAAGTTAAGAATTTTTTTTCCTCTTCGATTTCTACTAAATCAATTTCTTCATATATATTGATATATAAATACACTGTAGCAATGGTGTCCGACACGTGTTTAGTAACATTAAACCTTTTCCCATTGATGCTGTATGAAGTCATATTTATGAACATTCTCTTTCGATATGTCGGTAGTGAAAATGTAGATGCCAAATCATTCTGATTAAATGGTTATTAATTTCAGTTGTCACGGGTTTTAAGTGAAACATTACACAGCAAAACCTAACGCGTTGCTTTTCCTAAAAGTAACGTGTTCAGTTTACTAGGAGTAACTCGTTACTTTAATGACAAGTAACATTTGGACAAAAAAACTACAATGTTTTTATTGCCTGTTGCCTTTTGAATGTCACGCGTTACAGCTGCATTTTTTCCAATAGTTCAAAAACTAACAGTTTGAAAGAATCGCCGCACAGATGTTACTCGGTAGGTAGCAGAACATGAACCAGATGTAGCCTGAGGATGCCCTATCATGATTTATCCAGGATTGTAGTGCTGGCGGTAGCTATTGCACCAATGCAGGAACATAAATCACATAGGTGGTAATAGTATAGACTCCAATTCAGTTCTCTTCGCACGGAGGACCGGTTGAATTAAAAACTACGTGTATACAAAACTGATGCTAACCAAGAATATATGTATAAACGTCATTTTAAAAATTGTAATACGCACATGCCTAAGTTTGTACTGTTATTTCAAGGAAAGTAAGTTTGCACAGTTTTTGTTTTGTCGTGCATTTTCACCTGTTTTCAGTTTTATGGACAGTCAATGTGTGTCTTACTGATTTTAGCAGTTACTATAATTTTGTAGTTTATTTGTATTCAGGTGAAGGAAATATCTGAAGAAATTCATTAAATTTCAGAATAAACTCCTTGACCCTCTTAGAGTATTTATCCAGATCTCATAATGTTAATGTGTGACTCTTTATTTGAATCGTAAAAGATCGATTGATTTAAAGACATGTCAGTTAAAACTAACATTTGTTGTTGTTGAGTTTAATTATAGTGGCGTGCGCACATTTGTGCATATGCCACTTTTTTCTGACTGCACCGCAGCCTGCTAGTTGTTCCTGGAGAAGGAATGGTGCCACCTCCTCCAGGCGTTTATGGGTTCAAGGAACCCTGATAGTTTGGCCTCAATCTGTGGGTCCATAAAGGTCCCTTACAGCTGAATGGTTGGCTGTCATTAGTCGGAAGGAGAGCTCGGGAACGGTCCTGGTTGCTTCACATCGCTGGTTTCTTGTTGCATTTGCCAGGTGTTTCTTGCGCTTTTTTTTTTCTTTCTTCAAAATGTTCTATAAAGGATGGGTGGGTGTTCTATGCTGTTTATAGAGGTTGTTAGTAGAAATCATGTATGAAGAGAGATTTTGAAGGTTATTACGGTATTACTAGTCGAGGTGTTTAGGGTGTGTTTCCTACGTTATGTTATTTATAAGTTTTTAGATATTGCCTCTTTAAGTTATTTATTTATTAATGTTTTTAGAGATTGAATGTTATTTATACTTTATTTAGCAAGAGACCGGAGTCCTAGCCGAATACACGGTTCGTTAAGGACATCTAGGACCGGAGTCCTAGCTGATTACTCGGTTCGTTAAGGACATCTAGGACATCCGATTTTGCGGTTTCCTTAAAACTAACATTGTAGAATGTTGAGTATGGTCTTACTTTAAAATGAATGAACGCCCGAGACGGCATGTAACAATAATTTACTGCCTACTAAAAAGATCAAAATAATTTGGACCTCTCACAGAGTAACATATTGCTTTGAACTAAATTTAAAGTTTATTTTACGTCTAGTTTGTTTGCGGGTAATTGAGCGTAATAAGCACGGTCGGTTAGAAAGGAAAAAACAAACAAAAAGGACATTCAGCAGGAAATAATCCAAAAAACATTCAGCAAGAAACTTTTCCTGTCATCAAGCCATTAAAAGTAAATATATGTGGAGAATCTTGACCCAAGTTGTATTTTTTAAAACATTTTAATTTATGAGAGAGAGAGAGAGAGAGAGAGAGAGAGAGAGAATGGAAAAACAAAGCACAGTCATCCCAATATTTTCCTAAATGAACATTTCAGTAAATATCACTGATTCAAACATGAATAATAATTAGATACGATTGGGACTACTCTCTCTCTCTCCTCCTTTTCATGGACAAATACCAAACATTAGACAAGTACTTATATACAGTGTTGTGATTGGGAAGTCGTACTCGTTTGTTTTAGACGATCGATACACTTTTCGATGCATTGAATGAAGATTTGGTGATCAGACAAACATGCAGTTTTGTGAAGATCCCGTTTTGACACGAAAGTCTTGATCTTGACCTGGCTGTAAACATTCTTTTAAAACGTCAATATTCACCACGTGACTGGAACGACAGATGAGGGTCAGTCCGTTTGGTATAAAGTTTTCTTCTATGTTTCGGTACTGGTTGTGGTCATTTGCATATCCACTATCGGTAAAACTAAAAATAGTCTCCACTGCTAGTAAGTTATGTTTTTCAAAATATTTAGTGCTGAGTCAAGCAGGTTTCTTCATGTTCTTCTGTCACAAACATAAATATTTCTTTACATTTAGAAATCCAGAAAGAAGGAAGGTGAAAATAATGTTTACATAAAAGTACATGGTGGCATACTGTATAAGCAGATTCCCCTCTCTCACATTCAAGTATGATATTTTAACTAAGCTCTCTCTCTCTCTCTCTCTCTCTCTCTCTCTCTCATATCAATCTTTATCTCATGCTCTTGAGTCAATTCTCATTATATATATATATATATATATATATATATATATATATATATATATATATATATATATATATATATATATATATATATATATATATATATATATATATAATGTTTTCCCTAATGAGATTAGGCGTTTACTGTAGCAACATTATTATTATCTTTATATGAATAAAATAAATATTGTCGAGGAACTTCTATGTCACTCTTCTTCATTGTTATTATTGCAAATGCGTAGATATATCGTTTCCTGTGCGTTGGCAATGTTACCGGTACTATATTGTTTACTAGTATGATCCTGTAACATGCAAGAGAGCCTAATTAACAAGCGAATCAAGCTAAGATTGCGTGAATCTGGCCTGGGATCCACGTTTCGCCTATTTTCATTCACCTTGAGACACAGTCGTTGTCAACTGAAGGGTTCTTAAAAGTGCAAAAACTACAATATTTTCTAATCACATAATGACCATGCACCACGAGAATGAAATTTCACACGCATTTTTTTTTTTGTTTTTTGCTTCACATTTGTAATATCCATCAGTAAGAATTTTCAAGTCGAAGATTGTTTCTTGACGCGATGCAATACGAAACACGATCCAAACACCTAATGCAAACACTAATTGCTATCTCTAATTATTCAGTTACGTGGCAATATCTTGAGAATTCCTTTAAAAAAAATTGCGCAGTGTCCATTTTAAGAAACTAATCCATGCCATCATACTGGCTCGTGAATACTGTAAATACTGACCCATGTTCCTAGAAACTGGCTAATTACTCAGTAATAAAATTTCTTTCCAAAACCAGCTCCCCATAATCAACAATTAATTTAAATATTTTAACTATCAACATTTTGTTTTCACGAGAATCGATATCGGCTAAGTTAAAAATGAAATCAAAATTTAAAATGTCGGGATTCTGGATTGTATAGTGGCACAGAGCAAAGAAAATTTGTTCTCTGAAAATCAGATTATAATTTAAAAGAAACTTACGTTTAAGTACTTGTACAGCCTTTTGATCATAAAGTCTTACCCTGAAACAATGCAGCGTGAGAAAGAAAAAGTAAGATAAATAAATAAATAAATAAATAAATAAATAAATAAATTTAGAAAAACAGACTCATTAGTAACACCGCATTTGCAGAAAGAATGAAATAACATGGATGGATTCTGCTGCTATCGTTTATTAAAACAAAGCGGTTATTGAGAAATGTGTTTGCTCGTTTGGTGACACCTAAGAAATTCCATACAAATTTATTCCAGCAAGATTAATCTCCCTTGGAAATCTGATCTCAAAAACATATACACGTGGAGCGTTTTATCAAAAATAGACTGCAGAAAATAATTGCTTTATTATTGTGAAAGAAGCGTTGCTTTTATTGTATTGAGCTCTATAAATACACTTTCTTGTATTCTTTCTTTGAAAACAAATGTGACACTACTAATCAGTCATTGTAACTCAGGGTGGAGTTTCAAAATTATTCGTTGTGGGAATGACGTCATTCTTGTAAGACTGACATCACTTATTAACCAGCCGGGGGAGAGAGATTTCACCTGTCACCAGCAGATGACATTATTTTGCTAGTTTAGACCATCCATATTGTCTTATATCGACTAGTACCATCCATATTATCCTATATAGAGTAGTACCATCCATATTGTCCTATATAGACTAGTACAATCCATATTGTCATATATAGACTAGTACCATCCATATTGTCATATATAGACTAGTACCATCCATATTGTCATATATAGACTAGTACCATCCATATTGTCCTATATAGACTAGTACCATCCATGTTGTCCTATGTAGACTAGTATCATCCATATTGTCCTATATAGACAGATATCATCCATATTGTCCTATATAAACTAGCACCATCCATATTGTCCTATATAGACTAGTACCATCCATATTGTCCTATGTAGACTAGTACCATCCATATTGTCCTATATAGACTAGTACCATCCATATTATCCTAGCAGCAGAGGGGCGAACAGACCCCTTGTCTGAAACCTAATATGCTTAAAGTATAAGCTTCTTCCGAAATAAAAAAAAAAATAAGGTCACTACTAACCTGACCGAGAGTTGTGTTTACATACCAGAGGTCCCGCCCCCTCTGCTGCTATCAATTTATCCAAAAATTTTATCAAGTCCAATACGATATCTTGTTCTAAGATCATGCAAATTTATTGTTATAAACCCGTGCTGGGTTGATTGTGCTTGTGAAAAGAAATTTCTGAATTTAATTATATCCATGTCACCGCTACATCAAGTTTGATGAATATTTCGCAACCTATGCGTATCAACTCCATTAAACATAACTAAAATATTACACAGTTATCTCTGATCACTTTTGGCATTTGTGTGTATCGCTGAGTAACATAAATCACATCAGTATTTTTATGTCTGCCAAGTGAAAAAAATTCTGGCAGGATTTCATTGCTTGTCCAGCATCACATCATCGTATACAATTAAATTATTAATAAATCCGTCTAAAACATCAACGCTCGGATCTTCATCAATATTGGTTATAAACTCTATAACATCCTTATCTTCGTCCAGTAAACTTGCGTTTTCATTGAAATCTTTAAGTACATCATAACATCGTTGATCATCAACTGATGGTGCTACTAAATACAACTTATCCCATTTTAGCCATCTCATTATCAGATTAAGTAATAATTGCGTCTTACCCGATCCAGATGGACCTATTATTATCATTCTGATCGAATTTGGCAACGCAGCATGGTGTTTAACTGGCTCTTGTTTTCGTGTCGCTGAGAAATCAGTTATATCCATATATAAATAATATAAATCTATATTGTTTACGTTGTAGAGTTAAAACTCCAATTAATGATCTATCTACGGTTACAACAAAAAATGCGAGAATAGCATATGGTGGAAGATGTGCAGTATGTAACAGAAAAAAGTTTTCTTTTTTTACCCAGAAAAGATGGTGGTGATATGCTAAATTAATGTCAAATTTCCCAGGAACCCCATGGGCTAAATACCCTGGAGATAAACATCTACCAGGATATAATTATTGTGGTCCTGGTACTCGACTTGATATCAGGCTTGACAATCAGGATCAACCAAAACCAGATGAGTATCCCATAAATGATATTGATAAAGCATGTCACGTTCATGATGTGGATTATAAAAATAAAGATCTACAACATAGGCATATTGCAGATATGAAGTTGATTCATTCGCTAGATTCCATAAAAAATAAAAATATCAGAGAATCATTAGCTAATTGGTTAGTAAAATCTGCAATGAAAGGTAAACTCGTATTAGGGGCTGGTAATTAATTATAAATGGAATCAATTTATTATAGTCCAAGGGGATACTGGAGGGGTAAAGCAGCAATTAGTAAACTCGCTGATGCAGCAGCGGTTAAACAGTCTACTGCTAAGGCGTGGTTATCCAAACAAGCAATATGGCAAATTTACCTACCATCACCGAAAAGAATTCAGTACGCGTATTTCGATGTTAATGTTCCTAATGAAGTTCATCAAGCAGATATTCTGTTTTTACCTTATGATACGCTTAAAGTACGCAGACGTCAAATAACATACAAATACACGTTAACTGTCATTGACGTTGCAAGCAGATATAAAGAAGCGGAACCATTATCAACGAAAACATCATCTGAAGTAGCCGATGCGTTTGAACGAATTTATCAACGAGGACCATTACGATGGCCACAACTATTACAGGTTGATCCTGGCAAAGAATTTGTTGGTCCAGTAGTATCGTTGATGAAGCAACATAATGTCAAAATCAGACGAAGACACACTGCAATTCATCGTGATCAGGCAATTGTTGAACGATTTAATCGAACACTTGCTGAGCGGTTATTTGGATATCAATACGCGAAGGAATTTATTCAAGATGAAAAGATCTCGCGAATGGGTTGCAAGATTACCAAGTGTGATAGCCGCGTTAAATAATGAGATTACTCGAACAACCAATATGAAACCTATTAACGCAATTACCCAAAAAAATATACCTGTACAACGACATGATTTTTCAACGCAGCCAGTACTGGGTAATACCACTGTGAGATATTTATATGAACCAGGTGAACTTGAAGGTGGTAAAAAAAGAGCGACTGATAATATTTGGAGTATTACGACACACAAGATATCTAACATAACAAGATCCACTGGTAGACCAGCAATCTGCAGATTAGATTCAACTGCTCCTCAACGTAGCTTTACACGTGAACAAGTGCAGGTGATTCCTGAAGATACACAATTACCACCGCAATCACTTAACTAGCACCCCTACGTCGATTACACTCAAGACAGGTCAACATCGTGTTTTCTCGTGTATGGCCAAGATGGTTATCTTTCCTATCTACGGTAAATTGTCTTGGATCATTTTTCAGATACCGCCATAACATCGCACAGTGATTATTCTGCTGCTGTTTCAGCGTATTAATAAATTCAACGTCAAGAACAAAGTCGCGTTTATTTTTCTTATCACACTGTTTATAACCAGCTAAATTTTTTCTTATTATGTCACCGCCAACATCATCATCATTGATCACTGACTCGTCCAGGACAATCCTTCGTAGTTGAGATATTCTTCTAACTCTAGATACTGCGAGATAAACCAAATTTGACCACTCGATACGATCATCGACGATCCAAACAACTGTATCAGAGATAGTTAATCCTTGAGATGAATAGTCATCGCGTATCCTAGCGTCCACGGGGATTTATTTGTTTTTAGCGCATCCTCAACACCATTAACATCAACTGCGACAATATCATTCAACACAAGATTCTGTTTCTCGGTCTGTCCTGGTATATCAACATCAATATTTTGTCGTCGTGTATCTGCTGGTCGATAACATAACGGCACTGGCAACGTTGGAAACTTTTCTCGTTGTAACTGAAACAACCGCTGCTGAAGTGTGTCTCTGACTATCTTTCTACTTGCAACTATCAAATCGTTTTGGTCTCCACGCGCGCAAAAAGTCGTTCATGGGTGTTTCTGAAATCACTTCACGCATTACTTCACATTGAATTTTATTTGGTCGCAGTCTGATTAATTTTTTAAACTCCCTTAATTCTGGATCAAGTGCTCTATGATCATCAGTCACTTCTTCGAGGTGCTCAACAAAATCTTTCAGCCAATCATGTGGAGATGGTCCAACAAAAGGTGGTGGTTGAACGTGATCGCCACACATTATCACAGCAGTATTTCTTGTTAATAGCCAATCAAGAAACGTTTTTAATGTTTCTAACGGTACTGTACATATTTCATCCCAAACGATAATCCTCGGAATATATTTCTCTCCCATCCTTGAAGAAGTCCATGCATCACCCTTCCATCGGAAGAAGCTGTGATAAGTACACGACTGCACTCTTCGTTGTTTCATCTCTCGCGCGAGTCTATGTGTAGGAGTTAAAACAATCATATCAAAGTTCTGAAATAATTCGATTGCTCGAGTCGTCTTACCAGAACCCCATGGTCCGTTCAGATAAACCGTTTTATTTCTGGTTATTGGATTGTACACCGATGGTGCAGAAGATAGCTTTAATGCTTGATATTTTTTACAATAAATATCTTTAATCGTAACATCAGCGGATTCGGAATAATCGAGTATGTTTTCTTTTTTTATTCTCCACGAACCCCACTGTGCACAAGTATCGATATGTAGTTGTTCTAACAATCCTGAATATTCTTTACTGATATAAAACGAGTCCGTGGCAACTCTGACAGCAAACTTAGAAACCTTATTTATCATCGATAACAGATTTATCGAAACATATGCGAGCATCGATGATCTTAAATGAGTATACTGAGGTGACTCACCTTCCATGTAGCTCACGATTGTGCCTAGTTTAGTTCCATTTGACAAGAAAGCTATTTCTCGACTTATAAACGTGTTTTTCTTCGTTGTATCGGCGATTATAAAATCTAACTCAGCATCGTCCGTGATCAATCTTGTACAATGTCGTTTATGATCGTATGATCCTCCTTGAGCGAACTTGCCAATTATTTTTCTGCCAAGATCTTTCGTAATTTTATTCTCGTAATCTGTTTTATCCGGGTTTTCATCATCAGAATACTGTTTTTGTTGTGGTAACCAAACTTCGGTTTGTTTCCGATATGATATAATAGCTTCGCTGATCGTCAACGATATTAACATCGCACAATCAAGCATATATCGTAACAGTACTATTGGTACCCAAATTTTTCTGAAAAATGTTTTCAAACCAAACATAACAAATTGGATGAAGTCCCATAGCAAACTCTAATGACTCGATACAAGCGAATCCAGTCAGGTCAAAATCCGGTAATGGTCCATTTATTGATACACGTGTCATCTCGTGCGTCGGATGACCGAATCGCTCAAAGTACACAGAACAATCTCCATACCCGAGAAAACTTCCGGGATAACACGCGACCATATCAACCGAAATAACATCTCTGTGATCGTACTTAGTATTCCATAATCCACCGTGTCCGTATTCGACACAACTGGATATTATGTCATTGAGAAAATCAAATCTAGTTGGTTTCCACGAATTTTTCTTTCTAGCAAAATGAGCCGCAACTGACGGAACAGTAAAACAGTTGCTCAATAGTTCGTCAGTATCATCAGTATATTGCAGTGCAAGATTTTTCATTTTCTCGTGGAGAAGATCTTTTTGATAAATAACGCCATTAGGTCGTACAAACTGATCGAACTTGATTTTTTCTTCGGTACAAATACTTCCATCTGATTCGTCGTTAGAACTCTGAAATAACCATACTGACACAGGATCGTCTTTACTTATTTCGTTAATAAAATCAAACATGTCTCCGCGGTAAATTTTAACAGTTCGATTTCGTGGAAACACTGTTACTGTGCTAGTCCATGCGTGTGCATTATGATCAATAATTTCGATTGGAGCTCCTTTTGATTTATATTCTGATTCAAACAATATTTCTCCAGTTATCGTCGCTACGGTTATTGGGAACTTTAGCTTTTTTCCTAACTCAGCCACAGCTTTGATTGACGCCCCGGTATCTTTAACCATTTCTCCCCACGTGTTTATTATTTTACGTCTTTTATCCGTTAAGCCGTTTCCACGAGTCGAAACTGTAAAATGTTCTGTTACTCGTTCAGCCACACAATTTAATTTTGAAAATTTCATCGGCGCCAGTTTATCAACGTTGGGTTTTCATTTATCACATAGATTCCATAAATAACTGCTGTTACAGGATGCGCTCGCTCATAATACGGTTTGTCAATGCCAGTCAATAGACCTGGTTTGGAATCTTTACTTAGTACGACAGTTTTTTCACCCTTGTGTACAGGATCATATTTGTCACGGATAATCCAATTACCTGTTTCTGTTAGCACGACAAATTTTATTCTGAAAAGATATTTGAGATTATCAATGTAGTTAATGATAGTTGCTGCTCGTTCGTCATTCATCGTAGCGTCGTTGACACCGTTGCGCATAATCTTGAACGTTGACCATACATGAGATGCACCATCTGTGTGAAATTCTTTCTTGGCGCCGTGAATTTTATTAATCAAACTTTATTTTTCGGATCAACCAGATCTCGCATCGGTAGGTCGGGAGAGATTCTGTCAGATTAAATTTGTGTGCGCTCCAGGGCTTGATTCGGGACAATCTATCGAACTCGCTCATATTATATTTCAAACAAGTATTTGAATGAAAAATATTATATATAATGTCTCAATGCAAATGGTTGATGATCGGTTCATTGACTCGCTGTAATAAATCCTGTAAAAACGAATTCTGCGGACAACATTCACAATGTGTTCGTAATGGTAGTTTAGGACCAATACCGTGTCTGCGATGTGGTGTCGGAGTCCGGAGGAAGACACAGTTATGTGCTCGTTGTGGTGGTAAGCGATACAGGAACTTAAACGATATTATGATAAAAAACATAATGACAGTGACAGAGTTATAAAACGTGAAGAGGATTATTTAAATAAGTTCTCAGACAAATTATGATTTAGACAAATACATTATATATAAATGAACCAAGAATTTGTCCCACATCCCATAATCAAGAATTATGAGACAAATTGTAATGGTGTAGTTAGAAATTGTAGGTTTAAAAAACCAGTTGGTGTTGTTAGTAATTCTGGTTATCTAAGGTTCAGCGCTGGGAATAAAATGTATCTTTGTCATAGTTTCGTATTCGAATGTTTATTTGGGGCGATTAAAGACGGTCTTGTGATCGATCATATTGACGGAGATCCTCAGAACAATTCCCTGCACAACCTTCAAGGTATCACGCAAAGCCAGAATTCTGCACGAGGAGGGACTGGTCGGTTCAAGAGTACTGGAAAGAGAGCGATTAAATCTGTCAATGTAGAGACCGGCGAAGAGATGATATTTCAGTCAATATGCGCGGCTGGTAAGTACTTCGATATTCACACGAATTCAGTACAAAGAGTCGCAGATAAAAAATACAAATCATCATTTTCATACCGGTTTGGAAACTGGATTTTGTTCTCTTATATTCCATTGGTGTTAGATACAGATAACGGAGATAACTATGCCGCGATTGTGTAAAAGTCAATGATGGAGATAAATCCTCAAATTACCTCGAATTATATTTATTAACTATTTATTTAATATTTGGGTCTGTAGTGTACGAGCATACTAC
This sequence comes from Sinohyriopsis cumingii, assembly GCA_028554795.2. NCBI lineage: Eukaryota > Metazoa > Mollusca > Bivalvia > Unionida > Unionidae > Sinohyriopsis > Sinohyriopsis cumingii. The sequence continues at coordinate 524,738 of JAPYKE020000181.1, forward strand.
TTACTGGGGGTCTCCAGTTCGAATCTCATAACGGACATACTGTCGACGGTACCTATGGTAGGGTTTTTCCTATATAAAAGTGGGGGCGGCAGCAGCCCATGTACATCTCACACTACGAAACCACGTAGTGTGGGTGCGTTTTAGTAACCCCGGGTGTACATGGCGCATAGACAATCTTCTGAATATTCTAGCATTTCGTTTCGGTTAGAAAAATTCTCCGGAGATATATCTATGATGCCCCCAAAATAAACAGTAGAGTGGATGTATAAGCTTAAGTCACAAAAAAACATTTAGAAAAAATGTTTGGCTAAAAGAAACGATCATGGGATGCCAAGAAAAGACCATAAAAAAAGTCTCAAACAAAGGATCCCATGGAGACACACAGGCCAGTGAAATTGATAACCGCTCATCATTGCTACTATTTATTTTTGTTAAAATTTATTTATTCTGAAATATTCTTTAATTCTGAAATATTTTTTATCTGATCGATCTGAGTACCAACCACCCCATCAGAATTAACAAACTGATTGATTTACATGATTTTAAGTACCAACCACCCCATCAGAATTAACAAACGGATTGATTTATATGATTTTGAGTACCAACCACCGCATCAATTTCTGAATAAATAAAATATTTCTGAATAAAATATTTCAGATTATAATAATTATTTCAGAATATTTCAGATTATAATAATTATTACAATTTGCACAATTTTAAGTACCATTTTACCCGTCAAAATTAACAATCTGATTGATTTGCACAATTTTAAGTACCAACCACCCCATCAATAATAAAATATTTCTGAATAAAATATTTCAGATTACAATAATTATTGCAATTTGCACAATTTTAAATCCCAACCACCCCATCAAAACAAACAATCTGATTGATTTGCACAATTTTAAGTACCAACCACCCCACCAAAACAAACAATCTGATTGATTTGCACAATTTTAAGTACCAACCACCCCATCAAAACAAACAATCTGATTGATTTGCACAATTTTAAGTAACAACCACCCCATCAATAATAAAATATTTCTGAATAAAATATTTCAGATTATAATAATTATTGCAATTTGCACAATTTTAAGTCCCAACCACCCCATCAAAACAAACTATCTGATTGATTTGCACAATTTTAAGTACCAACCACCCCACCAAAACAAACAATCTGATTGATTTGCACAATTTTAAGTACAAACCACCCCATCAAAACAAACAATCTGATTGATTTGCACAATTTTAAGTACCAACCACCCAATCAGAATTAACAAACTGATTGATTTGTACCATTTACCCCAATAATAATAAAATATTTCTGAATAATAAAATATTTCAGAATAATATTTTTTTGTAGTTTTTTTTTTTACAAAACCGATCGATTTGTATAATTTTGAGTACCTAACTACCCATCAAAATTAACAAACTGATTGATTTACATGATTTTGAGTACCAAACCACCGCATCAGAATTAACAAACTGATTGATTTACATGATTTTGAATATCAAACCACCCCATCAGAATTAACAAACCGATCGATTTTGTACCAAACCACCCCATCAGTTTCTTAATAAATAAAATATTTCTGAATAAATAAAATATTTCAGAATAAATAAAGTATTTCTGAAAAATCATTAAGATTTCACATATAGATTCACAATCAATTCCTCTCCCCGAAGGTCAATTAAGTGTCCAAGGTGGTCAGTTAGTTTAAAATTTATTCGTGTTAACATATTATTATGACACCGCAGATAAACAGGATTGGTTGGTACTTGGACGATCAAATCCCCACGGGGTACTTGTGGTGTGAACGTGTATAAAATGTATCCTTGTTGAGCCTGATTTGATTTTCCAAGATCTATTTGATAGCTGCCATCGATCACATCACAAACTAGATTAACCGCGATTGTCGATGTTATATTAACGATTCCTGGTGAAACATGTCTGCCGCCGCTGTATGGATCATTGTCATGTCTTAAAATAACCGGAGGTGGTGCTATTTTTCTCCATGATTCGATGATTTTAGGAAAATTTGTCTCAATATTTTTTTTAGTTCATCTTTTTTAAATTTTGGTACTTCAAATGTAAAATCGCCTTCCCCTTCATATTCCTTTTCTGCTATTCTGCAACTGATAAATGGCCTTCTAGGGCGGGGGAAAGGAAGAGCACGAGCAGCAATCTCTGCTCTTACATGATTAAGTACTTCCCTAATGAAAGTTTCATTAACATAATTATAATCTGATTCCAATTGATTTAGATGTTTTATTGACTCAATGATCTGTTGTTTTATATCATCATTATAATGTTGCGATAACGACAAAAACAAATTTTGTATATTATCGATTGATTGTTTGACCTCAGAATTAATACGGCCGGATTACATTTCATAAAGCTCCAAATATCTTATTTTACCACTAAAGGTATAAACTTCATATACACTGGTTCCACTCCACGGATAGAAATTTCGGTTTTTAGGAGTTGTCATAAATTTTTCTTTTCATTTATTGTAAAATCATCCCGACGTGGTTCTGGTGGTCCATGATATTCTGGCGCAATATCAGGCCAACCTAGTACTGATCTTATCGATGATTGATAAATATCAACGGCATAATCAGGAGAATGTATCTCAACTGTAGAAGATAACGTCGGCTCATGAACGTTAATTGATATTTTTGCTTCTTTTCCCGTTATTGATTTTATTCTACGCGCAAATTCTTCATTAATCTCTTCAATTTCATAACTGCCAGTTGGTATCCCAACAACGTTCCAGTCAGGTGTTCCATCATCTTTATTTTTATTAGCAAATACAAACGAATTATTTGCTGGTGTACCATTAAATGATTTCGATCTGATATTTGGCCAACTGTGATATACTCGTAATTGTGCAAGTGCGATTTCTTTTACTGGAATCGCAGTTGGAAAACTAACGTTAAATTCAGGATTAATCGAACTTACTGAGATCATCGCTGTTTTCAGCGGAGATGTGTTTGTCACGATCTGCTGCAGTAGCTCTAGTGATGTCATTATTTAATATATTTGTGCCTTTAATAACAGCACAGTTGTATATTTTAATCATTTCTGTAAACTCAGAATCAGATATAATTTCATCATTAAGACCTGTTGATAACAACGAAGATAACTTTGAGTATGCTACCGTCGCCGTGTGCAACTTTATCATGTAATCGGATAATTTTGTATTCGTGCAAGTACTTATCTTATTTGCAATGATATTGAGCACACCTGCAATTGATGTTGTAGCTGAAATACAGATTGTTACGGCTACTGGTGCCATCATTGTTATCGTTGATAATAATACGCCGGTGGACACAATAACAGCGGATACTGAATAAACGATTACGTCAACGATAACTAGTCGTCGTCGATATTTCTTTACTTTTACCGTGTATTGTTCGACTCGATTTTTTAAGTTCGTTTGCCATTCACGTGCTTGATTGTACTTGTAATGTTGCGATGCTGAGGTACTCATTATATTTTATACAGTAACCAATTGAGGTGTTTCAGCTACAAATTCTAGACACCACCAGAAAGATGATGCGGTTAATTTCTTATCAGCTGCTTCCAGAATCAATATTTCTTCGCTTCCGTTATTTAATATGATAGACACAACTCCAGAAAACTTGTCGGTGGAATGACGCCATGGGTACGTTGTGAAAATCTCGAATTTTGCAGCACTAAATACAGACAGCCTGTACACGCCAGTGACTGTTGCGGTATATTTAATAGTTTTATTTTGCTGTGACCGTGTTGCGAATCCAGCTGACACCGTGCATACAATATTGGTAATATGCCCGGGAGTTATTCCGGCTTGAATTTTAATCAGACTAATTTTGTTAACGATATCAGGAATTCCACTTACGACATCTTCTAATGTTTTTTTTAGTTGTGTCTAGGTTAGTTTTGATATCAGAAAGTTTTATGTCAACGGCGTGCGGAGTGCCGAAGAATTTATCTATGGATTCATCGGGTTTTTGAAAATTTCTTCGAAATCTTCCAAAAGCGCCTACGTGCACATCATACTTGGCCCGCAACGTAGATAATTTACCATCTACGGTGCTGTGCTCGGCCCCCAACGTGGGTAATTTGCCGTCAACGGTATTGTAGTTAATGTCGACGTATTTTTTCGTCGCGGCATCTTCGTCGGATGTTAGATCTCTTAAAACTACTATCTTGTTTCCGTTCATGCTGAGTTCACCCGTTATTATGTCGCCGGTGTTTCTTACACGATTAGCAACACTTTTTGCAATTTCATCTCTGATTGTTATAAACGATGTACTTGAATCCCTGATTCTACCGGCGTCAGTAAACACAGAAATGTTATCCGTGACCGCACCGAGTACTCGTCGGACTATATCATTCCATTTGATGTTGCTCGTTTTTAGTTTTCCGTATCGGTCCTGAAAAATAACAACCTCATCTGGGTCAACTCCAGCCAGGTTCATAATATCAGCAAGTTCATCTTTAGTCGCGTACTTCGACAAATTAATGTCGGATTTTTTTTCTTACTGGTAGAAGAAGATCTTCCGTAAATATCAACCATTATCATTTAAGATCTGTTCAAAACGAAGCGGTTACTTGTATAATCATGCACGACCTTATCAGGTGCCGCGGAGGACTTTGATATAGCATCGAGTACATTAATTACTTCACTGCCACATATTGGCGGACCCGTCTTTGTTTGTGTTGGTAGCGTTGAATACCAAACCGCTGCGTGAAGTGACGCGACATACTTGATAAACTCACGAGGTGGAGCTAACCCGTACGAATCAAAATAAACGATTCCACGTGGATCAATTGCGTATGCGGTCCAATGAGTACCAGGTCCTGAATTATCATCGAGATTAATAATACCTGTTTCACGCTGTTTGGTCGGTCCGGCAATTGATCTCGCATAAAAACACCTCTGAAGTTTTTTTATTTTAGTTGTTTAACAGCATCAAGTAAATCAAAATTTGATGCTGGAATAATTAACGAAGTGATCCTGGAAGCCTCAGACCTTTTCCCCAACGAGATCCCGGCCATCTTAATCCGGTCCCTCTTTTTTTTAATCCTCGCCCTGTTGCTTTCTTTACAGCCATTCCAGCAGCGGTTCCAACAGCACCTAATGCGGCTGCTTTTGCTACGGTAGGTGCCGCTGCGGCAATTAATGCTGGAATAGCCGCGAGAAGTGGAAAAATACCGCCTGTTTTAATTGAGTCTTTAACCGCACCCGCAGAGAGATTAAGTTTGACGCCTGTTTTTGATTGTTTAGCGCTGTTGAAATGCTTAAGTTGACGTTTGATAATGATAATTTATTTTGACCGCCCGTGATCTGATCTCGCTTTAGTGATAATTTCATTCCGCAGTTTTTTGCTGAATTTGATTGAAGGTTTTTAATCTGACCAGGAGTCAGACTGACACTAACGTGATGATATGGCATTTTATGATAATACTCGTGTTTTTAAATAGCATGATTAATGATTTTCCACTGGTGCATCAATAATCCTCATTCGACCACTACCACCTTCAAGTAACATTGCCTTATCACTAAGTATAACCGCGATTGCTCTGTAGGTGCCGCGAATAAGGGGTGGACCAGCTATATCAGGAGGAGGGTCAGTAACACGAGCTCGAAAGTGTATATCAACAACAGATTGCTTGGATAAATCAAGATGCACCAGCGAAAAGTAATAAATCGGATACAGATCTATAAAATCTAACTGTGATATTTGCAGCCCAGTATCCACGTTTTGATCATGTCCCATAAATGACATCAAACAATGATATGCACGCGCTACGCGATTTTGACCAAAATTTAACAATATATCTTCAGCTGGTTCTTGATATCCATTTATCCGCAAGGAAACTTCATCAACTCCAAGTCTGTCAAATATTATATGGGAACGTTCTTGACCATTCGTCCGATCATTATTTTGCAGCGCGATAAAAATATGTCGTGGCGCAGAAACACCTTGCTGTGATGCTATATTCCATGTAAATAAACCATTAACAGAACTTCGAGTAACATCTGTGGTTACTGTTAACCATGATAGCAATGATTTATCGCCTTGATCCGTAAAAGAGAGTAATTTTTGTTCTTCAGCAATAGATGGAATCATTGCTGACATCCACAATGAAAGCTTCGTTATATTTACTTTACCAGCATCAGCAACACTAGCACCTCGCCAGACTGCATCATTATCATCACCTTTTCTTGCGAGCACAACTGTGTGTTTAGCTCCAAAGATGACCTTTCTAACATTTCTGCAAAATCCAAAGATATGGGATAATGGAATCGCACATGAAAAATTTCTATTATTTCCTGACAACGCTGCTCTGCGTGTTGCAAATCCTAAGTTGAGAGTTGCATTAACACTTCCTATGACATCAAAAACATCAGCTGGCCGAGTGGCCGAGTGGCCGAGTGGTCTAAAGGGCTCTTCGTTACGGATCACTGCCATCTCACCTCTGCCTGCGTCGGTTCGAGTCTAAGATTCAGCCAATATGGGTATGTGAGAAAGCTTGCCAGTAGCTTCTCGTGGGTCGGTGGTTCTTTCCGGGGTTTTCCCGGGTTCTTCCTCCACCATTAATACTGGCCGCCATATATAGCCTATCGTGTGCTGAAAAATGGCGTTAAACCCCACAACAACAACAACAACAACAGCAGCTGGTCTAACTGCATATTCAGGACCATCAGCAACTGGTTGTGGATCATATGCAGTATTTCGTGGTGTCCGTATTTTATTATATTGAACATGATCGGCATTGTTGGTAATATCCTTGGCAAACATCATTGTTGGACCGGCTGATCTTGTGTAATCATCAGAATATCTCGCTAGACCAATTATTGTTGTAGCAACATCAACATCATTCTGAATTGATTCAATATTTTTTCCATCAATCATGTATGTGACGCTACTAAACAGTGCCATAATCCCATTGTTGACAAAACCAACTCGCAAATTGGCATCATATGGCGTATTATCCGCCTTTACAAGTTCACCTTCTACTTCAATAAACGCCTCAGCGGGCAAAAAATATCTACTTGTATCCTGAACGTGTAACTCGATTCTCCCCCGCTGATTTGGTTGTCTTGCGTCATAGGAATAAAATTGATAATCACGTACTGATTCATCTTTGAGGACCGGTGCATCCATGTCAAATGCTGGGTCGGACATACGCTTGAACATTTTATTATAATTATCAATTTTCCAAATGGTGATCTAAATTATCGTTGAAGACCACTTCCCGCCATTAAATTTTGCAGTTATATTTCTTTCTGCTTCTTCAGATAATTCCGCTAGTTTTTGATTTGCGGCCTGATTTATTATTTTACTGACATTTGCGGGCATAACTTCAGTGCTGGCCAGTTTCATTGGTTGCTGCTGTTTTCTTCGCACTAATCGAGATAGTCTGTCCTTGACTGTCGAGAACGCTTTACTGGCAAGATTACCAATAGCGCCAGGAATTTTATCACGAACAGCCTCAATAGCCTTCATCCCTAATTGTTTTGCAATCGGTATTGCTTTTGGAGCCATCCTTCTAAATAGACCCTGAACAACATCACCAAGTCCATCTCCGTAAATTGTTTTGTAATTTGGCAGTCGTGAGCTTACTACCCTGACCATGATTGGTCCACGTTGAGCAGTGTGTATAATCATTTTTATATACTGATTAATTAATTGTTTAGTCGCTGTGATAATCATCAGCAATTTCTTCAATAAGAGAACGATAAATGTTGCGATCCATAATACCGCCTTGAAATAATCTTCGACAAATATCAGATATTTCATTAACAATTTCTGAAGAATTATTCCCAGCTCGTTTTCCTCCAATCAGTATTTCTAGTCGTTCTACGTCAGAACGAACACTATTAGGACAGGCAATAAGACCACTCCCCAAACCGCTTCCAGTTGCTACTTCTTCCTTACTTGTTGTTTCCGCTTTTTTCTTAGATAATTTTAATTCTTCTTCTGATTTTTTAAGTAGCTCTTCAGACTTTTCAGCTTCCGACATCATTCTTCGCTGCAGTGAGGAAAATTGTTGTTTTCCTGCTTTTTCTTCACGTTGCTGCTTTATTCCTTTTTTTAAAAATATTCTTTCTGCTTTTGATTTTTCAAGTTGTTGTTTTATTTCTTCCTCTCTTAGTATTCTTTCTTGCTTTACTCGTTCAATGTGCTCGTATACTGCATTATCAAAGAGGTTAAAACTATTAATATCTTGCTCGGATCTGATTTGCAGAGTATCAGTAGCGATGCGATATATATCCCTGATCCAGTCGGCAGATCTCATCATTTTAACATATTCGGGTTTTACATACTTATCTCTTTCATGATATCCAAACGCGGCAATGTTAAGTACTTGTTCTGGGTCTTTGATAGCGGCAATACTTTCAGGCGTGAATTTATCTATGATGTTGACTCGAACTCTTGGCGGTTGTGGTTGAGGAGGTTGCTGCGGTGGTGGAAAACGGCCAGCAATATCAGCGGGTAATGTCTCAAGAGTCTTTTGAACCGCCTCTGTTGCTGCAATAATTTTATTGGTTGGTTCGACGATTGGTTTAAATAACTGTTCTGTGCCCTCTGCAAATTCAACTTGGGCTTCTTGACGTTCTTGCAATTTTTGTCTAACAGAATCACGAACAGGAAGAAATGTTTTGATTGCTTTTAGTCTTTCTCGAGCTAATCTAGCAGTGTGAGATTCCTTAGCCAGTGGCATTTATTAATATGATAATTTTTAATTAATAGCAGCAGAGGGGGCGGGACCTCCGGTATGTAAACACAACTCTCGGTCAGGTTAGTCAGTGACCTTATTTTTTTTTATTTCGGAAGAAGCTTATACTTTAAGCAAATTAGGTTTCAGACAAGTGGTCTGTTCGCCCCCTCTGCTGCTATCCTATATAGACTAGCAGATTAGAGAAATACTTCCTGTGTGAATCGTGACGTCAACTCGATATGATATCAGAATATCCCATTGTCCGTTTTCTCATAAGGAATTACCTTTGCTCAGTTCGTAAAGTGTCTGACTCGTAATCCAATGGTTGCGGGTTTGATACCAGCCCAGATCAGCTCAGGTTGACTACCTAGATGTGTCCTTGGCAATGCATATAGCTTGATATAATACAACAATATAATGCTGTGAATGCCTCTAGAAACCAACAAACAACATTTTGTTTTTGGGTCTGTCATATCTGTCTTAACTCCTTAATTTTTAAACTGTATTTATTTAACTTTGATTGTACAACAAACATCTTACAAAGCACTTTCAAGGTCTCAGACTCTGGCATAATGAGGTGTCTTGGGTGAAGGAAACCAGAGAAACTGGATGAAACCACCATAATCAGAACTGGAGAGCACATAACATGCATGTCTTGAAACCGGGACTTGTATTTAGGAACAAAAAGTGCAAAATTGTTCTGTCGTTGACTAGATTTGATTCCCTTTGTTGTCAAACATAAATCTGATCCATGTATACTAACATAATTTTTCTAAAGCAAAGGAAAATAATAGCTTATCTAAGAATGGCATATTTCATAAAGGTATGTGCAGCTTCTTCCAGGGCGAAGGCAAAATGGCGACTTTTAGATGTACACCGTGAGATATAAATGTAATCAGATTAAACCAGGTCGCAGACATAATGCCGACCGCGGGCTGTAGGTTGCGCATACCTAAATTAAAGTGGAATTTTAAATCTAGAGAGCAGATGTAAAGATGGGGATTTCGCTGAAAAATGATATATAGTCAAAAACTGTGGTATGAATCAAAATTTAATGACTTAAGTAGTCGGCTCAATAGAATCTGCAGATTTTTCTTTACGAGAAAGTAGAACCTTTGCAAAAGCTCAAAATGAAAATAACAAAATAAATAATTTTGAAAGAACATTAATAATTGTCAATAAATTTTGCTCAATATTAGTCTCAATTTTATGGCACTTTGTCTGGAACGGGCCAGTACGAGTATGTACTTCGTATTACGACAGTAAATGCAAGGAAGGCTGAATTAGAATCAAAATATACATCTTTCGTATGGTCTCTTGCTGATAGATTACTGGAAGAGATTTATACGATGTCGTAAATTCGTTAATTCTATTTTGTTATAATAATTTCACAGTGTGTTAAATAATCTTGGGATCTTTTTATTTACTTGATGCGTGAATTTCTACTGTATTTTTTAAAAATATATCCTTATTTTCACCATCGCTATATTAAATGATTCCCGATAATATCTGTTTAGAAGAAAGAATAAATATAAATTTTAAAAAAAATACTTTTCAAGGAAATAAAACTAAAAGCCCTACAAATCCACTCCAATTAATGTAAATTAATCTGTTTGACCAGATAATCATTCCGTGTTCCGTAGTTACATTGACTAGGTCAGTAACGAAATTGGTTTGTAAGAACCTTGTATCATCCTTTATTATAAGCGAAACGACGTAGTGACCTAGTGACTATCGTGTCAGACTCGCAAGTTTGTGGTCATAGGTTTGAATCCTGTTTAGATCAGCGCTGATCGACTGCTGCTGTGTGTCTATTGGCAAGACATTTTACTATCATTGCCATTCCTTGATGCGCCAAAACTAGATCACCCCAAACGTCTTATCACAAAGATACAAGGTCGCCACAAATAGCTTACCGCTATCCAGCTGATCGCTTTCAGCACAATAATAGATCCTTCCTAGATAAGTAGTTATTTCTAGTTATTTGATCCTTTCCTTTACTTGAGACCATGTCGTTATCTTAGGTAGTTTTTCACTTTTCTACACCTGTCACTGTTTTGTGTCTTTCTCTATGCAATGTACTTTATTGTCAATGCGGAAGACTTCGTATTACACCGATATGTAGTGAAATTTTATTTTCCGCGCTCCGTTTTTCATCTTTTCGTATATTATATAATATTCGTGCTAATGGTTGCATTCTCATTTTGTTTCTTTCGTACTTACAGCGAATACGGCAATTTTCAAAAGCCGCGGTCATTAGCACTTTCTCTCTCTCTCTCTCTCTCTCTCTCTCTCTCTCTCTCTCTCCCCCCCCCCAGTGCATTTCATTAAGGGCTATTAGTAATATGAATTAGCTTAACGGCTGGGTGGGTGTGGTTTAGTCAAATATCACGTACAGTACATAATAAGTTTAAAGTTATATATATATATATATATATATATATATATATATATATATATATATATATATATATATATATATATATATATATATATATATATATATATATATATATATATATAAGTAGTGAAAGGGGGCGCTTTACGGACAATGGGAATTAGCATTAAAAACACCCTTGGGTCACTTTACGGACAAGGGAAATTTAACATGGAGAAAAATCGTGGGTCACTTTACGGACAAGGGAATTTAACATGGGAATAAATCGTGGGTCACTTTACGGACAAGGGGAATTGAACATGGCAATAAATCGTGGGTCACTTTACGGACAAGGGGAATCGAACATGGGATTTTTTTTTTTTTAAATTTTTTAAAAAAATTAAAAAAGGGGTAGGCAATTCAAAGACTATCTCTTTTCGAGAAATATGGCTGGCCCTGAAAAGGGCCTTTGGGTTTTATGTTAATGTATTCATTAACATAAATGGCACCGCATTGGTCTTCTTCTTGTCCTTAGGCTGCGTCTTACTGTTGGTCCGTACATCAGCACTCTTTTCAGGCATCCTTGTCTTTCGACGTAGATCCTACGTATCCACAGGCTGGTGTTTGTCCTGTGGACAACGGTCCACTTGGATCGGACATACATGAGCAAGTCTGTCCGAAACATCATGGAAGACACAAGGGTGGATGACTCAACTGTAGTCCACATCTTGAAGCGACGAGAACAGGTGAATCAATGCATTGAACGGCGCTTATTTATAGGGACAGAAAGGATTGAAACGGATTGAGTTCATTCACCAATCCGAACACGCGTTACAGAATTCAGTCAGCTCGCATCCAATCCGAAGAGAGCAGTCTGTGACGTCACGTAGTCAATATAGATTCGCTAGCGCTTGTGTGCATTCAGTCTATGCGACAGTGATTCAACATGACGGAAACTCAGAAAACGATCCATTGGGGTGCACCAGCAGGGGAGACCGCCCAAGGGAACCCGGACTTACTTTCAGAAGAGGTGAATTGGGATTTTGTGGATTTTCTCTCCTCGCAAGAATTTGTTCCGGAACCTTCGTTACCTTCTTCATTACCGCAAGTGGAGAATTTTAGACAGAGACAGAAAGAAGAATTGGAGAAATTTATACAACGACAAAAGGAAGCGGAACAGGCTTTTCTCCTACAGCAACAGCAACAAGAAGAAGAGGTAAGAAAAAAACAACAGCAAGAAGAAGTAGCAGCAAAGAAACAAGAGGGTGAAAATCAAACGGTCACGGTACTGTTGGACATTTTAGCGGAGTTAAGAAGTCTGAAACAAATGTATCAGACTTCTTTATCACGACCGAAGAGAATACGACCTTCCCGAGCTAAACACGTCAACCCTGTGACTAAGCCTACCGTACCACCCTTAGTGATTTCAACCCAATCATTATCATCATCATCAACATTACGCAGTCCAGAAGTAGGCCTTGGCCGTGGCAAAGGCATAAGGCAGTTAAAGTTGATTGCTTAAACTCACCCTTTCACCATGAAGAAAAAAGGCCCTTTTCAGGGCCACCCACATTTCTCGAAAAGAAATACAATTTCAATTTGCCAATAACTCAAAAAAAAAATAACTCACCCATGTTACCCTTATAGTACGTGTCTGTGTATGAGTGCGTGAGTGTAGCTTCTTATTTTAAAATCACAACTCAAAGACACTTACCTTATATCATTCATTTATTCTTTTCTCCATTTTTTACAATCCAATTCACAATTTATAACACAACACTTTAATAAAAAGTTCATTAATTTCTTCTTTTCTCCTTGTTTAGTCTCTCTGTTTTTTGAATTTCTTCACCGTCACACTCTTTTCCTCTTCTTCCTCCTCGCTTTCTTCCCTTCTTCTTTTCTTCTCCTGTTTCTTTTTCTTCACCTTTCTTCTTTCTTCCTCTGAAGAATCCCTCTCTTCCTCTGAAGAACCCCTCTCTTCTTCTGAAGAATTCCTCTTTTCTTCTGACTCCTCTTGTTTCTTTTTGGGGCAATCTGGAGACCAATGTCCTTTTCCTTGACAATAATAACAGGTATCTTGACTTTTGTCTTTTTTATCCCCTGTTTTTTTTCTTTTTTGACGGTCTGGACACTCTGAAGACCAATGCCCTTTCTTCTGACAGATATAGCAAGTATCTTGACTTTTATCTCTAAAGGAAGGAGAGTAGTCCGTAGGCTGGTCTGAAGAGAATTTTCTAATGACCCCTCGCAAAGCTCTGACGAAACGTTCCATCTGGTTAGTCTCTTCCATCGTTGTGCTCGGCTTGAGAGTGAAATGAATAGTGAAAGGACAAGACACACACCCTTTTATATACGCTGGTCTGCTATGACTATAAAGTAGTTTATGGTGTTTGAACTTGAGTCATTTGACTTTTTGCTTTCAAGATGAAACGATCCCATTCATTCGAGAAGAAAGAAGAAGAAAGTAAGAGGCAGAAACGTGATCTCTCGCCTCGTACCAGGGCTGAAATCTTGGCACAAATTCATGCCAGTGATTTTGAAGAGGACATGAGTGAACCAGAATCCAAACCCTCTAAACCAAGTTCATCACCCTTTGTCAACCCTGAAAAGTATTATTCCATTCGAGAGACGGAAAAGCGCTCCTCTAGAAAATTTAGAACTACGGCTTACAAATACACGGTGAAGTTTAAAGATTTCAAGGCTGAAGTGCCGTTAGAGAAAGCAGAAGGGTTCATCACCGAGGTGTGGGATTCTTTGCTCACTGCACTCAAGCGACAATGTCAACCCAAAGAAGACGATCGCTTGAGACTTTCCATACAACACGACGGTTTGAAATCCCCTGTTTGGATCGAGTTTAGCACCCCTGCAGAATTGACTGCTTCCAAAGTCATGGACAAGATTCAACACGTACAACAATCTAATGATCAGTTTGACATCACCGATGGTAAAGCCACACTGGACATGACCCACGTCTCTCCTCCTCAAGGGACAGGACGCAAAAAGATGTTATTGGTGGACGACCTTCGCAACACCAAAAAGAGTCTCGTCCGAATTAACAACCCTCATGACCAGATGTGTTTAGCCCGTGCCATCGTGGTGGGACGAACCTATGCCAACAAGAACGACACGGTAGAATGGAAAAGAACCTGGGACACTATTCAACGTTCCGACCGAGCCAAACAACGAAACGAAGCAGAACTCCTGTTACAACAAGCTGACCTGTCCAAAGACACACCCTGTGGTATTCCTGAGATGCAAAAATTGCAAGATGCCCTAGCTCCACGATACACCTTGAAAGTGCACCCTCAAGAAGTGCGCGGACCTCTGTTGTTTCGAGGCCAAGACTTTAAGGACGGAAAATACATTCACCTTTATCATCACGATGAACATTTCGATACCATTACCAGTATCACTGGATTCCTGAGATACTGTTATTATTGTGAGAAATGTGACCATGGTTATAACAATCGAGAGCAACACAAGCATTGTGGATCGAAATGCTCAGGATGTTTGGCCTCTTCACCCTGTCTGAGCGAAGGGCAAGAACCAGTGCCTTGTTCCACTTGTCTGCGCACGTTTGTCAGCCCTACCTGTTACCAACAACATTTGAAGACGCAAGGTTCACAGAAGAAATGCGCTTGTCAACTCCTGAGATTGTGCCCTACGTGTGGACAAGGCATACGTACCAATAATACCAAGGCACACGTATGTTCAGGAAAGAAAAAATGTCACATTTGTCACCACATCGTGGACTTGGAACACGAATGTTACGTGCAAAAATACCAACCCCCACCAGAGAAAGAGGACGGTCACAAGAAGAAAGGCAATTTCATCTTTTTCGATTTCGAATGCATGCAAGAGACTGGCATTCACATTCCTAATTTCTGCGTGGCTCATCGAGCGTGCGAGAAGTGCATTCAAGAACCTATCTTCAGTCATTGCCCTCACTGCAGCAAGATTCCCGGAGGGCGTGAAAAAATCTTTCGGGGACCAAACACGTTAGCCGATTTTGCCCAATGGGTCTTAGACCCCGTCGACAAGACGTGGAGCCAAGAGGACATCGAACGTTACGGAGATTGTCATCGTCATGCCACGGTGATGGCTCACAATTTCTCCGGATACGATGGACAGTTTCTTCTCAGATATTATACGGAACAAGGCACCGAGCGTCCTAAAGTGACTTTGAACGGAGCCAAAATCATTTTCATGCAAGTGGGACAAGTACAGTTTAAAGATTCGATGAGCTATTTGGCCATGCCTTTGAGTCGAATGCCTAAAACGTTTGGAATGACAGAAATGGCTAAAGGGTACTTTCCACACTTTTTCAATACGGAAGCCAATCAACATGCCGTTCTACCCCATTTACCCGAGGCTCACTATTACGACCCCGACAACATGCGTACCGAACAACGAGAAGCTTTCTACGCTTGGTACCAGATTCACGCCTCGGACCCCTTCGACTTTCAGGAAGAAATGCTAAAGTATTGTCGTTCCGACGTGGACATTTTACGGCGTTGCTGTGGAAAATTTCGAGAACTGTTCATGGAACACGGAGGGGTCGATCCTTTGAAAGAAGCTTGCACCATTGCCAAAGCGTGTTCCTTAGTGTATCGACAACGATTCATGCCTGAAAAGACCGTGGCTGTCATCAGTCCTCAAACGACCCACTTTGTCAAACGTCAATATTCGGTCAAAGCCCTACGTTGGTTACATTACTTGTGCGACAAGGAAGACAAGTGGATTCAGCATGCCCGCAACGGAGGGGGCGAAAAGACCATCGGAACGTATTCGGTCGATGGCTGGGACTTAGAAAACCCCAAGATCGTGTACGAGTTTAACGGTTGCTTATTTCACGGATGTCCCGTCTGTTTCCCTGACCGTGGCACTAAAAATCAGTTTTTGCAACGAACCATGGAAGACTTGTACCAGGACACTTGTCAGCGACGCCTAAAGTTGGAACAGGAAGGATACCAAGTGGTGGAAATGTGGGAACACGAATACGATCACCGCTTGAAAACCGATCCCGAGTTTAAACGCCTCGTGGAAAGTTACCAGTTCATGGACCCGCTGAACCCGAGGGATAGTTTGTACGGAGGAAGGACCAATGCCACCTGTTTGCTGTACCAAGCCGACGAAGAGAAAGGAGAAGAAATCAAATACTTGGACGTGTGCTCGCTGTATCCCTACGTGTGCAAATATTGTCGCTTTCCTGTAGGGCACCCGCAATTGTTAACGGAACACATCGACCTGAAAAACATTCGACAATACGAAGGCTTGATCAAGTGCAAAGTTTTGCCTCCCACGAACCTATACCATCCCGTCTTACCTCACCATTGTCAAGGCAAACTGATGTTTCCCTTGTGCCGTACTTGTGCCGAAACGTGCAACCAAGACCAACCTTGTCAGCACAGCCAGGAAGAACGTGCCTTGACGGGAACCTGGGTCAGCGTAGAATTGTTCAAAGCTATGGACATGGGATACCAACTGTTAGAAGTGTACGAAATTTGCCACTTTCCCAAGACACAACAATACCGCAAGGGTGACCCCACGCAGAAAGGCATTTTCGCCGACTACGTGGATGCCTTTTTGAAACTGAAGCAAGAAGCCAGCGGCTATCCTTCCTGGTGTCACACTCCCGAAGACCAAATACAATTCAAAGAGAAATACTACGAACAAGAAGGCATCACTTTAGACCACATCGAGAAAAACGAAGGCAGGCGATCGTTTGCCAAAGTGATGTTAAATTGCTTGTGGGGCAAAATGGCACAACGACCGTGTTTACCCAAGACGGAATATTTGACAGAACCTTCCCGCTACTTCCAGATGATTCACGACAAAACCAAATACATGAAACACGTGGACGTCGTTCGAGAGAATTTGATCTTGGTCAATTACGAAGAAGATCTGGACTTTGTGCAAGACGACCCTTTTGGAAATGTCATCATTGCGGCTTACGTGACAGCCCATGCTCGATTAAAATTGTACGAAGCTTTAGAACTGTTAGAAGAACGCGTCCTGTACTTTGACACGGACAGTTGCATTTACATCCATCACCCGATTCAACATCACCCTAACATCGAAGGAGACCGTTTAGGAGCCTGGACAGACGAACATCCCGACGACAAGATTCTAAGTTTCGTCAGTGGCGGTCCCAAAAATTACGGCTACGAATACCGGGACAAACAAGGAGAAGTGCACACGACGTGCAAAGTGAAAGGACTGACTCTGAATTATCGTACCAGTCGAGTGGTCAACTTTGGGGTATTGAAAGAAGCCTTGCAATCGGGAGAGGATGGAAACTTTAAAGTGACCACCTATCAACCGAACAAGATTGTACGTTTACCCACTCACCACATCGTCAGTCGACCCTTGGAAAAAGTCTATCAAATTGTATACCAGAAGCGAGTTCGACTTCCCAATCATTTCACCTTACCGTACGGTCACGTCGGTATTGGTCTGTATATAAAAAAGGAACCCTAGGCAAGATCGATAGTTCATTGTGACTACCAAGACCGAGCAAACAAGATGAATACTTTGAAAGAGACATCGTTCCAGTTTGGGGATTGTAAAAAAGTTGTATCTTCCTCTAGTGTGACTAATATTGGATGGATAAGACCCATGCATTGTGACGGAAAATGTCCGGAAGGAAACTGCGATTGTCCATGTGGTTACCATTGTAATTGCGTAACGGAGTTTGCAGACGAGTGCGATTGTGAGCCTTGCGATGGGACCGATGCTGTACCTTGTGACCTGAGCGATGCCGTAAAGCATCATGGGAACTTTAGTGCCCCTATCCGTATCATGGAAAGTGATGCTGTGCGTGTCAAACCTGTGGGATGCGAAAGCGATGCTGCTCGTCCTCTTGGACATTTTACTGGGTTTCGTTTTAAAGGGGAATGTCGACCTTCACGTTTACCTCCCTACGGATGTCATCCAGCCCTGAGCAAACTCCTACCCATTTCACTCAACCCTCATCGAAACGAACCTGTGAAAAACGAATATTCGTTTCCTGTGCGTTCGTCGGAATACTGCGACTTTGAAAATCGTCTTCAATCGTTCAAAGGAAAATGGCCAAAGTATCTGGGAGGACCGACCCCCGAAGAATTAGCCAGAGCCGGATTTTTCTACTTGGGCGAAGGAGATAAAGTCAAGTGCTTCAGTTGTGGTGTGTCACTTCACCACTGGGAACCGCAAGATTCGGCCTACGTTGAACATGCTCGATGGTCACCGAATTGTCATTACTTACCCTTAGTGGGACCGAGACATTGAAGTAACTTCTTACCATAATCATCTGTTCATGGATACTTTACAAGAGAACATTCGTGCTTTGCCTGTGGAGTTGAGAGAACGCATTTACCGAGAGCTGGTCAAAATACAAGTGAAACGTAAAGAACAATTGCATCCGTTACGTCACCGGTGTTTGAACCACTGGTACCTGAAGGCTATACAAGGACTGATTCAATTGAAAGTGTTCCATTGGACAGACATTGATCAACGACCTCCTGGTTATAAAAAGGAATGGTTTGGTATTGACGATTCTATCTACTACATTGTAAACGTACTGCATCGAATTCCAGAGGAAGAGTTAACGAATTACCAACATCTTTCACACAATGTCAACTTGGTGAAAGAGGAAACTTCTGAACGAATTGTCATGTGTAGATTAGTGACTCAACGATTTAAATTCGACACTGAAGTGAAACCATGTTTGTGCAAAGAGTACATTTCTTGTGTCAGACCAAAGAGGATTTAGTATGACCTATTCATGGATACTTTACAAGAGAACATTCGTGCTTTGCCTGTGGAGTTGAGAGAACGCATTTACCGAGAGCTGGTGAAAATACAAGTCAAACGTAAAGAACAATTGCATCCGATACGTCACCAGATCTTTAACCACTGGTACTTGAATGGTATAAGAGAACTGATTCGTCAGAAATTCTTTCAATGGTCAGACATTGTTCAAAACTTTGAGGTCGCTAATGATCGACATGTTCATAATTATGGTTACTTCGAGATTCACCTAGTGCAATGCATTGAGGAAGACAAGTTAAAGGATTACCAACATTTGTTACGTGGAATCTACTTAGAGGAAGAGGAAACACCTAAACGAACTCTGACGTTTCGGTTACAGTATGCAAGATTTAGATTCCCTACTGGAGAACGAAGATCTCTGGCTAGAAAGTACGTGTATTGCATCCGAAAAAAAGAGAATATAAAAACAGGCTGCCATGCCACGGTTTATGTCACATGTCATCCAACAGATTCCGTGGAAGGAACTCAATGACCATATTCAAACCGTGGATCATTACCATCAATTATTACAAGAACTGTATCCATTCAATTTTGGACGACAAGTGGTGTGTGTCTTAGTGACTTGTTTTCTGGGATTTCGTTTACCAGCCGATTCTTTGTGGACTCTTTACGATCAGTACTTACCACCTCCATGGCCTTAAATGGTCACGAAAAACTCCTTTTGCTCAAAGCCTTGCGTTTTCATCTGGATACTTCTCGACCTCAACAGGAAAAAAAGATTCGTCAACTTTTAGCGACCCAAGACGTGTATGACGATGTGTGTGTAGCTTGTGACTTACACCCTCATTGGACAGATGTTCGTGATTGGAAAAAGGGGGGTTTTGAGGCTTGGACCCAAGAAGTGGCCCAGTATGCACAAGAGTTGTTCAAGGAAAAAAGTTACTTTTCAACCTGTGTTAGTGACGGTGCCAGAAGAACCCGTCACCGAGAACAACCACTCGCTTCAGGACAGGACTGTCATGGACATGCCTGAAAGGTCATTCCGGGAGGACACTTGTGTGACAATACCTCATGTAGAGACTGTAAGAACATTACACACTGTCCCTAGGACATCTTGGTTAACCAAAACATGTTGTACAGACACTTGTTTATATTCCACTTTGATCGCTTTGCTGTGTTTTATATTCCTGTACATCACTATTTGGGTTGTATGTATTTTTGTCTTTCGTGTTCATATTTGAAACATTCAATAAACGTGTTCTGAAAAAGTATATAAACTCTTGTCTTGTTTGTTTTTTCGTGTCACAAGTGACATTTCTCATACCATGGCTACCTCTGCTGTCTCTGCTCCCTCTTCCTCTACTGTCAAAGTCATCGACGAACACTTAGATCGTGCCAGTTGGGAGGCTTTGTATCTTCGCCATCCCTTTAACATGCTCATTGCTGGACCTAGCGGTTCAGGCAAAACCGAATTCGTCAAACGTTTGATCGAACATAAACATCATTTGATCGATCGGCCCCCTCAACGGATCGTGTGGTGTTACAAAGAGTGGCAATCGGCGTACAGCCTCTTGCGAGAAAGTCAAGGCGATTCCATCGTGTTTGTGGAAGGCATTCCTAAAGAAGACGACGGCATCGTCTCTGACTCCCGTCTAACCCATTTGGTCATTTTCGACGACATGTTAGGAGAAGACGAAGAAGAAATTAAATTGTGGTTCACGCGCAAAGGGCATCACCGTAATGCCAGTGTCGTTTACATCACCCAAAATTTGTTTCAACAAAGTAAAGCCCATCGCACCATCAGTCTCAATGCGCATTACGTGGTCTTGTTTAAAAGCCCTCGAGATAAATCGCAAGTGCAAGTCTTAGCCAAACAGTTAGGAACGCCTTGGCTGACTCAGGCGTACGACGATGCCACTCAAACTCCACACGCCTATTTACTCGTCGATTTGAAACCTACGACCCCCGAGGATTTGCGATTTCGTACCCACTTGTTTCACCACTGGTGCCAAGACGGAGGGCCTGTCCTGTACACGTCTCCGTCCTCGACTTCATTTCACTCCCCATGAAAAAATCTATAAAAACCTCAGACCCTTTTTCGTCTGTCTCACACAGTGTGAACATGACGTCCCTTCAGTCTCATCTTCCCGTCAAATTGATTCGTGCCTTGTATGGCATCAGTCGAGAAAAAGATCCACAAACACGAGCCCGTGTCTTAGAAGCTAGTCTCAAAGAAGTCTTACGATGGTTCACGGTGACGGCACGTCAATTACTCCAAGGAATCATTCAGATTCCTCATCAAACCCAACGCTTTTTCGATCGAAACAAAGTCGCTTTGGTCCAACTGGCCGATCCCCGCATCGACACTCAAACCAAAAAACAAATCATTTTGAAACCTGGAGGGAGCGGTACTCTAGGAGGGGTCATCATTCGCTCACTCTTAAGATGGGATCCTAATGCCCCCAAAGTTATCCCTAAGACAAAAGTCCAACGAAGCCCAAAGAAGAAAAAGAAAAAGACCAAGTCCCCAAGAAGAACTTCTCCAGTGGCGGGACCCTCCTCTGACCAGACACCACCACCATCACCCCGGAAAAAGAAAAGAAGCCCCCAGAAAAAGAAACAGAGAAAAAGTCCTCAAAAAAAGAAAAGTCCACAAAAGAAAACTAGTCGCAAGAGAGGCACTTCGGCCAGGACGCAACCTTACACTCGCAAGCCACGACCTGCCACAACGTCTCCGACAGCCTCACGTTTGTCCACTTCTCCGTTGATGTCACCAGGAACTGAAGAGTACTTGGAGACGTTGATTACACCAAGAACTTCTCCGTTGATGACCCCCAAAAGAACTTCCCCAGTGGCAGGACCTTCCAATTTAGCGGCAGTGGCTGCTGCTCACAAAGTACCTTCTCCCAAAATCAAAGTTCAAGAAAGATCGGGCATGTTACAAAGTTTACTGGATTTGTCCAAACAAGAACTGGCTCGATTTAGTCCGTTACGTACCCCTGCACGACGTGTCATGCCTGTCCTCAAACTGATAAAACGTAAAGACAATCAGTGGCGACGCGTTCCAGTATAAAAAAGACCTGTGACCGAGTAGGGTATCAGTGTTTTTAGGTGCTCCTAAAGACTCAAAGATGTCACCCTCCAGAAAACCCCAAGGAAAGAAAAGAAAAGGACTACCACCACGTTTAGCCAAACATGGGGACCTGTTATCTGTCCTGTCCAAAGCTTCTCCACCCCTACGAAAAAAACTCATTCAAACGGCCTCCAAAGAGGTCATCGATACCGTGTGCGAATGTTGTTTGAACGTTTTGAAAGGCACGATCCCTTTGTCCAAACACCAGAAACAATGCTTAGGCAAACATCGTCACGTTCTTCGGAAAATGGTTCAAAAGAAAATTCCCATTCGTCAAAAAAAGAAGATGTTGGTCCAACGTGGAGGCATTTTACCTCTCTTGTTAGGCCCCATACTGAAAGGAGTCTTGGGAACCATGTTGGGAGGACTGGTGGGAGCAAGATAAAAAGGCCTTCGGAAGTCCCAAGATCTCAGAATTCACCCCTGACAACCCCATGGAAGGACGAAAACTAGCTTTAGTGCCTTACAAACGATGGATGGAATACCATCGGTGGCAAGAACAACGCACCCCGCATTTACCTCCCAATCCCAATTTGAGCGAGATGTCCCAGTTACAACACGAATTGCAATCCTTGCTGGATCGCCAAGATTTGTCCGAAACAGAAAAATCGCAAAAGTACGGTCAACTCTTGCAAAGACTGCAACTCTTTCACCAGAAAGCTTTAGACGAAACAGCTCTACCCACTCTGAAAGATTTTAAGACCTTGATGAAAAGTCCAGCACCATCACCAGTACCAGTACCAGTACCAGTACCACCAGTACCCGTGACCAAGACAGAAAAAGGAAAAGAAGAAGAAGAAGAAGGGTTTCAAACTCCACCAGAAAAAGTACGCAAGTTAACAACACCACCTACCTCCAGAATTGGATGGATTAAAAAGATGATGGCCACCCCTTCTTCCTCACAAGAGAAAAAGAAAGTGAAGACAGAAGTGAAGACAGAAGTGAAACAAGAACCGATATCCCCTGCTCAGACATCCTCCTCCTCCTCTTCGACACCTATTGCTGGCCGCACACGCAAAGCCTTGCAATCCAAGAAAATACCCCAAGAGAAAAAGAGTAGTCTCTTCCAAGAGTGGGTGCCTTATTAAGACACCAATCAACACAAAAAATGGAAAAAGTCTTAGCTAGCATTTACTACGATCCCTCCCATCCTGCAGGTTACGCAGGAGTTCAAAAATTGTATCATGCTGCCAAAACGCGACTGAAAAGTCTCCGTTTACCTCAAGTGCAACGATGGTTACAAGAACAAGCTACCTACACTTTACACAAACCCATTCGACGCAAGTTTGCCAGAAGTCGCACCCGAGTGGAAGGCATCGATCATCAATGGCAAGCCGATTTAGCCGATGTCTCTCATTTGGCCAGCTACAATCGTGGTTACAAATATTTGTTTTGTGTCATCGACGTCTTTTCCAAATTTGCCTGGGTCGTGCCCTTGACTTCCAAATCCAGCAGCGAGTTAGTGCGAGCCCTGCAACGGGTGTTGAAACAAAGCGGTCGTCGCCCTCTTCGATGGCAAACGGACAAAGGCACCGAATTTCTGAACCAAGCTTTCCAAAAAGAATTAAAGAAACGTGACATTCATTTTTTTACCACCGAGAATCCCGAAACCAAAGCCAGCATCGTGGAACGTTTTCAACGCACTTTGAAAGAACGCATGTGGAAATATTTTACGCATCACCACACTCTGAAGTACATCGACATCTTACCGCACCTGGTGCAAGCGTACAACCAATCTTACCATCGAAGCATCGGACGTGCCCCGCAAGACGTGACTCCCGAGAACGAAGTGCTGGTGTTCGAGCGCCTGTTCGGTACGTCCCCGACGAGGGCTGTCCCCAAGAAAAGTGGAGAGTTGGCCGTAGGAGATTGGGTGCGCATTGGCAAAACCAAACGCACTTTCGACAAAGGTTACTTACCTAACTGGACGACCGAATTGTTTCGCGTCACTGGACGAGTGCATGGCCGTCATCCTGCCGTCTATAAATTGGAAGACACGAACGGAGAAGTACTCAAAGGAACGTTTTATTTGCCCGAGTTACAACGTGTCACAAAAAAAGAAGACGACGTGTACGACATCGAAAGCATTCTCGAACGCAGAACCCGTAAAGTGGGCAAACGACGTGTCAAAGAAGTCAAAGTACGTTGGAAAGGATATCCACCCAGTTTCGATTCTTGGATCGACGCTTCGCAAGTCATCGACTATAAAAAGAAGAAGTGACCATCATGCCCTTTCACACATCAGACGCAGCTACGTCGACCAGTCCTTCTTCTTCCCCTAGTTCTTCTGTGCAAGATTTACAAAAACAACCCTTGTGGGTGTGGTGTGGAGAACGTGTGCCTAAAACGCAAATCGTCTTTTTCTGCCAAATCTTCGTAGTGTATTGTGTCATCGGGGCAGCCATCGCCAATTTGAGTTTGCAACAAGGAGACAAACAATTGTGGACCATTTTATTGAGCAGTTGCATCGGTTACCTGCTTCCTAATCCCTCCCTGAAATTCTCCTCGAACGGGAACGTTGTGTCCAGCGCCAGTGTCAGTCACCACTCCAACAACCACAATCAGAACCCCATTTTAGACGGAGACACGCCTCTGACGTCCACTAACCCCTCGGACAGCCACAGAACTCTGGAATTATGAGTCACCAAAACCAATTTTACTTAACTTTACCCAGTGACAGTTCCATGGAGGTGTTTCCCCACAACACGTTGTGCTGTTACACGGCCAAAATACCTCAAGCCATCCCGTTAGATCACGAAGCCCATTGGGAAGTGGCTTTAGTAGAAATGATTCACCCGACCCAAGTCCTCAATGTCGTTGCCAATCAAAATGTTTTTGATGTGGAAGTTTATGACGAACAAATACAACAGTGGATGGATACCCATAGCAAATATAGGCATAAAACCCCTAGCACAAAAAATCGACATTACACCACCTATCAGTTGTTCGTTCCCCAAGGGTATTATTTTAGTGGTCAACATTTGGTCAACACCATAGCCACCAGGTTTAATGGCGTGTTTGGGGAAGCTTTTAAGAATGTCAAGAACAAAACTGTCACCCTGGAATACCACAAAACAGCTCGTCGCTTCCTGATAAAATTTCCTGAGGATAAAATCATGGGTTTCTATTTTTGTGATGAATTGTTTGACATGTTGGGCGGTGACATGGAGATGAGGAAGAGAGTAGAACAACAAAAAAAAAACCCCGAATTATCCATCATTTACGACAACGAGACTTTTGGCCAGTATTTTCGTACCCCGGTAGAACTGAACCAAGGACTGAATTTGATGTTCGTGTACTCCGATGTGGTGGAATACAACGTGGTGGGACACACCTCCGTACCGTTACTGCGTGTCATTCCTTTCAAAGTGGATTCTGCCGCAAACGCTGACGAGGAAGGTGGAAACACTTACCACGTCCACCGCGAATTTGTCCATCCTCACT
Organism: Sinohyriopsis cumingii; assembly: GCA_028554795.2. NCBI lineage: Eukaryota > Metazoa > Mollusca > Bivalvia > Unionida > Unionidae > Sinohyriopsis > Sinohyriopsis cumingii. The sequence goes on from JAPYKE020000181.1 coordinate 550,163, forward strand.
ATTTGCCGGTCAGCAAGTCGTATTTGGACACGGTCAACATTACTATAAAAGGAGATCTGGGACAAAATATTCCATTCACCAAAGGAAAAGTCACGGTGAAACTCCATTTTCGAAAACGGTTCTCTCACGACTCGTAAGTCATGTATCCAGTGTACCAAGGGGTGGCTCGACAGCGAGGACACGGTTTAGGAGACATGTTAAAATCGGCCTTTCGTTCGGTGGCCCCGGTGTTGAAACCGATGGTGACACGAGGATTGCACGCCTTGAAAGATGCGGCACTGACACAAGGCAAAGAATTTCTCCAAAATGTCATCATCGACAAACAAAACCCTAAAGAAGCCTTCATGAGGGCAGGCAAAAATGTCTTGCTGCAAACAGGCAAAGACATTTTAGGCCGACGAGACACACCTATAAATGCCCTGCAGGCTACCGAGTCAGGCATTCAGCAAGGACAAGGCAGAAAGAAACGACGAAGAAAACACCCTTTCACCAGACTTCAAGCGAGAAAGGCCAAGAAAAGAAGAACCGTTCGAGACTTAGACGTTTTCGATTATTGAGAAAAGAGACAAAAAAATGATGCACCGAGAGTCTTGCGCTTGTTCCAAGACGGAACTGGATCTGTTTGCCATGCCCCCCACCATGATGACCATGCAAGAATCTCAGTGGGTGGAATTTCACCCCGTCTCCTCATTGACCGATTCCGCTCCCATCGAGTTTGAAATCAAAGGACAGCCCGAAGATTACATCGATCTGAATAGCAGTTACTTGTACCTGAAAGTCAAAATTCTAGATAAGACTGGAGGTCCTATAGACACTGAAGCAGTAGCTCCCGTCAACAATTTCATGCATTCCTTGTTCAGTGGAGTGGACTTGTACTTGAATAACAAACTGGTCAGTAGCAGCATGGATACTTACCCTTATCGTGCCTACCTGGAAAATCTCTTGACGTACGGAATAGATGCCAAGAACACTCATCTCAATTCCTGTGTAGTATGGGAAGCTGACGAAGTAGACGAGTTTGAAACATTCGAAACTGATCCATCAGCCAAAAAAACCAATGCGGGATTTATAGAACGAAGAGACAGAATCAAAGGAGACAACAAAAGTTTAGAACTGATGGACCGTTTGCATTTGGACATGTGGTTGCAAGAAAAATATTTGCTAAACGGAGTGAATGTTCGCCTGAGACTGAATCGGAGCAGTGCCGCTTTCCATTTATTGGGTAATGCTGACGAGTACAAAACCAAAATCCTAGAAGCCAGACTCTACGTACGCCGTGTGGAAGTGTTACCCAAAGTGGGAAACGACATCAGTCAAACGTTGAGCAGAACGACCGCCAAGTATCCCATCCGACGCGTGGAAGTGAAAACCTTCACCATTCCCGTTGGACATGCTTCTATGACCGAAGATCATCTGTTTCAAGGACAGTTACCGAAACGTTTGATCCTTGGTATGGTCGAGAATACAGCCTTCAACGGAGCCTTCGATCAAAATCCTTTCAACTTTAAACACTTCAAGGTGAAGAAAGTCGAAGTCAGTCGCGATGGCAAAACCTTGTGTACCCGACCTTTCGAACCTGACTTTGCCAGCAAAAATTACTTGAGATCGTACTTGTCCCTGTACGAAGCCACCGGTCAGTTAGGAACCAACACCAGTCACGGCATTACGTACGAAGATTATGCAGGAGGCTACGCTTTGTGGGCTTTCGATTTCACTCCAGACCAAGGCAGCGACGAGGGACATTTCCACCCTATAAAATCCGGCCAGATGCGTGTGGAACTTCAGTTTGCAGATAAACTGACAGAGACAGTGAGCGTCATCCTGTATGCAGAATTCGATAATACCATAGAAATCAACAGTTTGAGAGAAGTCATTCTAGATTACTAGAAGTCATGGAAGATTGTTATCCCTCTTTACCTAGTGGAGAAACTTTGGAGATGAAATGTGAGGAGACCGTGGAAGGAGAAGAATCTCAAGACAAAGACGAAGAAGTTTTGATGAAGTCGAGATGGCCAGAACAAGAAGCCCATTTAGTCTGCTGTTTTGCCAAACACTTGGTGGACAAAATGACGGAATTGATCAAGAAAAATTGCTATGGATGTCAAAACGATCATCCCAGTCAAATTCAACACGATAAATGCCTGATGTTAAGTCAAGAAGAAAAATTGGACGAGTATCTGGACGAAGCTTGGAGTCTCATCTCGAACGAAGACGTGTTGCACCAGTGGTATAAAGACTTGCGTGAACATTCTTGTCCACCATTAACCACTCAAGAGATCCATCGTATCGAAGCTCTCCTGAATCAGAGTGAGGAAACAGAACGAATAACCGTTTATTCGTCAGACATTTTCAAGCAAAAAGTCAGGATCGAATTGACGACGTATTATTACCTGTGAAGAAAAAACACAAAACAATGGATACCTGGGAACTTTATTACCTTTTGAACCACAGTTCGTACACTGCTTCTTGGAATCCCGTCGTCTGTGCTAAAGATGAACTCCCTCATCGCAAACCTAAAGACCATCAAGCTTACGTGATCAACACGGACGACAGTCATCTCCCAGGAACCCACTGGGTAGCCGTTTACTTTCCTCAAGAAGGATGTGTGGAATATTTCGATTCGTACGGATTGCCCCCTTTGGAAGACGATATCATCGACTTTATGAGAAGAAATGCTCAGACCACCCGATTCAATAACGTGAAATTACAAGGCACAGATTCCTTGGTGTGCGGACAATATTGTGTGTATTTTCTGCATCATCGCAGCCTGGGCTATTCCTTAGAACATTTAGTGACTCATTTCGATCCTCGTTCTTCTGCTAGAAACGATGTGAAAGTAGATCGATGGTTCTGTGACCATTATGCTTATCTTTTGTCTCAAGCTAGGAAACGTAGTGTCCATCAATGGCCTAATGATTTCCAACAGTGGAAATCACAATTTCATTCACAACGTTGTCAGCCTTGTTTAAAGTAGATTGTATTTGAAGAAAAAAATGTTTGTTATTTGAAAAAAATTGTTTGATGTTATAGTGTTGGAATATTGTTAAAAATGTTGTTGTTTAGTGTTAAGTGATTTTTGAATAAAAAATGTTGTGTTTAGAAAAATGCCTTTGTCTTTTGTTTAGCTAGAAGAATGTTGGATTGATGCTCTTTCATTTCTTACTATCCCTCTCATGAACGTTGCGGCTCGAAAAACCGTGTGGGGGATGTTTTCCTTCACGTCCGCGCTTTAACTTTAAGAACCGGGTTGTTCCCAGTCTAACCATCCATTGTCGACTCATCCTCCTAAGAAGATGTGCTCCAAACTAGCTAAGCTCAACGAAGCCTACGTGAATCTGCATAGGGTCAGACACAGTCTGATACCGAAACCAGAAGAAATAGAGAATGTGAGAATGTTAAAAATCACTGATGACCTGATAGAAGAGCTCTTCAGAGAAGAAATGAACAGGGAGAAAGAAGAATGGACAGAGAAGTACAGACTTCAGAGACAGCAGCAACAGCAGCAACAACAACAGCAACAACAACCTGAAGCTGACAGAGGCTTTGTCGATTGTCGTATCGACACCAAAGAATTCTTCTTCTCTTTCCGAAGAAGCAGACCTATTGCCAGAAAGTCTATCCTCAGAGGACATCGCATTCTTAGAAACTAAAAAAGAATGCCATAGCAAAAAAAAAAAACAGCCCTTTTCAGGGCTACCCAATACTCTAGAAAAGAAATAACGATCCATTTGCCAATGTGTGTAGGTAGAGTAGTGTGAAAATAAACACTAACTCTTTCTTAAAAAATGTGAGGGCATGAGTTTGTGTGTTTGTGTAATTGTGTTTGTAAGTGATAAAGTAGGTTGGTGTGGATAGTACATTAAAATGATGTTTGTTTTTTGGGGCTGTTTGAGGTGTATATTTGGGGTTAAATTGGATTGCTTTGCGTATGTGGATAGTCAATTGAAGTGATGGGTAGCATAAAAAAGTGAGCGAATGTTTCTTTTAGGTCCGCGCGTTGTTGTTGTTTTTTTGGTCATGATCTAGGTAAGATGAATTTTATGTTTTTAGGGGGATGTTTTCCTTCACGTCCGCGCTTTCAGTATAAATTGAAACTCGTTCGGCAGTCCAGCTACCCTTGTTGATTGATCAACACCAAAAATGAACACGAGACTGGAGAAACTGTTGGAACTTCATGTGCATCTGGAATATGCCAGGCGCATATTAAATGAACTGGCCGCTGAAGCCATTGTCGAGGAGGGAAGGATAAGAGAGGAGGAAAGAAGAAAAAAAGAAGAGGAGGAAAGAAGATATAAAGAAGAGGAGGAGGAAAAGGAGAGAAGAAAAAATTTCAGAATCCCAGAGAGTGAAAATTGGGATTCTGAAGCGACATATCCTGCCTCTGCTCTCTCCCCCCAAAAGGTAAAAAGTAACTGGGGGATAAGATGTGTATGTGGCGCCAGGCCTGGAAGGTGCCACCATTAACCAGGTGTCCATGAAGTTCCAAACAAAACAGCCCTTTTCAGGGCTACCCAATACTCTAGAAAAGAAATAACGATCAATTTGCCAATGTATGTAGGTAGAGTAGTGTGAATATAAACACTAACTCTTTATTAATAGTGGAAGTGTGTGTTTGTGTGTTTGTGTTTGTAAATGGTGAAGTAAGTTTGTGTGAATAGTAGATTATGGGTTTCTTAGCGTATGTGAAGAGTATAGTTAGGGTTATATTATATGAAAAAAGTAGGGGATGTTTTCCTTCACGTCCGCGCGTTGTTGGGTCATGATCTAGGTAAGATCCATTTTATGTTTTAGGGGGATGTTTTCCTTCACGTTCGCGCTTTTCGTATAAGAACCCACAGTGTTGGTCGTTCAAACCATTCTGCAAAGAATAAAAAGAAGATGGCGTCAAACCAAATGGACAAATTACAAACCTTGCAAGACGTTTTAGACAACTTAGGAATAATGGAACAGATGCTAATAAGACTCGTTGAAGACCATTATTCCTATAGTCCCCATCGTGTAAAGATGGAAATTAACAATTTAAGGAAAGCAAAGGACAAGATTAGTGGTGTCATGAAAGAGATCAAGGAGGAGAAGGAGGATGAACAGGAAAAGATAAGAATAAGAACATGGAACGAAAAAATTGAAAAAGAAGAGGAAAATGAGAAGAGGAAGAAAGAAGAAGAGGAGGAAGAGAAGAAAGAAGAGAAGGAGAAAAAAAAGAAGAGAAAGAGTGTTGGAGATAAAATAAGAAGTTGGTGGAGGAAAAGAAGAAATTAGAAGAAAACCCAAAGGCCCTTTTCAGGGCCAGCCATATTTCTCGAAAAGAGATAGTCTTTGAATTGCCTACCCCTTTTTTAATTTTTTTAAAAAATTTTAAAAAAAAAAAATCCCATGTTCAATTCCCCTTGTCCGTAAAGTGACCCACGATTTATTGCCATGTTCAATTCCCCTTGTCCGTAAAGTGACCCACGATTTATTCCCATGTTAAATTCCCTTGTCCGTAAAGTGACCCACGATTTTTCTCCATGTTAAATTTCCCTTGTCCGTAAAGTGACCCAAGGGTGTTTTTAATGCTAATTCCCATTGTCCGTAAAGCGCCCCCTTTCACTACTTATATATATATATATATATATATATATATATATATATATATATATATAAACTTGTTTTAAAATAAAATATCTGTCATTTAAATGTTCATGGAAAATCTATTTTACGGAATTTAATATTGTATTTTACGCGCAATAGATCACAGCACTGAGATGGTATTGAGCTTTCTACTTGTAAGAAGACTAATTAAGATGCAACGAACGTTACACTTTTCACATATATTGGGGTTACCTAGAATGCACGTGGCAAAAATCACGAGGCTAAGTAACGGGGCTGCCATATTGGTCTTCTTCCAGTTAACCTGGTCCACTAAAGCACTCACCGGTACGGATCACTGCCATCTCACCTGTTGTTGTTGTTGTTCTAGGGTTTAACGCCATTTTTCAGCACAAGATAGGCTATACATGGTGGCCAGTATAACTGGTGCAGGAAGAACCCTGGAAAACCCACGGAAGAACCACAGACCCACGAGAAACTCATCTCACCTGTCTTCGTGGGTTCGAGTCTCGGACTCAGCCAATGTGGGTATGTGAGAAAGCTTGCCAGTAGGTTCTCGTGGGTCGGTGGTTCTTTCCGGGTTTTTCCCGGGTTCTTCTTCCACCATTTATACTGGCCGCCATGTATAGCCTATCTTGTGCTGAAAAATGACGTAAAACCCTACAACAACAACAACAACATGGTCCCTTGACTATCAGTCATATTATACGCATACCTGTCACCCGAATGGCTATCAGACTTTCCATATTGAAAGTACAGTTGTGGTTGGTAGTGATAACAACAAAGGGAATTACAAAACACTCCTGAAATACATAATATAAAATGACTTATTTGCTTGTTTACGTTTAACTTCTTTTCATCTCATTTTTCAATAATTGTATCTAAGTATTATTCCTCCAAAGTTTGTTCCTTCGGGTATCATCAGTCTGTTGTTCTAAATACCTGTCTAAAGATAATGAAAAGTACTTGCCACTAGCTACTTATCCTAACTAAACCTTGTATGTACGCATAAATAGGATGTATATTACCTTTGATTAAGTATGAGAACTATTCTACTTGTGACATGCGTTTACGCTAGTGTGTGAGAAGGCACTTCCTGCAATAGTCTGGTTCCCTGCTTAGTATGCTCCCTGCGTTGCACTCAGCTATACTAAGTCAGGCGAACGCCGACGCCATATTGTCACGTCATCAAAACAAATGGCCTCACATGGAGAGATTTAGTTAATCAAACCGTGGCACATTTATTCCTGTAATATTCTCTTTTTTAATGACACAATATGAACTTTGCTAATACTTTTGATTTGAATTATGGCAGTCGACTGCCATTGTGTTTAAGCTTAACCACCAATTTGTCATATAATCATTTTTACAAATATTTCTACTTGTAGCCGCAGATGAAGGAAAAGGGTACACACAACGACATTTTGATAATATTGCACATTTTACACAGCGTCATCTCAGGGATCCCTTCTTCAATCGATTCCTTGATACATTTTACGTTTAAGTTGATATGAGGTGATGTACGACAGCCTAAATATCGCCAAAGGTTAAGACGAAAATATCACCCTCTTTGACAAGGAGGTGAGGGTACCGATTGTTTTGCAAATATTGCACACTTCACACCGTGTCATCTAAGATATTCTAGTTGCAATAAATTCCTTGCTTAATTTAACATTGATATTGATACCTTGTTGTACATGACACTTCAGACTTATCCAAATATTAGGATCGAATTTGCAACCCTATTCCACGAGGGGGTGAATATGACGATATTTGGTCCAACATTGTATATTCCGATTGCATCACATAATTTGTAAAAGATTCCATTTGCAATCAATCCCTTGATACCTTTTACATCAAAATCGATTTAAGGCGAAAGATGGCAGCTTTCGTTTGCCAAAGATTAAGATCAAAATACTATCTGTTCTATGAAGGCGGAACTGGAGTGGTTTGTCTGTGGGAAGGGGCCTGGAGTGGTTTGTCTGGGCAAAACAATAAAACTACACGTACATGCCAAAATGTGGGATCAAATCTTCATGGTGTTAAGTTAAATAAATTAAATATTCACTTGTATAAATGAGAACTTTAATATTATTGTATGTTTAATTAATTAATGTAATTTAATTAATTTAAAATTAATTTAAAAAAACCAGCAGCACATTAAAATCTGTATCATGTTGAGGCAAGTAATGTGCCTTGCCTAATTTTACAATGAATAAAATTTATGTAAAATGATATATCATTATCAATGGAAAATTGTTCAAGTAGTGGCATAGCAAGAAATTCTAACATTACTTAAGTCTGGGGTCCCCACCCCTTAAAAAGGTTGTTTGAGGGTTGGTTGGGCGGCTGCTAAGCCACTTTCTTTAAGGAATCAATAGCAAATGGAATTTTTTTAGAGATGGTATTTTGATCTTATATCCTTGGCAAATAAAGGCTGTCATCTGTCGCCTTAAGTCAATTCCGACGTGAAAAACATCAAAGGATTCATTGCAAATGATTTTTATAACATGATGCAGTCGGAATGTACAATATTGGACCAAATATCGTCATATTCACCCCTTCGTGGAATAAGGTTGCTATTTCGATCCTAATATTTGGCTAAGTCTAAGGTGTCATGTACAACGAGATATCAATATCAACGTTAAATTAATCAAGGAATTTATTACAACTAGAATATTTTAGATGACATGGTTTGAAGTGTGCAATATTTGCAAAACAATCGGTACCCTCACCCCCTTGTCAAAGAGGGGCGATATTTTAGTCTTAATCTTTGGCTATATTTAGGCTGTCGTACATCACCTCAAATCAATTTCGACGTAAAATGTATGCGGTGTAAAATGTGCAATATTATCAAAATATCGTTGTGTGTACCCTTTTCCTTCATCTTCAGCTACTAGTAATAATATTTGTAAATATAATTATATGACGAATTGGTGGTTAAGCTTGAACACACGATAACGACTGCTATAATTCAAATCAAAAGTATTAGTAAAGTTCATATTGTATCATTAAGAATGAGAATATTAAAGGAATAAATGTGCCACGGTTAGATTATCTAGATCTCTCCATGTGAGGACATTTGTTTCGATCACGTGACAATATGGCGTCGGCGTTCGCCTGACTTAGTATGGAATCAGGTTACAATTAGTATTTCCAGTTCAGTACCCACGAATGTAGTTATAGTCTATTTTTAGAACATTTTTTCCTCTCTCATTCTGATGGTGATAGAAGAGTTTTATTTATGCATGTTTGGTAGGGATTTAAAGGTAATTGTTTTTTCTTGATAATATGAGCTCAGGGTGTTGTTGTCTTTGTGTATTTTGGCGACAGTGCATAGTGAGTAATAAGGCCTTGGTGATGATCCGGAAGTGAAATCTGTGTTCTGTTTACATGCTGCTCTGTTGACAATCCAGCATCTCAAAAAAGAGCAGGTCAACCTTTGACAAGAACTTCACCGTGAAGTAATCTTTGAAGGTATTTTAGATTAACATATGATTTGCATTGATTGTCACACAGTGGGAAGGTCAGTACTGAGAAACAAATGTAGAGAACATATAGTAAAATTAATTGTGTTCTATGTCCGTATAGCAGAGTGCAACGCAGGGAGCATACTAAGCAGGGAACCAGACTATTCCCGCAAAAGGAGAACGTGAAACAAATTAAGAAAACGACAAATTTTTGCAAAATTACAAACTGATCAAGTAAGTTATATGAGCAGTTGCATCCTTTACAAGATGGTACCTCGTACAGTTCTGGTATATGTCATGATTGCCACTAATCGTGAATGTTAAACGAAGTATAGCGCAACATGCATAATGTCGGTGAATATGACATGTATTCATGTATATATCCAAGTGCTTTTGTTCTTTTAATTCCACGGTGTGTCGAATATGCCACGTATATGGAAAGAGTTGTCATTTATTTGTCCAATTATTTACGCAAATATTAATGGTGATTTACTGAGATTTATTCATTATTTGTGATAATTAGTTATTTATCTTGTTTTGTGGATGACATTTAAACTCTGGATAAAACTCTGGATAAATTAGTATTTTTTGGTGTACAGTGTAGTCATTTGCAAAGATATGGGTACCTTAGAAAACAGGAGGCAGTTTAATGTGACTGATGATCTACATAAAGGGAAAATACTGCACCAAACTCTTAGATTTCGTATATTTTTGCCGTGAATCTATTAGGATACCCTAAAGTGGTTAAAGATTTAAATTCGAGATTTATTAATTAAAAAGGTTAAGAAAACTGAATTACGAATGGTGGTAGTTCAGCTAATACAGAACGAAGTGTGAGCAGAGTATGTGAATACTCAAGACGGTTCATTTTGGGGAACATCATATTGTTTGGGACAAAACCTATGTCATTATTATTATTACCAGAATACGTGGAGAGTTGTGTTATTGCCTTCATCATAAAATGCTGCTTATGGCCATACATGCCTTTGTACCTTTATTAGAAACTACTGTCAAGGTTGTTCATGCCTGACCAGAATCCATTTTATCTGCACACAGTATGTGTAGAAAAACAGCTCTTTTTCAATTTCTCCAAGTTTCATTCAAAATCCATTTCACCTTGGCACTAAATGGATTATTCTTAAGTATCAGTGGCATTTCATTTTCACGACATATATACTTCATATTGCTGCACACCAAATGAAAGTCTGTGGACAAAAATGTATGGAATTATTTTTATTAATATGTTATTCTTTCACACATTCATTGCTAAATGGTGAATGATACCAAACTGAAAGAAATGGGACATCACTATTACCATAATGTTAAGCCAGTTTTTTACAATCAGAGTACCATCACGACCTTTCTGTATCGAATTGGGCATTACCATAGCTCTAAAGTGATTTCTTCATACGATGTCAAACGAACAAGGTCATTTACGTCCGTTAAGGTCATTTACGTGCAGTCTTTGCAATGCCTGATGTACATACAAAAGTAATGAACTAAGGTTCACCTTCCCCCTCAACAAAATAGCCTGTAGCTTAAATTACACAGCAACGTTGTCTCAACCTTCTTTTTTATTTGCTACAATTTTTAAACAGTCGTAAATTTCTTGGAACTATTTCATATCATATAAAAAGTTTAAAGTCTCTGTTTCAGAATATTATGATATGAATGCATACCCTGCACATCAAATCACTTAAAATATAGATGACAGATGGCAATTCAAAATCGAAGGGAAATAACAGTTGTAATAGAACGACGGAAGTTTAGACCTCTGATGTAATGTGGATTCTGTATCCACTGTTATCTCCCCAGTGAATGATACTGAGGGCTCCCTCATACACTGATTTGCCCTCAGTCGTTGAAATTTTACATTTTTAATCCTTATCGTATGGAGGGTGTGGAGTTACGCTGCAGAACGTATTCGTCATACACTCTTGCAAGGAGCGGAGGAATCATACGCAGTCGTTACGTTTCCGACCAAAACCAAATACAGGCCTAGCTTGTTTAAAAATATAATTTACCAGCGCCATAATGTATTTTAGGTTTTAACGGTTCTGTTTGGCTGATAAGTATTGTTATCGGATCATCCGGAAAGTTCTTCTCCCTTGTAGTGCCAGATACTCCACTGCTAGGGTAAGACATAATAATATACTGCTACAGTTTCAGTCTTTTCTTGTATTGAAAAAGAAAAGTCATTCGTGTTAAAAACAGGAAGATGGGTTATTGTCGCTTTTTCTTCATGTCACTTGCAACATTATCCCACGTCTACGTCCATGATAAACTTTGGTGACTCCGGTTTTACCTGCAATATGTGACACCAAAAAGGCAACACGTAAAACAATATCGTACATATTAACACCTTGCAAGTCCTGTGCTGGTTACAACTATACATGTCGAAATGGTAAGTTCCTTTTCTATTATACAAATAATCACAAAAATGGCAAATTAATTAGATTTGGAAGTTGTTGTAGATGTGTCTTTCAGAGGGAGAATCAGAGACCCATGGAAGACTGGATTTAGTATCCTTCTACATTAAACTCTATTTCCAATTTTCTCCAGTTTTTAATTTGCTTTTCTTGTCTTTGTTTTTGTCGTCATTGTATGGTCATCATTGGTTTAGTCGTTGCTGTTGTTTCCGCTCTGCCTTTCAGATCATACAGTTTTAAAATGTGTGAGCTAAGTTACACATGTCTCTAATGTAATGTTATGTCCGTTATGGAGGAGCATATTATAATGATTCATCTGTATATATTAAATGTTTAGATTATTTTCTTTCGTAATTTTGATGATTTTGTTTTTCTTGGCCATTTGTAAATTTAAGAATGTATGTATAATGCATAGGTTGTCACCTATTTTTTTTTTTACATTTCAAGACGGAAAATACCCCGGATGACCGAATGCAGGGTAAGAGCGACTTTCCAGAGTACTGTAAGGCACTGCGAAAAAATATCAGTACCTTAAGATAAGGGTTAATCAGTTTTTTCGAAGTATACTTCAATCTGTCTCTCTCTCTTGCTTTCTGATGCTTATCCCACCACCACTACTACTAGTATTAATACTACTACTTTAAGTGATGTTTCTCCCATCACTATCATCACCGCTACTACTACTAATACTGTCGCTGATGTTTATCCCACCACCACCACTATTACCATTTCCACTACTACTACTACTACTACCATCTATCTTATGCTGATGCAACTACTGTATATACCTACTCTGCTTCTCAGCCCTTATGATATCACTTTATACCAGAATGTTTATATCGTACATACACCATGAGCAGCAGCGAGGGCGAATCCCACAAACTATTTCGCTTAACAGAGCTTCTATCGAGAACATTTTAGATAAAGTGATTCTTTTCACAAAATAAACCTTCCAGTCAGTAAACATGACAAAATAGGCTTTCTCTGCTGGCTTGAAGGGTTATCTCATGAAATTATCTACCTATACAACTATTTCTGCTAATACAAGGGTCTATCTTGCGAAAACACTCGGTGTTGTTCAGCCCTCTCTGCTGCTCTGAATTAAAAATTGTCAGCTGTTATTGTCGTCTCTGATCGTTTTTTGGTATTTGTGTGTTACATAAATCACGTCTGTGTCTGGAAAATATCCTGGCAGGGTTTGCCTGTCGTCGCCCTCTCTGCTGCTGCTCTCTAGTTAAAAATTGTATCTAATCCAACTCGATACCGTGTTCGAGGATCATGTAAATTTATCGTTACAAATCCATGTGGTTTTGCCTGAGCACGACTAAAGAAATGTTTAAACTTATTTATATCCATATCGCCGCTGCACCAAGTCTGATGAATATTTCTTAACGTGTGAGTGTCAACGCCGTTAAACACCGCAAGAATGTTACAGTTATCTCTGATCACTTTTGGTATTTGTGTATATCGCTGTGTTACATAAATCACGTCTGTGTTTTTGTGTCTGCCCCTGGAAAATATCCTGGCAGGGTTTGTCTGTTTGTCTAACATTACATCGTCGTACACGACTAAATTATTTACACTTCCATCAATGTCATCAATACTCGGCGCTTCATTGATATCTGTGATAAATTCAACGACGTCTTTATCGTCCTCACTTATAACTTTTGCACTTTCGTTAAAATCTTTTATTACGTCATATCACCGCTGATCGTCCACAGACGGAGCTATCAAATACAATTTATCTCACTTCATCCACTTCATTATTAAATTTAACAACAACTGTGTCTTACCCGACCCAGATGGACCTATAATAATCATTCGGACAGAATTTGGTAGCACCGAGTTATGTTTGATTGGCTCTCGTCGTTTTGTAGCGGAAAAGTCAGTGATCTCCATTAGATATATTATAAAATAATATGGATTTATATTGTGTGAAATGTAGAACACGTACCCCAACTGCGGACGTAACAACCACTACAACAAAAAATAATCGACAAGCTCTTACAGGCAAGTGTGAACGATGCGGCACAAGCAAGTTTAGATTTAATCCTTCAGGTAAAAAAAAAGCGAGGCGGTGATATCGCAGCTAAGTTAGGAAAATTACCCGGAACTCCGTGGGCTAAATACCCAGGAGAAAAACATCTTCCGGGATATAATTACTGTGGTCCTGGAACCCGACTTGATATCAGACTTGATGCCTTTGATCAGCCCAATCCAGGTGAGTATCCGATAAACGCTATTGATAAGGCGTGTCATGCGCATGATGTAGCTTACCGAAGTAAGGATTTGCAACAGCGCCATCTCGCGGATGTGAAATTAATTCACGCGTTAAATGCCATCACTCATAAATCTTTCAAAGAAAAGTTAGCTAGCTGGTTAATAAAATCCGCAATGAAAGGTAAATTAGCGCTAGGTGCTGGTAATTAATTATAATGGAGTCGATTTATTATTCCCCAAAAGGATATTGGAGAGGTAGCGCAGCAATTAGTAAACTCGCTGAAGCAGCAAAAGTTACGCGAGTTACTGCTAAAAATTGGTTATCCAAACAAGCAATATGGCAAATTTATCTACCGCGTCCTAAACAAATTCACTTTGCACATTTTGATGTTAGTGTACCAAATGAAGTTCATCAAGCCGATATATTATTTCTGCCACATGATACTATTAAAATCCGAAGACATCAAAACACATACAAGTACGCGTTAACTGTAGTTGATGTTGCAAGTAGATATAAAGATGCAGAACCGCTATCAACGAAAACAGCATCTGAAGTAGCCAATGCTTTTAAACAAATTTATCAACGAGGACCTCTACGACGGCCGCAGCTGTTACAAGTTGATCCTGGCAAAGAATTTCAAGGTGCAGTATCGTCGTTGATGAAGCAACATAACGTTACCATCAGACGAGGGTATACTGAAATTCATCGTGATCAGGCAATTGTTGAGCGATTTAATCGAACACTTGCTGAGTGGTTATTTGGATATCAATACGCGAAGGAATTCATTCAGGACACGAGATCTCGTGAATGGGTTGCGAGATTACCAAGCGTGATAGCTGCGCTAAATAATGAAATTACTCGAACAACCAACATGAAACCTGTTATCGCGATCACAAAAAAATATATAAACTTGCCACGGTGTAATTTTCCGACGCAGCCAACGCTGGGTGATGTCACTGTGAGATATTTATATGAACAAGGTGAACCTGAAGGTGGTAAAAAAAGAGCGACTGATCCTATCTGGAACATCACCACACACAAGATATCTAACATAACTAGATCCACTGGCAGACCAGCAATCTACAGGCTGGATTCAACTGCTCCTCAACGTGGATTCACACGTGAGCAATTACAAGTAATTCCCGAGGACACACAATTACCACCCCGATCACTTAACTAGCGCTGGCGCCTCTACGTCGATTACATTCAAGACAGGTCAGCATCACATTATCGCGTGTATGACCACGACTATTATCTTTTCTATCTACGGTAAATTGTCTTGAATTTTTATCCGAATAGTGCCACAACATTATACAATTACAGCTCGCACAGTGATTATTCTGCTGTTGTTTTAGTGTCATGATAAATTCAACATCAAGGTCGAAATCGCGATTATTTTTTTTTGTCACTCTGTTTGTAACCGGCGAGTTTTTTTCTTATTATGTCGCTGTTGTTTTCATTATTAATTTTATCAGCGTTTGACTCTTCCAAGACAATTCTTCGCAGTTGAGATATTCTTCTAACTCTGGACACAGCTAAGTAAACTAAGTTTGACCATTCGATTCGATCATCAGCGATCCAGACAGTTTTATCACTGATAGTCAATCCTTGAGATGAATGAATTGTCATTGCGTATCCTAGCGTCCACGGGGATTTGTTCATTTTTAGTGCGTCTTTGACAGCATCAATGTCAACTAGCACAATATCATTCAATACTAAATTCTGTTTCCATGACTCTTTCCCAGGAATATCAACTTCTATATTCTGTAACCGCGTATCAGCTGGTCTATAACATAACGGCACTGGCAACATTGGAAATTTGTCCCGTTGTAATTGAAATAACTGCTGTTGAAGTGTGTCTCTAACTATCTTTCTACTTGCCACTATCAAATCGTCTGGTTTCCATGTTTTCCAAAAGTCGCTCATTGAAGTTTCAGGAATCATCTCGCGCATAATTTCACATTGAATTTTATTCGGTTGTAATCTGATTAATGTTTTAAATTCCTTCAACGTTGCATCAAGTGCTCTATGATCATCAGACACTTCTTCATAATAATCAACAAAATCTTTTAACCACAAATGCGGAGATGGACCAACAAAAGGTGGTGGCTGACCGTGATCGCCGCACATTATCACTGCAGTATTCGCTGTTAGCAGCCAATCCAGGAACAATTTTAATATATCTAACGGTACCGTACATATCTCATCCCAAATTATTTTCCCGGGAATATATTTTGTTCCCATTCGATCTGGAGTCCATACACCACCGCTGTATTTGAAAAAGCTGTGATAAGTACAAGAATTAACTCCTCGTTGTTTCATCTCCCTGGCGAGCCTGTGTGTAGTTGTTAGCACAATCATATCCGAAGATTTGCCACGAAATAATTCAATCGCTCGAGTTGTCTTACCAGACCCTCCCAGTCCGTTCAAATAAACAGTTTTGTGTCTGGTGATCGGATCGTACACAGATGGTGCGTTCGACATTTCTGATAATTCTGATTTACAATAATCATCCTTAATCGTAACATCAGCTGATTCACAATATCCATGTAACATCTCCGCTTTTATTCTCCACGAACTCCATGATTCATCGCTGCTTGTAAAACGAGCCAGTGATTCTGAGTATCTTTTATTGATATAAAATGAATCCGTTGCAACTCTAAATGTAGTGTCAGGAAATCGATTTATCATTGATAGCAAATTTATAGAAACATAAGCCAGCATCGAAGATCTTAAATGTGTGAATTGAGGTGATTCTCCGTTAATATAACATACAACTGTGCCCAACTTTTCCCCGTCGGACAAGCGCGCGTCCTCCCGATTACAAAATATATTTTTCGCAGTGGCATCAGCAATTATAAAATCCAATTCAGCATCATCGATAATCAATCGTGAGTGATGTAGTTTATGATCATATGCACCACCTTGAGTAAATTTACCGATTATTCTTCGTCCGAGATCTTTTGCTGTTTTTTCACTATTGCTGAGTTTGATCTCGAGAACTTTAGGAGCCTCACCGACAATGACATCCATGAGAGTATTTGGACTCTCTCGTGCATACTCGCCAATGACATCATCGAGACTGATACGCTCCGGTGTTGGCAACCAAACTGAAATCTGCGGTCAATATGATATGATTGCTTCACTGACCGTCAACGATACCAGTATTCGGCTGTCAAGCATATATCGCAACAACACTATTGGCGCCCAACGCTTTTTACTAAAGTGTCTGCCAAACCAAACATAACAGCACGGATGAAGTTTTTCGGCAAATTCAAACGAAGTCACACGAGCAAATCCTGTCAGGGGAAAATCGGGTAAAGGACCGTTTATAGCAACTCGTGTCATCGAGTTCGTGGGATGTCCAAATCGCTTAAAATATTCGCGGCACTCGCCCATCCCAAGAAAGCTTCCCGAATAACATGCAGATATCCACGGAAATCATCTCACGGTAGTCATACCAGGTATTCCATAGTCCGCCATGTCCATACTCGACACAACTCAATTGTATATCCGAGAGAAACTCACTTCGTGTTGGTCTCCACGAATTTCTTTCTCTAGCAGCGTGGGCGACAACACTTGGAACTGTGAAACAATTAGTTAATAACTGCTCGGTGTTTTCTTCGATTGCATATTTCTCTGCGAGTTTTTTCATTTGTTGTTGCAGAGATTCCGTCCGGTATAAGTCGCCGTTAGGTTTTACAAATTGATCATACTCGCCATCTTCGGAACTTTTAAGCAACCACATCGACACAGGTTCGGTTTTACTTATCTGTTTAATAAAATCAAATATGTTCCCGCGATAATATTTCACAACACGATCTCGCGGTAATATTGTAACTGCGTTAGTCCAAGCGTGAGCGTTATGATCAATGATATTTATTGGAGCCCCGTATCGATTATATTTCGATTTGTATAACACTTCCTCTGTTATCGTTGTTACGGTTACGAGAAATCTTAATGCTTTTTATCCATCCTTGATATCCATCAAAGAGATAATTGATAATTGTTTTCGCCCGTGCATCATTCATTGTAGCATCGATGACAGAGTCAACATTGACAGAGTCGACATTGACTTCGTCAATGACACCTTCGGTGTCGCGGATAATTTTAAATGACGACCATACGTGAGATGCGCCGTCGTCGCGGAATTCTTTTTTGGCATTCCTGATAATATCAAACAGATCAGTCAGGTCTCGTCGTCGCGAGTCAGGGGTTAGTCTGTCAAGATCGAATCTCCCGGTGCCAATGGTAGATAATCTTTCAAATTCCTCCATATTATATTTAAGACAAATAATTAAATAAGAAATATTATATATAGAATGAATAAATGCAAGTGGCTTGGTACAAAATCATCAACCCTTTGTAATAAATCCTGCAGAGGTGAATTCTGTGGACAACATTCCCAAAGCGTGCGAAGGGGAAGTTTAGGGCCAATACCGTGTCTGCGATGTGGTGTTGGGGTCAGGGGTAAAACACAGTTATGTGCAAGTTGCGCAGCAAAACGATACCGTGAACTCAAACGATATTACAACAAATAAAATAACGACGTTGCGTTGAATTCCGAGCGCGATTATTTAAATACGTTTTCAGACAAATTATAGATTAGACAAATATATTATTATATAAATGAGCCAACATCCTATGATTGAAAATTATGAAGCATCTCGCGAGGGAATAGTCAGAAATAGCAGGTTGAAAAAAACAGTTGGTGTTGTTAATAATACTGGTTATCTTAGATTTAAGGTTGCTGGGAAAAAACCTATTATAATCACAGGTTCGTGTTCGAGTGTTTCTTTGGAGAGATCAAAGACGATCTTGTGATCGATCACATCAATGGTGTTAAAACCGATAATAATTTATCCAATCTAAGAGTTGTGACACAAATCCAAAATTGTAGGTCTGGTAATACTGGCTGTGGTAATAAGAGCGTCAGGAGAGTTGTATCCATAAATTTAGATACGAATGAAGAAATAATATTTTCATCTATGAACTCAGCTGGCAAGTATTTTGATATTTGTGCGGCCTCAGTACGAAGAGTCGCAGAAAAAATATACAATTTCCGCTCTGTCAAAACAAATAACAAGCAGAAAAATTGTTTTTCATTATTTACTTCACTAAAATCCGAGAATTTCCAATGGAAGATAACTCCGTTAGGCATATCTCATGCAATTAGTTCCCTCTCTTTGTCAATGTAATTGTGCAATACTCCTTGAGATGTCATTACAGGTAAATTTATCCAGCGGGGGGCAGAGCGGTATATTATTTTTTTTTACAGCCAGTCTATAACACTTCCGCGTTCACAAGTACAGGTATTTTTCAAATTCTATGTTAAAATCAGGTTCAGAATTTAAATTCGGCTTAGAACTTGTTAACGATATATACCACAGACGGGTAAACGGTTCTCCGTGTACAGGTAACACAATCTCCAATTACTCCCCCTTTGATGAAATCAAAGTGACTTCGTCAAAGTGACTTTATCAAAGTGACTTTGTCAACACCCGCAGGTGTATAATATTTTTTTCACAGATAAAATCTTTATTTTATTACACTTGTTCGGTTTTATGGTTCATCTGTATTTTCCACACGATCATATTTAAGAAAAAAACAAATAAAAACATTTTAAGCAAGTCACGCCCATCGCGTGAGCTATTTTTGAATTTCCAAGTATCAGTCGGTTTATATACGATACGATCTTATTAGAAGACGGAGTCTTCGAAGTTCAACAGTAATCAATACCATCTCGTCATATCCGCTCATGGCGGATGCTTTTTGCGTCATCCAGGGGCTGATTTTGGGGGGATGGTATACCCGCTGTTGAGTGTAGAAAATGACTCCGTTAGGATAAGTACTGTAAATACTATATGTTGTGCCGTCCTAGGACTAGTTAGAATTAAGTTATATATACTCGTTGAACCATCTGCTCACATGGGATTGTAAATACTATATGTTGTGCTGTCCTTACTATAAATACTATATGTTTTGCTGTCCTTACTATAAATACTATATGTTGTGCTGTCCTTAGTTACTACTATGTCCTACTGTAAGCTTGCTAAAATGCGGTGGCAATTTAGGAGCTTTACAGATGTAAATAGTGTAAATACTATATGTTGTGTTGTCCCTATATGAACCTGCTAGTATATCATTTGATAAGCTAGGGGTTCACCTGGGGAATGTCTCGTCGCTCGCAAACACACCCTCTGGGCTCTCTAGACTGTTATTTGACAGGTTAGGGGCTCACATGGGGGTCGTGTTTCCGCTCCTGAGTTTGGTAGCCTATCATACGATAAGCTAGAGACTCAAGGAGATGTGGTGTCTATTTTTTTTTCTTTTAAATATATAATATTTATATATATGAATTACGAAAATATCAATAATGTGATTGCTGCTATTAAAATATTAGAAGAACGCGGATTTAATATATCACTAAATTCTGAAATAATTATGTCTGATTTTCAATCATTACATGAAGCTAAATGCACAGGGCGTTATATTCTTCCTGCTCAGTATCGATTCATAAAAAAATTCAAAATAATTTGTATAAATCGCTGGCTAGAGTAGAAGAAGCACAAATAAACGAATTTGTTTCATTATCTCGTGCAATTGAAAAGATTAGGTTGGCATTGGCTCAAGAGTATGAAATGAAAAAGATAATAAATACTCCGGTAAGGAAATTAAAAAATTATATGTCCCCCTGATTTCATCAAGGATGAAATCAACGACGAAATCAAGACTGACGAGGAAGTAAATATCTCACCTTGATGAAGTCAAATACTTGGAAGTGAAATCGAAAGTAAAAAAATATATCACTTTTTTTACTTCCTTGATGAAATCAAGGTGATGAAATCAAGGCGATCGTAGTTTCCTTAGTCGGTGGGGTTTAATGCAGGAATGTGCATAATTGAGAATTTGATCTCTGTCACATACAACTGAAATAATATGCTCGCGTCTGAGACTATATAACTGTTGCTGTGTTAGTAAGAAATCTTCGTCTCCGTATTCGTCAATAATGAATTTAACGTTAATTTCTTCTTGTGCAAATGCAGCCCTAACTGCTTGCTCGAGCCCTTGTTTGTGATACACAAAAACATTTATGTGGTGGTACATATTTATAAATCTATAGATTTATCAATCTAATCTAAGATCTAAATACGTGTATATATTCGAGGATTTGATGTATACTGCAATGCGCAATCAGAACATGATCTTTTATCAATACTTGTAGTTGCGCATCAGTCAGTATAAAATCGTCATTACCGTATATATCAACAATTATTTTTTCCGGGGTAACTTTTCCGGTTTTGACAGCTTGATCAAGAAGTTCTTTATCATGTATGAACCATTTCACGCGATGATACATTATATAATACTTGCTTGATTAATTGTGAAATTGTGGAAGTCTATGACTTGGAAATCCTAGGATTTCACCAGGAGACTAATATGTAGTGTTTCATTCCGTAAATCAATAAGATTCCCACGCTGGTCTGTTAGTTTGAAATTTATTCTGGTCAGCCACGGATTATGACATCGTAGATAGACCGGATTGATCGGCTCTTGCACAACCAGAAATCCAGGTGGTTCTTTCGGAGTAAATGAATAAAGAATAAATCCTTGCTGGGTTTGATTTGATACTGTCGTGTCCGTGCTGTAACTGCCATCAATGACATCACATACAAGATTGACCGCGACCACTTCAGTTATGTTTACGATGCCCGGGGATACATGCCGGCCTTGCCCTTCGGGGTTATTGTTGTGTCTGAGGACAGTTGGCCCCGGTAGTGTTCTCCTGTGTTGTGCGATTATGTCGTTGAAGAGGACTGATTGATGAGGTCGGTGACAGATTTTTTCAACTCGGGAACATTATATCCGGGAAATTTAAACTTTGGCAACGTGGCTTCCGTCAGTGAATATACAGCTAGAAATTGTTGCTTACTACGATTTGTGTCATAGACGACGTCAGTAGGATCAATTGTTGCCTGAATTACTCGCTGGTTAATATATTCCATGTCGGCGGCAAGCTGATTTAATATTTCAGTCCGCGTAATAATTTCGCTGCGTGAACTTGTTATATTAAAAAGATGTTCTTGGAAGAGCCGCCGTAGCTGCGTTAGTTGTGTTTTATGTTCTTGATTAATGATTTTAAAATATTCAATAATATCTTCTAGGTTAATAAAATAAGAGTTAATTCCTTGGAGACCTCGTTCATAAGTAAACATCCACCGAATACGGTTCGTATCGTAGGAGCCAATTCTGCTACCCAACGTTGCACTTTTTATAGCATCCAAATTCGGTTTATATGACAGGGTAATTTCATGATATGATTGTTTGTCAGTGACATAATCAGACTTTTTAGGTGTTGTTTTTAGGTGTTGGTGGTATTGGTTGTGCCGGTGGAGCGACTTCAGGCCATCCTAACACTGTTCTGATCGAACTATTATATATATCCACGGCGTAGTCTGGGGTGTTTATTTCGATCGCGGACGACAGCGTTGGCTCATGAACAGTTATTGCTATTTTGGATTCCTTTGTTGTGATATTTTTTATTCGACGTTGTAATTCCTCATTGATTTCTTCGATTTGATAAGACCCGGTTATTAACCCAATGACGTTCCAGTCTGGCGTGCCATCGTTTTTATTTTTGTATGCAAACACAAACGAATTATTTGCTCGTAATTTACCAAACGATTTTGATCTGATATTGGGCCAACTGTGATATACTCGTAATTGTGCTCTCGCTTACTGGAATCGCAGTTGGAAAATTAATACTGAATTCTGGCTTAGTTGAGGTTACTGTTAACAAAGATGTTCGCGCCGGGCTTGTATTTGCGACTATCTGCTGAAGTAATTCCGTTGACATTGTTATTTATCTGCTGTCGTTTCAAATCGAAGTATTTTATACTCTGAGTATAATCGTTGTACATCTTTGCCATTTGCGCGAATTCGGAATCTGATATTGTTGTATCGTCAAGACTGGATGATATCAGCGCCGACAGTTTCGAGTAGGTGCTCGTGGCTGCGCTGTTTAACTTTTCATACTCGTGCAATTTTGTTAGCGCACACGAGAATATTTTTTTCGCGATAATATTAGCAACTCCTGCAATTGTCGCTGATGTTGAAACTGTAATTGTGACCGCGATTGCAGTTGTCACTGGTGTTAGAGCTGATAATAATACTCCCGTAGATGCAACTACCGCTGACACCGAATATACTATTGTGTCTAACATGGTTACACGCCGCTTGTATTTTTTTACCTTTTCTGTGTATTTGCTAATAGTATTTTTTAACTCTGCCATTCGCGTACCTGATCATATCTGTATTGTTGCGCTGTTGACTTCGTCGTTGACTTCGTCGTTGAGGCCATTTTATTATTTTACGCAGTAACCAATTGAGGCGTTTCAGCTACAAATTCCAAACTCCACCAGTAAGATGTTGCGGTTAATTTCTTGTCGGCGGATTCCAGTATAAATGTTTCTTCGGTTCCGCTATTTAATATGATATTCACAACCCCGGAATACTTGTCGGTGGAATGTCTCCAGGGATATGTTGTAAAGATTTCAAATTTAGCGGGACTGAACACAGACAGTCTATCTCCAGTGGCTGTTGCTGTATATTTGATAGTATTATTTTGTCGAGACCATGTTGCAAATCCAGATGATACCGTGTACACTATGTTGGTGATATGCCCGGGAGTAACTCCAGATGGGACTTTAATCAAACTGGTTTTGTTAACGATCTCAGGAATCCCCGCTACGATGTTTTGCTGTGTTTGTTTGATCGTGTCAATGTTGGTCTTGATATCAGAAAGTTTTATGTCGATGACGGGAGGAGTTCCAAAAAACTTATCCGTGGCATCATCGGTTTTTTGAAAGTTTCTTCGAAGTCTTGTAAACGCGTTTACATGAACATCATACTCAGCCCGCAACGTGGTTAGTTTACCGTCAATGGTGCTAACGCCTGTGTCAACATATTGTTTGTTTGCGGCATCTTCCGACGATGTTGCATCCGCTAACATAGTTATTTTGTTACCGCTGAGACTGAGTTCACCTGTCATTGTATCATCGGTCTTTTTTGCACGTTTCCTTGCAGCTTTTTGCGTATCATCTCGCAACGCCGCGATTGATATCAGCGAATCTCTGATTTTTCCGCTATCAGTGAACACAGGGATGTTACCCGGAGCAGCTCCAATAACCCTACGAATTATTTCATACCATTTGATATTGCTGGTCTATCCCGGTCAGACTTAAAAGATTATCGATTTCATCTTTGGTCGCATATTTTGATAAATCCACATCGGCGCGTTTCTTTGTCTTTGTTTCGATGAGAGATCTTCCGTAAATATCAACCATTATTTGATAGGAAACTGTTTAAATCGACCCATGGTATACTCGTGCACGATTTTGTGAGGTGGTTTGGTTGACGCTGATATCGCATCAAGAACATTCAGTACTTCACTGTCACATATCGGAGGATCGGTCAGTGTTTGTGTCGGTAGCGTTGAGTACCAAACTTTTGACCCTGACCCTGACTTTGTCGCGGGGACGTCTTTTGTATATTGGAGAAATTCAACTGGTGGTGCTAACCCATACGAATCAAATAGATAATTCCACGTGGATCGATCGCGTAAGCAACCCAGTGAGTTCCTGGACCATTGCTGTTGTCAAGATTAATAATTCCTGTTTCTGGATTATTTGGTTGTCGTGGCAATTGATCTCGCATAAAGACGCCTCTGAATTTTTTATATTTAATTGTTTAACAGCATCAAGCAAATCAAAATTTGACATCGGTGTGAAAATGCTAGCATTTTTTAAAACACTTTGTGTTTTTAGAACCGTTTTGGGTACCATGATGGTGGAGTTCCTGGAAGTCTTAGCCCTGATCCGCGAGCGGATCTCCCCTTTTTTTTGTATCCTTTTCCTGTGGCTTTCTTTAGTGCCATTCCAGCAGCGGTTCCAACAGCTCCTAACGCGGCGGCCTTAGCGACAGCTGGGGCAGCAGCGGCTATCAATCGCAAAGTTATAAGAAATGTCATACAGGCACGTTAATGTCACTCTGACTCCTGGTCAGGTCAAGAAATATACCACCAGTTTTAACCATATCTTTGACCGCGGCTGTAGAGAAATCAAGATGAGTCCCAGTTTTCGCCTGCTTTGCTTTATTGAAATGTTTTAGTTGGGTTTTAGTCAGCGACAGTTTGTTTGGACCACCATTAGCGATTTGATCATGTTTTAAAGTTATTTTTGTCCCACATGTGCTCGCGTTCTTCGATTGTAACTTCTTGACCTGACCAGGAGTCAGAGTGACATTAACGTGACTGTATGACATTTCTTATAACTTTGCGATTGATCTAATTGTCTACAAGTTTTCCACTGGTGCATCAGCGAATATCATTCGGCCGCCAGCACCTTCAAGCAACATTGCTTTGTCGGAAAGTATGACCGCGATTGCTCTGTAATTAGCTATAGCTCCTAGGTCTCTATTCACGGTAGCCCGAAAGTGTGTATCAACGACAGACTGTCTGGTTAAATCAAGATGCTCTAACGAGAAGTAATAGATTGGATAATGAGATATACAATCCAATTGTGATATTTGCAAACCAGTATCGATATTTAGATCACGCGCTAGATATTTTGTCAATCGTTGATATGCACGTGCAACATAATTATTACCAAAATCTAACAGTATGTTCTCAGACGGTTCTTGATGTCCGTTTATTCTCAAAGAAACGTCAGTGATACCAAGTTGATCAAATATCATATGCGAACGTGTTTCATTACCCACCCGTGCAATCATCCTGATTAGCAATAAAAATATGT
This sequence comes from Sinohyriopsis cumingii, assembly GCA_028554795.2. Classification (NCBI taxonomy): domain Eukaryota; kingdom Metazoa; phylum Mollusca; class Bivalvia; order Unionida; family Unionidae; genus Sinohyriopsis; species Sinohyriopsis cumingii. The sequence goes on from JAPYKE020000181.1 coordinate 575,685, forward strand.
CGCGGCGCGGAAACTCCCTGCTGTGATGCTATATGCCATGTGAATAAACCGTTATTGGTATTTTGAATACTATCTGTGGTTGTTGCAAGCCACGATAACAACACTTTACCACCTTGATCCATAAAAGAAAGCAGTCGCTGTTCTTTAGTAATTGCAGGAGTCATTACCGGCATCCACAGTGATAGTTTTGTTATGTTTACCTTACCCTCGTCACCTAGAGGTCGCCATATAGCATCATTATCGTTGGCTTTTCTAACAAGCACGACCGTATGTTTTGCTCCAAAAGTTACCTTTCTGACATCTCTGCAAAATCCAAAGATGTGCGACAGCGGAATGGCACATGAAAAATTTCTACGATTACCTTTCAACATTTGTCTACGTGCAGCGAAACCTAAATTAAATTCTGTATTAGCGCTAATAATCATATCTTCCACGTCGATATCAGCAGGATTAGGGGCAGCACGGTTTTTTGGTCGTCTAATAATGAACTGATCACTGTTATGATAATTAGAAGCGTCCTTGGCAAACATCATTGATGGGCCAGCTGATCTTGTATAATCATCAGAATATCTTGCTAGACCAATTATTGTTGTAGCAACATCGACATCCTTCTGAATCGATTCAATATTTTTTCCATCAATCATGTAGATAGCACTATCAACAAGGCCATAATTCCGTTATTGACAAAACCAATTTTAATCGCATCCCCGTATTCTGTATCATCTGTTTTTATAATTTCACCTTCTACTTCAATAAATGCTTCAGCGGGCAGGAAATATCTACTTGTATCTTGAACCTGTAATTCAATTCGTCCTCGTTTATTTGGCTCTCGTGCGTCATAAGAATAATACTGATAATCACGCACTGATTCATTTTTAAGGACCGGTTCGTCCATGTCGAATGCTGGGTCGGATTCCCGTTTAAACATTTTATTATAGAAGTTATCGTCTAAAACGAAGACCACTTCCCGCCACCAAACTTGTGTTTATTTGTTCAGGATTTATCAGCGCTGCTAGTTTTTAATTTGCGGCTTCATTTATTACTTTACTAACATTTGCGGGCATGTCTGCGGTGGCTGGTAATTTTACTTGTGGTGGTTTTCTGCGTATTAATCGCGCTAGTCTATTCTTGATTGCCAAGAATACTTTACTGGCAGCGCTACCAACAGCGCCAGTAGCTTTATCTTTGATAACATCAATAGCTTTCATTGATAATTGTTTTGCGATCGGTATTGTTTTAGGTGCCATCCTCGCGAATAAACCCCGAACAACATCACCAAGTCCGTTTCCATAAGTCATCCTGTATACGGGTACTCGTGAATTTACAACCCTGACCATAACTGGTCTACGATGAGAATTGTGTACAATCATTTTATTTAATCAGTTATTTCTCTAATCGCTGTCCGCGAGTTCATCAATAAGTTCTCGGTAGATGTGAGCATCCATGATGCCGCCGCGAAATAATCGCTGACAGATATCAGCCGCTTAATTAATTATTACTGGTGAGTTATTTCCAGCCCGCGCTCCTCCTATGAGAACTTCTAAACCGTGATACATCATTGATGATATTATCAGGACAAATATTTAAACCTTTTCCAGTTTTTGGTTGTTGTCGTACAATTCTCGGGGTTAAAACATCTTGCGGTAAACTTTCAGGAGATGTTGTTAAACCAATTATCGGCGACCTAGTTGGCTCGGATTTTTGACGACGTGGACTTTGTTCAGATGCAACCTCATATTCACCTAACTGGACTAGGTCAGGGTCTATTATCCTCCGCCGTGGTTGTTGCAAAGGTGTAGAAGGTTTCTGCTGGGGGGGGGGGGGGGGGGTTCTAGTTGTTTTACATATTCGTCATAAACTCTTCTTACTTCACCAAGGAGACCTCTGTATTCTAAATCATCGTCTCTGGCTTGTTTTTTTTTTTGTTTTTATATATATGATATATCCATTTAATAAAATTATCATCGTTTATTTTTTCAAAACCGGGTTTTAAGATACTAGATTTATTAAACATACCAATTAATATTTTTCTGGGCAATTCTTCTCTTGTAGTATTTTTAATATCTTCAGCAAAACCCTCCCTAAATTTTGCAATCAGCCCAATATTTTCCTTTATTGCTTTAGACGCGAGCTCAGTACGAATTTGTCCAATACCTTCAAGTATTTCTTCGCCGACGGGCGGAGGTTGAGCTGCAACTATATTAGTTGGAAGATCTTGTAAAAGTTTTTTTGTTTGTTTGGTTCTTCTAGCAATTTTTTCAGTCTGCTCGGCGGTTTGTTTTAGCACTGGAAGAATACCCTTTTCATCTCCCAACAAAGCTCTTTCTGTAATCTCCGCAGCTTTCTCAGTAGCTGTTGTAACGGGTTTAAATAATTCTTCTGCACCTGTCGCAAATTCAACTTGCGCTTGCTGCCGCGCTTGTAATTTTTGTCTTACAGAATCTCTCACAGGAAGAAATTTTTTTATTGCTTCTAGTCGCTCTCGAGCTAATCTAGCGGAATGTGCTTCTCCAATGTTGGCCATTATTGTTAACTTAAATTTTTAATTTACAGCAGCAGAGAGGGCGACGACAGGCAAACCCTGCCAGGATATTTTCCAGACACAGACGTGATTTATGTAACACACAAATACAAAAACGATCAGAGACGACAATAACAGCTGACAACTTTTAGTTCAGAGCAGCAGAGAGGGATGAACAACACCGAGTGTTTTCGCAAGATAGACCCTTGTATTAGCAGAAATAGTTGTATAGGTAGATATTTTCATGAGATAATCCTTCAAGTCAGCAGAGAAAGACTATTTTGTCATGTTTACTGACTGGAGGGTTTATTTTGTGAAAAAGATTCACTCTATCTAAAATGTTCTCGATAGAAGGCTCTGTTAAGCGAAATAGTTTGTGGGATTCGCCCTCTCTGCTGCTCCATGTGAATAATGTTGAAAATCTACTATTTCCCGTAATGTTAAAGTTTTCTCATCGCTGTCTTATTATTTTGTAATAGTGGGAAGAACAAAAATCACCATAGAAACCAAAACAAAAAGAACAACATTTAGCCTAATGTTACATATTATCACTTGTACTTTATTAAATCTTCGGGAGAGATTCCATCCTTGGAATTTTTTAAAAATCTTTTTCTTTTGTTGAACTGAGGTTAGGACATAAAATCCGTATTGTACGTTTTTAAACTGTTGAGCATTTACACTCAGACTCAATAAAGAAACAATCTCTCGATGCATCGCGGTATGGCGATAACATTTAAACTCGGACTCAATAAAAGAACAATTTCTCGATGTATCACGGTATGGAAATAACATTTAAACTCGGACTCAATAAAGAAACAATTTCTCGATGCATCGCGGTGTGGCAAGAACATTTAAACTCGGACTGAATAACACAACAATATATCGATGCAATTCAGTGTGGCAATAACATTTAAACTCCGACTCAACAACAAAACAATATCTCGATGAAACGCTGTATGGCAATAACATTTACACTCGAACTCAGTAACAAAACAATCTGTCCATGCATTGCAATAACGTTTACGCTATTTATTTATTTCATTTTTATTTCAATTAATTTTACTTTCTATGTAAAGTTGAGGTTATCCAGTGCGAATACGTCGATGGACTTTGAATCGAAGTTCATTCGCTACTTGACATTTTGTGCGATAGTCACTGGCCATATGAATATTTTATATCTAAACTGGTTTGAATGTAAAGATTTAAATTTTTTTTAGTCCTTTCACTAATACCACTTTATCATTTACATTAAAAAAATAAAAACAGAAGATAACAAAGGCACACATCTGCTGCCACTTTTGCAAGGTAAACATTTTTCCGTGCGCAGTAAGTGATACTCGTTTTTGTCAAGACTAACGGTTGATAGAAACTTAAAGATTGGAAAGTATTACTGTCTCTATTCCTAGCGTACAAGCAGGCATGGAAGCTCCTTGATGGAGACGAAACAGGAAAGCTTCCAGTTAGCTTTCTTGGTCGCATTTTCCGGGCTTTTGGGAAGAATCCATCCGAGAAAGAAATGGAAACCATCATTGTGGGTCATGATCTGGATAAAGGTACATAGTCTCTCTCTCTCTCTCTCTCTCACACACACACACACACACACACACAGACACACAGACACACTAAAACATTTAATATCACAATATTGGTTTGAGTATGAGTTCATAGATCAAGAAATAACTGGATTGTTACTAAAGGTTGTTGACAATATAAGATATGTATATCCTCTCTTTTACAGTTAAGGGCAGTATAACATTTGAAGAAGTGCTGCCATTATTCATAGAGGTAAAGGACAGTTCTATCGACGTCACAATGCTACGAAAATCCTTTAAGATGTTTGATGAAGAGGGAAATGGTATTATCAGCGTAGACAATTTGAGGGAAGCTCTCTGCAAACTTGGGGAACCATTGACTACGGACGAAGTGGACTACTTAACACAGTTAGTAGAAGTCAAAGACCACAAAATTCGTTACGACGGTAAGACATTTTATTAATCCCAGCAAACTCAAATAGTAATAACCTTTAACACATATTTAACACATTTTATCCTTCACCACTGATATTAAGCTCGATATATTTGATAGACCGCCTACTACTTTTCTTTGCATCATTCAACAAGATTACATTTCATACATTTCTAGCGCCCTACTTCATTTATTTTAGAAAAGTGAGGTATTTCTAAAATGATTAATGCATAAATTTATATTCTGAGAATGACCGCCTGGTCAGCTGGTAGAACCACAGGGGGTACATGCTAAATGGCTAATGTTGTAATACTCCTCCGATCACCACCATCCCTGGTATAAAAAAATCAATTCCACACCTGTAATGATATTGGATGACATTTTAGAGGATGATTTCGCCGATTCAATAAAACCTGCAAAGATCTGCAGAAAATTTTGTCTGCACACATCGGTGTACATTTTATACACTTACCCGTATTTCTAGCGCTGTTGAGCTGCCGTCAGTTTAAGGGTTCTTTTGTGATATGTGCATAATATTTCCGGATCAAATCCTATGCTAGGCGACTTGTAAATCCATGTAGAATAGTACAACCCTCTGTCCTGTGGCCATTTTGAATTTCGCGCCAGATATGGCTATTACCAAATTCCGATAAGTGTCTAAACTGTACGCAGGTGTGTTTCGGAAAGATCTGCATGCAGTAAAATTGAATATTTTAATAAACATGTGACATCAGACCCACATTTTGTCCATCAATATCCATACAGATTTAGGGAGAGGGGTTAATATATCGGACTACATCATCGCTATTACTATTAATGTTCATTTAATAGCCGAGGGGTGGGTGGAATGGCGAGGTCTTTTGAGTGTAATAGGATAATTAGTGCTAACTTCTCCAATTCGATGGTATTTTTGGTTTGTGTTACGACGCTTAGGTCTTAAATTAAGTAACAGAAAGGAGCGAAAACTAACACGTTTTGCAAAATTCAGACATAATTTATTGCTTTGAATACAAGTGAAAATTGTTTTAAAAAAACTTACAGTATTTTGAATTAAATCCCAAATAGTCTTAAAAGTTCTCTCACAAGTCCAAAAGTATAGCGTATTCTGCTAGAGTTCCAGAGGTGTTCCGAATGAATTCTAATACTGGATGTGCTGATGTGCCAATAGTCTTCGCTAATGTGCCCACAATATATGTATAAAAGCCATATTTCTTTGGAGGACCACTGTGTACACTTCACATATTGCTGCTTTTTCAATAATAATTCTTTACAAAGAATATATTATTCTAAACTCACCTTTGACAGAGCTATCAGTTTAACAAAAGCAAAATTGCCCTTGAATAAATAAACATGCTAGGGGCATTGTCAACAAGACGATTATATTAAGGGTCCGCAACACTCACTGATTAACATTTTTTAATATAAGTTCATATAAATATTAATTTGCTCACAATTTTGCATGACAGGTCAACGATCATTTCTATCAAAATCGCTATATATATACACTATACACGTTATTATAAATCACACATGTTAATATAAATTTCACATGCTAACATAAATCACACGTGTTAATATGAATCACACACATTAATACAAATCACACACATTAATATAAATCACTCATGTTAATATAAATCACATACGTTAATGTAGATCACACATGTTGCTATAAATTACACATGCAACATAAATCACACACGTTAATATAAGTTACACACGGTAATACAAATCACTATTTAGTATAACTCACACATGTTAATAAAAATCACACACGTTAATGTAAATCACACATGTTAACATAAATTACATACTTTAATATCAATCACACACTATTTAACACCGCAAGAAGTTGACGTATAAGCAAATCAGAACATTGTCCACTTCAAACAATCAGAATACACGCATATGTCAAAAGTGTTGTGTGGGCTTTTTCTTGCAAATGTTTAGATTTTAAAAATCAAAGACACTCATTTAAATTGTTACGGCAATGTATTAACCAATAAATGAGTGAATATTATATTGCATACGAAAATCTAAAGAAAAACAAGCTGAATCACAAATATCTCCTTCCCTACCAATTAACCTACCTACCTCTCTACCAACCTAAGTACTCTCATGATCGAAAAGGTTATAAAACTTAAGACAAACATTACACTTCATAAACACATTTTCTGCTAGTTCCTGGTGTATATATTTTAATCTCTACGATTCAGATTTTTTTCTTTTATTTCAGATCTCATCAAGACACTGCTATCCATTTGAATAGAAACCTGCATTAAAACGGCTAATATATTATTGATTTCACCAGTTGCTTAAAAGATTTATTTCAATTGTTACTTTATATAAAAGGAAAACAGATAAAGTAGATAAAACTTGAAAAGCATAGAAAGATCCATAGATTAAGATGACGGTGTCATGTGCCGAAAGAGCTAAACAGTCCCCGGAGTGTAATGAAACTTTTATCTCTGGAAATATAGTACACTGGACAAAAGTCATATCATTTAATTAAGTTTCTAGTCTAATAAAGAGGGTGTCTGAACCAGTTGTTTTAAGGAGAAAACTTGTACAAATATGAAAGCGGAGGTCTTTCTTATTATTAGTAAGTGAATTGTCATAATATATTTGAATTAGCTGGATATTTAGGCATATGTTAGTCTATTAATTCAAGCCGCTTCTGACAGAGCTTCAATGTGCTTTGTAAAATATCTGAATTTTCTTTACACTTATCTTCTAAATTCCTGCTATAATTTCAGTTAGTTACTTGTCGGATATAGCCACTTGTTGCTTTCTTTCTATTTTTCTTTCTTTTGGGGGAGGGGTTCAGATATATATGTAACATATCTTCATCAGCACTGGTGACAGATTTTAAATCTTTTTTTTAATAAAAATGCTTCTTTGCTGTGTGAGTTTCCGTATCTGGTAGATACTGATTAATATATTTGTCTTTCTTTCAAATTGACCGTTCCGGTAGCCTAAGTGGTTGGAGGGTCCGCCTTGGATGCGAGAAGTCGTGGGTTCGAATCCCGGCCGAGTAATATCAACGACTTATAAAAAATGGTACTAGCAGCTGACTCGCTTGGCGCTCAGCGTTAAGAGGTTAGTGTTAGGATTGGTCGGCCTGATGTCAGGATAATGCGACTGGGTGGGTCATGATGCTACATGTTTGCAGCATGATGCCCCAGTGCCAAACATTTCTATAAACTGCCACACTGCAGACAACGTAGCGTTATGACTAGAATTGTTAAAGCTACGTTAAAAATCCCCCCCACACACACACACACTGTTCAACTTGTTCAGAGTGTAAAGTATTAAAGATGAATCAATACATTATTTTGTTATTGAGCTTTATCCATTATCCTTATTGTGATTTCGGCATCCTAAAATGCAGCGATGAAGTCCCTATGAGTTTGCACCCATACTAGTATTTTAAAAATTACCTCAGATGAAAACACTTTTTTTCTCTTCTATATTTATTGTACACTGGACTCATTCCTTTTTGTACACTATTATTAATCATCACGTCCATCCATCAAACAATTTTCCTTCACTTTTTCCGTACTTGTTTTTTTCTGGGAGTTTTTGGGCGGGTTTTTTGTTGTTGTTGTTAATCTCCCGAGTTGATTACATTGTGAAGTCGTGACATTTTTTTTAAAACTGGTTATTACTAGAGTGTGCTCACATTGATTAAACGTCAAAACCTTGATTCTGGATTCAAGAACACTTTATTGGCATGGTAATTTGGTCCACTATACAAGAATTATCTTTGTGAACACATCGCTAAAAAATAGGAATTCTGATATCTGAATTTCAGGAGAGTGGCTGAAAGCTAAAGCTATGCTTTCGTTGCATCTGAAACCTCATCGTCCATGTTCGTCCATATCGTTAATTTGTTTGAGCGTTTAATAGATGAATACAGAGTTGAGCGAAGGTCACGTGTCTTCAGAGCAACTCCCCGTGTCTTGTGCGTTCAGTGCTCCACAAGTTGATTAATATCACAATGAAGACAACTTCTAAACTGCCGTGTGTCCACACGAATAAATTATCAATTTCCAAACATTTTCTTGTTTTTCCCCAATTGCTCATATGAACACATTCCTCACAGATCTTCCATTGAGACTGAGACAGTGCAATATTTACCATGCATATGTTAAGAATTGTCGGTAGAGGCCCTTGGTTAGAGAACTACGAAAATGATCTGTGTATGTTGCGAAAAAAATACTGATGGTAAGCGTTTTATGTTTCGTCATTCAGTTTGATTTCGATATTATCCAAAGAATGTAGACAACTAACAATATTCTGTATCATAACTCTCACATTTACCTCGGCATCTTGAACAGACAAACTTTCCACTTGTTTCCCGTCTCTTTTCTCATCAACGTGAAACTTTCACATGTACTTTATATGCACGGGATATACTCAGCTGAGGCTTACAAATTTACTCAAATATTATATATACGTCTTATATTAAACGTTACAAATCTCTCGTGTAATGCTTCTGCAGACGACATTATAAAGATAGATAAGTTTAGTTATTTTGCTTTAAGAATATTATTGATTCTTCTGTCCTCTGTAAATCGCTCGCTGGAATAACTTATTTAGAAGTAGGAAACGGGAGAAGCATAATTGTCTTCCTTTAAAATAGTCATATATTGTGATCATTTGTATTTAATTGCGTGATTGTATCCTACGAGCAATTAAAAATAGAACGTAATCTCCCTAAAGAAAATTTAAAGTAAATTTCCTAACATAGCTAGGGGAACATTGCGAAAGACACTACTATAGAACCTTACAACAGAGTTTATCATTTACAGTTAGAATATAAATAACAGAATAAAAATTAGCTCACAATTTTTAAATAATCACAATGGTACCACATCGTGAAATAACTGCAATCTTTAAACCAATTATAACGAAACATGATGAACCAATTCAACTTTCTGGTGGAAAACTAAATTGACTGTGACTATTGACTATAAAAGTAGTACGTAAATGGAGCTTTTGCCTCATTCAATATCCTGTGGGTGCCCGGACACCCGTTCTCGCCTCTAACCCCCATGACAAGCTACCCCTCCACGTAGGCCATGATATTTTGGTTATTTTTTTGTCGAGCGGTTGCTAGAGGATTAAACGCTCACGAGAGTGTCAGTCATGGGGGTTAGAGTCTCGTACGGATGTCCGTATCCCCATAGGGTATCGAATAAGGTCAAATAACCCTTTCCATACTACTCTGCGCTAGTCTGCAGTGATTGTGGAAAGGAAAAACCTCGGCAGAAAGTGTGAGTGATGATCCATGGTAGCGAACGATATTATACACGCTGCTAAGAGTACTATATTAGCTTGCAGTATGTTGATATTTTCCACAGTGTAATATATATATATATATATATATATATATATATATATATATATATATATATATATATATATATATATATATATATATATATATATATATATATATATATACATATTAGTAAAAAAACGAAAAATATAGCCGAGTTGTGAATACAGTTTGTATCAAATGCTAGGATTGGCTTAATATAGAAAATGTTGAGCGACAGACAGGGAATTGATTGCCAAAGCATTATGAAGGAGTTTATTGATGTCGCTATAAATGATGTAATCCTGCCAAAAGATTGGAAGATCAGAGATATAGTAGAAATGCGTAATACAGATTTATAAAAGAGGCCCTTACAATGTTGTACAAATTATTCGAAACAAAGTTTGAGTACAGTGATAAGCTGGTAAATTTGTCAGTGACCTTAGAAATGAATCGGAATAAACTTGGGCAGATTTATGAAGAAAACAAAACAAAAAGAAATTGCAGAATATCGTGCATGAAACAGTATATCCTCAAAAGAAACATGATAACTCGCCCAATGCGCCTGAAGAGAGTAACGTTTATGATGAGGTCAGCGACGAAGATGTTTCAGGCTAATTAGACGCTTTCGGACCATAACTCTACGAATGGCATCCCAACTCAGTTTATTTTACAGAGCACATTAACGCGCCGCAAAAAAAAAATGGCAACGCAAGTATCTAATTAAATTTTTAGACGTTCTCTTTAGGGACAAGATGGATGAAATTCCCGATGCGAGGTTCAACATTACCGGGTACTTGCAACTATCGCCCGAACAATTTACGTTGGTTTTGTAATCGATCATGACTCATTTGCACTTACTGAAGCAGACCCATTTCTGAAAAATGTTTTACTTAACAACGCAGAAGGTTTTTGATGTGATTACACTGAGATAAGTATGGTCAATTATTTCGCAAGGACTGATTTACAGCTTCGTGTTCGCCACAGAAAGTACGATACGAGTGGGAATGCTGCCAACAGAAAAATGTGGCCATGTTTTTGAGAATTAGATAAAGCCCGCACGTATGTAAATAGGAACCTCCATGGCACTGGAACGCAGAAACCCCGTGGTATTGGGGTGCAAAAAATGCAAAGCATCCTGCCTTGGAAAATATTAATAGTGTGGCAGACCATGCCATTAGAAGTACTGCAGAACACATACGCAAATATTACATGAGGGATTAGGGGCACAACCTTGCCTGAAAGGCCTCGGAGTCAAATCACACAACCAACTTTGACATCCTCGCGAATATAGACACGTATGAACTAATACGTCTCCGTGATGAGGATGAATGAAAAGTCGTCTCGCCTCTGCTATCGCTACTAAAGCGGCCGAGTAAGTTCGCGCAAAAGTATAACAATCATTGGTGCCTGAATTCAAATTTCATAAACGTAGTGGTGAGTTGGAAAATCATATTGCCATTATCCCGCCCACCTACACAGCAGGTAAAACCGTTCTACAACTGCTGACAAATCTAATTCCTGGAATCGCATCGGTGTTACAAAACTTTGGTCACGCAGGGATTAAAGCATTGTTCCTAGTGTCCATCTGGTTATGCCGCTTAGTCATGACAAGAATGGATTTAAAACTACTAATGGTGCTCGCGTGATCCTGAACCGTATGGACAGCAGCGTCATCAATGATGAAATTGGCAGAGGCATCAAACAGATATTCATATGCTGGAGAAATACACCAGTACAGGATCGGGATAGACACTCGAAAGATGTGGTCAAGTCGAATTCCATCTCTCGCCGTATCAACGGTTTCGTGGATCCAGTTATATAGCAATACCAAAATGGGTCCTGCCAACGTTACAATGTTCAAGGTGAAGAATTTCGATAATCGTTATTTTGAGTGGGCCATCTTGTCGATGTTATACCTGTCAGTAAGAATTAAGACAGGCGTCAAAAATATCGACAATACCTGGGTATAATCAACTTTGGTGATATCGAATTTCCCGTACAAGTGACCAAAGCCACACTGAAGAAATTTGAAACACTATACACGGGTATTGCTGTTAATGTGTTCAATTATGACGAAGGCTTTGATCCTTTGGCGCCATCTTCCCACGGACAGAACGGCAGAACCAAAACAATTTGATGTTGCTGAGTGAAATGAAAGACACCGAGTCAGTCTCGCACTACGTGCAGGTTAAGGACCTTGGTGGCTAATTAACCGGCACAACAAGCACAAGTGTAAAAAAAAATATCTGTGCAGAAGCTGCATGCATGTATTTAACACTCCTCCCCAGTCACGACGTTTGCTGCAGTAGTATCAGTGATAAACCGCAGCGCACGATCATGCCCTAGCTTGGTAAAAACACTGTCAAACTTACTGCAGTGCAAAGAAAGATGAAAGTCCCATATATCATCTACGCGGAATTTGAGTGCCTGAATGTGTCCGTGGAAAAAGGCACAGAAGCTGACAAGACAGTGCAAGTCGCAGAACTATGTCGATGCGGGTTTTGTTTTCGATGTGATGGCAAAACAGAGGCCAGTTATTTAATTGTGCTAAGTGTGCTTCAGACACAGTGGAGATTTTTTTCAAATCGATCGAAGTCACTGAGCTATGGATTCGACAGCAGCTCGGTTCGCCAGGAGAAGCAATAATAAGCATTCGTGAGTTTTCCGCAGCCACTTTCTGTTCGATTTGTGCAAAAGCTTTCACTGACAAATAGCAAAGAACATCAGGCGATAAAAGTAAAAGTCCTGATTCCAAAAATGTATTATCACTGCCATATTACTGAGGCGCACACAACGCTTGTAATATACAGTTGAGAATTTACTTCAACAAAACCAAAATTCCTTTCGTGCTTCATAATTTGCGCCGGTACAAATGCCACGTGATTATACAAGTAATAGTCACAGCATCCGACTCACCGATCAACGTGATCCACATCAACATAGAAAAATACATAAAGTTTCGGCTGCGATAATTGCAGTTCATTGATTCATGATTATGCACTCATCCCTGGAGAATTTAGTGAGAAATATGACGGCTGAGAACTTCAGGATCACTGGTCGATACTGTCATACCAATACGGACCTGATCAAGAGGAAAGCCGTGTAACCGTTTGAGTACATGAACGACTGAAGCAAATTTGCCGAAACTCAGCTGTCGCCGATCGAAGCGTTGTCACGCGAAAGCATTTTTTCACCGACTACGAATGTTTGGTCTGCTTTGGAACGCAAAAATCTTGCCTACTATTACGGTCTGTACCTGCTCACGAACGCCTTGTTGCTCGTGTGCTTGCTTGAGGCATTTCGTGACACCACCATTCACGTGTACAACCTCGACCCCGTCCATTACCTTTCACCTCTGGCTATGGGCTGGGACTCATTATTGTTTAAGACCAACATCGGCTGACTTGCTCACAGACATCAACCAGCATCTGTTTATCGATACGCCTGTGCCAACAACCCCAAAGTGTCCAAGTATAACCCCGCTGACCCCACATTTACATCATGTATCTCGATGCCAATAGTTTGTATGTATGGACCATAGTGCAACCCGGTTGTGGATTTCAGTGCATCGATCCTGCGCAAATCCATCTTCCCAAAAAATATGCACAATCACAGCATCTACAGTGACCACGGATCCTTCTTTGAAGTAGACCTTGAATGTCCCAAGCACTTACACGAGGCCAAAATAAAAACGCTTATCCGCTGTCTCAGAAGCGTAGTCTGTGCCCGGGTCGTGGCTGTCCCCGTATCAGTGCTCGATCGTGGACTAGGCTGGCCATAAGTACACCAAATGCACCAAACTGGTCTCGAGTGTCAGGACCAATCACAGCTATGCGCATCCGTAACCTTCAGCTGTACCTGCAACAGGGTATGCGTGTCGCCAAGATCCATGGAATGCTCAAATTTCGCCAGCGAGCTTAGATGGCATCGTATATTCAGATGAATATGAACCTGCGCACCAAGGTTACCCTGACTTTGAGAAGGAAATTTTCAAACTCATGAGCAATACCTCATTTGGAAAAACTATGGAAAATGAGCAAAGGAATTTGCGTCGATCTTGTCCGTGAAAATAGTGAGCAGGACAGACTTCGAAGACTCATCGCAGACACGGATTTCTTTTTTAATGGGACTGATATCCACAGTAAAAAAAATTAAAACTCATGGTGACGAAACCAATCTCGCACAAGATAAACCGTTTTATCAGAATCGGTTCAAAATGATGCAGAGCGTTACCAACTCGCTGCTGATGCACATCACCACCAATGACGATATGCGAACATCGCTCATCCAAACCTGGACAGCAAGTTTAATACGAGCGAGTATCCGCCCTCTCGCCCTCTGTACTCGATCAAGAACAAAAGGTGGTGGGCAAGTTCAAGGACGAGTGATCGGGTAAGCCTATCGAAGAGTATGTGGGACTGAATGTACTCGATTGTGTTCGGGCCCAAAACTATCAAAAAGGCCAAAGGTGTTCCTCATGTGATTGTACAGAAAGATCTCAAACACGAACTCTACCTGGAATGTCTTCGAGATCGTTGTGAGTTCCAACACACAGTCAATATGGTCTGATCCAAGAACCATCGCATGGCTGTATACCGATGCACCAAGGCAAGTTTGTCCCCGCTGAATACCAAGCTAAGAATCCCCCCGATGGCATCACCACTTTTGCGTTTTGTCATCGCGCTAATGTAAATGATACAGGTTAACATCGTGTCAACACAAATTCTGGTGGCAGTTCCGTGTCTGCTGAAACGACTTGTAATTCCTCTCGCGCAAATGCACGGCTGTGAGGTATTGCTCCGTCAGGTGATGATGGCCTCAATTTATAACTGGTTGGTTGTCTTGGAGTATCAATTCGTTCCGAAATGGCAAATATGACCACAGACCTTACCGGGATAGTGGCACGACGTTGTGGCCAGCCTTCCTATTCTTCAGATGCAAACATATGCCAAACAAGCTTGTGTCCGAGAGGTTGTACTGACTGCGAAATCTGGGTAACCTTGACGGCTTTTTGTCGAATCGCATTAGCTGGCTTTTAATCTCGTCGTGTTTATGACTTCATTGCTCAAGGCTGCTATTATAAATGGACGTCTGGGTACCCATTCCTGATACCGTTTTGGTCTGATCAGCAATTTGTATGCGTACTGATGACTGAATAACTGTTCCGCAAGGTTGTAATTAAATCGTTTCCCGATAGCTTGGTCACGATGGACACTGATATGCCCGACACGGTCTCGCACATGGTGTTTGATTAACAGCAGATTCACAGATCCGAAAAATTCTTTGCCAGGATCAACTTGTAACAAACGTGGCCATGTGAGTGGACCACATACATAAATGCACTCGAGTGCATCTGCAACACTTGCAGAATCTTGGACAACAGCGGCTTAGCTTCTTTGTATCGACTTGCCACATCGACAATGGTGAATGTGTTTGGCTGGTTATTAGAATCGAGCCGTTGATCAAGCCGTGTACCAGGTCCACATCATTTGTTAGCAGGAAGATGTTATTCTTCCGGGTATTTACTCCATGATGTCCCTGGTAATTTCGTAACGCAGACGCGATATGACCGCCGCCAGTGACTTTTTAAAACTGTACCCTGCGCGTCCACGGCTTTGCCGTCCGCCAACAAACGTGAACGTCTTTGCTCCACGTTGAGTACAAATCCCCGTAGCCGCTTCTCATCCATTACGTGTCTGAATTCGAGTTGGATTTCTGGTACGTGTTTTTACGCGACATCTCTAGCAATATGAAGACATGATTGTATTATAACGACAGACAGTTATTCAACAGCAACAAGCAAAGGAAAATTAGCTGATGCTTTCAAAGTCATTGATTTCTCCGCACAAGCAACGACTAAACTGGCCCAGCATGGCGATGGAACCGTGTTTCCATGTTCGGATCGGGCACTCGTCATTGGCCCTGATGAATCCGGCAAAACACGACTGTTGATGAACATGCTTTTACGATGTCGAACCGGGGATTGTATATAAGTTATTGCACCATCGGCTGGTGACCAACTGTGTTATAATGTGCTCAAAGATGTTCAAAAAGCGTTAAGAATCAGCAACAATAGTAATATTTATTCCTTTTTCAGCATCGATTACGCCCCAAGCATTGATGATTTAGAAGCCAACAAAAATACTCTGGTGGTGTATGAAGATGTGATGATCAAGGCAATCCTGCATACATATTTTCACTAGGCCGGTACAATAACCCAAACGTGATTTTTTTTACTCAACGTTACGCCCATGTGCACAAAGTGATCCGTGACAAATGTAACATGCTGACGATATTTCGTAACATTGACGCGCATGGTCTTGAAAATATCGATTGGACTTAGTGCCGACCACACGTGGGTTGAATTTCGTGATATGTTTGCGCTGATTACCTCGGACCCGTTTAGTTTTCTCACGATTTATTAGACTAATGGTGGGTCACGCAAGTATAGTGCGGGTCTGGAAACGAATGTGTCTCACGCGGGAGCGTCAATTTAACAAACAATCTTATACAAATGAAAACGATAACATAGAATTGTACCAAATACGACGCCATGAAGCCGCTCGTAAACCGCAAGAATTAATTGAAAAATAATCAAAGACCTCAAACGTGTCAAAAAAAAAATGCAGTTGGATCAGACCACTCGACAATATCTCAACGCGGGTTTGAACAAACATCTGCGCCGGTAATAAGCTCACTAAAGAGATTGTGGAACGTGCTGAGGATATCAAAAAGTCCACAAAGACCACATCGGAACAAGTGGCAGAGCTTACGGTAACAGAGGCAGCACCGGGTCCAGTTCGTAAGATGGCTAAGCGCACCAAGGCTATCAAAAAAGTGACATAAGCAACTGTAGAGACAATCGTTCGTTCACCAAAGGCGATTGAGGAAGTCAAAGAAGACGTAACTAGGTAAGTCCCAGGGTGTACTTGCCAAAGGTGCCCAGGCACTTAGCGAGGACATGAGAGTGGCACTTGGCCAAATAACAAACGTGCCACCAAAATACAAGTCAGAGTTTCCCAACACCGCCTCAATTGTTTAACGAGGTAGCTCGCCGGGTGATTTTTGACAATCCTATGGTTGTCGCTCTTAGCTGACCTCCTAACTGGAAAGCAACTGCGCTTGTTCCTCAATTTCGCTTCAAGGAAAAAGAAACGGCGTGAAAGATCGAACAATCTAAAATTCCTGGCCAGCAGGTAGCAAAACTCAAAACGGGACCAATTCTTCATGGAAGGGACAACGTGAAAAAAAAACAAGAACATTTGAAGAATCTTAAATCGTGCCAATTTAGAATTTGAGAGATTAAATGGCCTGATAAATGAAATAACGAGAGATTACAATGACTGGATAGTCAAATAAGAAAGTATGAAAAATCTCAGGCAAAACGAAGAGAGGTGTATTGATAGTGGAGGACTCTGCGACCCTTGCGGATTGAATGGAAATACTGGTGGGATCAGTTCTTGTGGGCAACAATGCCCCCGAAGTTGTTAATGAAGCCACGTCGATTTGTAAGCGATTGCTCACTTATCATCTCATGGACAGGGACACCTACCGTGCGCTGATATACGAACTTGTTGAAGATATTCGCGAAATATACAACACCGATGATGAGTACTGAAACGACTGAGACTGTGCATGTGCTAAGAGAAATCTATGCAACAGGTGGTTGTAAATACAGTCTAGAGCATGACCTCGATGATCTATATCTCAGCCACCAAACCAGAATTCAGTGTGATTTTCTGCACCTGTGTCTGCTAGGGACTCATGCACTCTTGAGAAAGCCCTAGCCTCGTTGCAAGTGTACTACAGTTGGCCCACTATCCGATCTCAACCGTTTTGTGGTCTGCCCGCGAACAATACATTTGTGCTTTCTGCAAACAGTGGTGCCAACTGGCATACGATCAAACTTTCCTCGGACGCATACGATATATAATCAATTAATGAAGAAATTCGACGAAGAATTTCGGTTGTCACTGGCAAAGACCAAAATTTTCATACGTCTCCATGAGCCAGCACTCAGTTCTGTCATTACCATGGAATCTCAAACGTATGCGGAATATTAAACGGACTAGTGCTAGGTCGGCCTGGCGAAGTTTCAGAGGATAAACGATTCTTACGTGTGGGATACCATATCGCGCCTGACATTGTGAGAATTACCTCAACGACGCAAGTTAGTTTAACATGTGATGCCGTCAGTGGCAGTTACGAAAGCAGGCCCAACACGACAGGCGTAGTTGTACAGGGGTACATTTTTGGGGGTTTTCACCCACTGTGGAACCATGTGACTTGATCTCGATTACATCCGCGACAACTCTGTATTTTTTGCCATGCCATAATAATTCGTTTTTCCCTAGTGGATGAAGACAGGCACGAGGTGGATCTGCGGAGTGAAACATTGACAATACAACTGTATATTTGAGATCGGCCTGACATATAATAAAAATTATAACAGTCGTGCGTGGACGTGTGAAGCCCATTTGAGAAGTTAACGCGCGAAAACTCCTGTACATGGCCTATTAAGGAACTATGCTTGGTGACGTAGTTCGTGGATTATTTGCGAGTGCACTGAAAGCCCTCACAGCTCTCACATTGTGAGCTGTACCCATCGCCAAGCATGTGACCATGAGGTCATGGATAACGTTAAAAGTGCCAACAACTGTCCTCACAGGCGGCTTAGACGCCTCGAGATCAAATACGGCCATTAGTAGCACAAGCACAACCAAAGCCGGTTCCAATTACATTGTCATCGCCTAAATCAGATCCTCGTGTATTGATCAAAATCATTAACGAAACCGCACAACAGCGATTGTCATATTCCGAGATTGCAAATCTGGCCATGGGGAGTGGATTTGTACGGTATTAAAAAATAATACTTTATAAACTATGGCCCAGTTTAAAGAGGTATTTGATGCAGTATTTAACATGGCAGCGCCTGTGCTGGTGGGGGCATTTTCAGTATTACTCCTATCCAGCCAGAGGCTCCAATCAATTAAAAGCAGTATTGCAAGCGCAAGATACCTCAATCTTTTTCCTTCCCTGTGAGAAAGTGGGGTGAATGGTGCGCTAGACCAATGCTAATTACGATACCAATGCCCCAGTGGGATCTGTTAACAGCGGTATCATGGCGATGCTTAACAGTGTACGTTACTTCATCGATGAAAAGGAAATCAAATCCATTCTGGTCAATGTAGATGTGACCACGACAATTCTCGGAATCGCCTGATGCAGTGATGATTACACGAGAACCGCTGGTCGAACCATGATGTTTGTCCAAGATGCAACTGATCACGCAGAACAAAGAGCAACCATAAACCTAATCTAACTGCTGCTGGCGATGCTGGTGTATTTTGTTCCTCAACCTTAGCAAATAGTCAACTTATTTTCACTCTTGGTATAAATGGTTTTGAAAGACGAAAAGATCACATCTTCAAGGTTCGGGAGTCCGGAGTACTTGTTTATCATAATTGGAACTTAAGGCACGTAGGGTCCAATGGGACTGATGATAAATGATAGGCGACCTCGTTTTGATAATTTTGTACCACTAATATTAATTATTGAGAAGCCAAGCAGTAAAGTTCTAAACTCTTTTACAGTTACAATACCAGTAGTATTAGTGGTTGGAGATGAAATTCAGTTTGAAACACTCAACCTTTACCTGGACGGATATATAAACGTCATTGGCGTCTGTGTTTAAGATTAGATTTTTATCCTTATGTATAAGTAAGAAAATCTGACCGTGGTGATGTGGTTGTGGAATTAACCGACGGGAAGTTGGATCATCTGGCAGCGGATGTTAACATCGATAACAGTTTTGTTTCACTTCTCGAGGAGTATCTACGTAGAGTGGTGTTACCAAATCCTCGTATGAACTCTCATATCATTTTGTTAAAGGTCAAGTAGAAATTGCCATTTGGAATCACCCTGATATGCCACAACCAACTCGAGGTCAGAGATGATCGTTCGATGTCAAAGGTTTTAGCGTAATCGGTGTGATTTTATATGAGAGGGGTGCCAAATTGACAGGACGCACCATCGCCTGAGATTTAAGTATTCCCGAGGAAGAAATCTTTTATAACTCCATGACCACTGTGCCAGTCAAAACGAACAATTGGCTAGAAGTACGCGTGCTTATTGCGCCTGCACGTGATGATGAGAGTGGACAAGGTCTGCCTGTCGTGTAATTAAAATACGCGATTGTATTATTGACAGAAGAACTATGAAAGACCCTCAGTCTTACCGTTGTAAATATAATAATCCCATCGGAACAACAGCTGAGAGATGAAATTACCAAGAGAACCACGTTGATCGTGAAATACAAATGCGCGTGTCTGGTCGCAGATTTGTGGGCTCGATACGGCAGCAATTGTTGTATTGATATGACTGGAACGACGACAACATCCACTACTGTAGGTGCACCAATCGATTGGTATTGTTGTCGGAGCTATATCAATAGTAACCGGTGTCTCTGATCGCGCGAGCAAGTTAATCTCGACCCAACTGCATTTCCACGTTCGCGTCTATTCCAAGTTGCTTGCGACCACACATAGCAGTCTCAATACCATTAGTAAATTATGCTCGAGGATAAAATAATCAGTGCGGAAGAGTTTGAGATTGTGCTGGCAGAAACGGAAAATCACAGACTACTCCAAGCACAAATGTATATGCACCAACTCAAGTCAAACAGAGAACATTATACTACAACAAATTAATAAGATACACACAAACATACAACGCAGAATACACAGTGATTTTAGGAGATTTCAATGTAGTAGCAGAAGAATGTGACAGGACCAATGGTCTTTCACGTTACGACATAAAACAACGCAAACAAATCCAAGAATTTATAAATAACAATAACCTTTTAGATTCATACAGAATCAAATACCCAAAGAAAAGAGAGTACACCTACACTTGTATAGTCTCAAGGGAATCCAGGATAGATAGAGCATATATTAATAGTCAGTATGAAAAGAATTTAATTGATAGTAAAATATTATATGTACAAATTTCGGACCATAGACCAATAGAAATAACTATTAAATTAAATAAATAAAAGAAATGGGGCAATGGTACCTGGAAAATGAACAATTCCATACTAGAACTTCCAAAATATAAACAAGAAATAATTAATCTACTACAAAATTTAGGACATACATATGCATACTATTGTTGGGATGAAATAAAACGGGAAATCACTGACATAACAAAAAAATACTCAAAAAATGGTACAAGAAAATAATAAACTCATCGCACAAGAATGCCAAAAAATAATTGAAAACCAAAATATACCCAACAACCAAAAAGAAACCTCAAAAAGAATTTTAAATCAGATAGGAAATTACAAAACACAAGGGACCAAAATTAGAGCAGGAAAATTTGATCCCTTATACTCCACTGGAATAAATATATATTCTGAAGAGGAGTTAAGAAAAGCCTCGGAAAGGAATATAACAAAACTGACTGAAAATGGAAAGATACTCGAAGAAAAAAAAACAATTTTAGACCATATACACTCCTATTATACAGATTTATACACATCTCAAAACATAAATGATGAGACAATAAATGAATATTTAAGGAAAATTAATTTACCAAAAATTTTGGAAGAATCTAAAGATAATTGTGAATCTGTAATACAGAAATGGAAATTTCTACAGCGATAGACCAACTTATTCCCAATAAATCTCCTGGAGCAGTTGGTCTAACCGCTGAATTTTATTTTTAAAAAAGTTAAAATATACTTGAAATGAAAGAAGAAATAAAAAATGGGCCAATGAAACCTTACAATGAACTCTAGATAGCCCCAAAAGGCTAGTTAAGCAACATAAGAGTAAACTGGAGAGCCGTTATGACTAGTTTAAATAACACCGGACCAAAGGGGTGTTTTCCATCACGTCCGCGTGATGGAAAGTCTCAATCCCTTTTCGAGCAGTTAGCTAGAAGAAATAAAAGTAAAACCATGTGGTTATCACGTGACCTCGTCACCTAGAGCTAAGACCCCGAATACACAAACACATTTCTTCAGTACAACAGGAGTATTACTACACCTGCGAATAAACCTTATTCGCCGCTGTAGCCTCCTTATAATACATGTTTTATTACTACATGTATACTCTTTCCAAATTATCTCAACAACTGCATATGAAATGACTCGGATAAAGAGAAGATTAGTGGCGGAGTATAGTTTGGGAAGGTCATATAGTGACACCCAAATGAGCCCCACGCGGACCCTTCCACTAAAAACCCTATAAATAACAAACACGGATCTAAATTCAAAATTATATATTAAAGAAAATATAAATATATTTTGCTAAAAAATACACATTTAGAAACTCTATTAGAAAAAATAGTATGAAAATAGTGGAGATTTCAGACAGAAATGTCAGACACTGACTCCTTTTAAGGACTCTGTCCAAGACTTTTCCACTATTAATTCAAAAACCTTAATATATCTCTACACTGAGATATTCCAAATTATATCATCCAAAAGAAACATTATAATTTAATAATACAATCAAAATAGTGGAGATCTCATACAGAGATGTCAAAAATTGACACCTTTAAGGGCTCTACCAAAGATTTCTCCACTATAATTTCAAAAAATACTACAAGAAAATTGAAACGCTCTAAAATGAAATTTCTAAAACTTTAAGATTTGGAAAATATAAATTAAAACATATTCCTTCTCTAGCAAAAAGAAACACAATTTCATGATATTGCTTTCTTTTTGCCGGAAACTGTGCCAAAATTCTAACATAGAACAAAGAATATGGAAAAGAAAGAACGTGACTGAATGTTTTCAATCACGTCCGGGCTCATAATGATTTCAATCCGTTTTTTGATTCAAGCTCTAATATTGACAAATAAACGCTTACTAAGCAAAATATAGTGGAGACTTCAAACAGAAAGTCAAAATTAACTCCCTATAAGGGACCTACATTTGGAACCTCCACTATAATTTCACAACTATACATTTCTAAATTGAAAAACAAACAGAAATGCAATTAATAAATAAATAATTTTTTAAAAAAATGAACAAAGTTCCTGGAAAATATGGGACCTCAGCAGAGATGTCGGACACCGACTCCCTTTAGGGACTCTGCTGAGGCTCTATACTCCATCCAGTCAGTTGAAATGTCTCTGCACAGATGAGAGGATCCTGGTGTAAAGCCACCTACATCCCCGTGCATTAAGATGTACGCCATCACTGTCCACGTAAACCCCACGAAATCCCTCCAGACGACTTAAAGAAATACGAAAACTGGTCTCCAAGACCCTTGAAAGCTCCAAATTAATTAACCGGGCTCTACGTCCATACTGGGATCGAGAGATCCCTCTTGGCCGATATCTTAGCAACATAGTACCTATGAAAATATAAGGCACACCAGCATCAAATGACACTGGACAACAAATTTTTACAAAAGTCATGTTACTGAAATAAAATTAGTCAATTCTTATCAATTTTTATGTGCTGAACACGAATATGACAGTCAAATTGCAAAATTGGCTCTAGTTTTTTTGTAATCTGCAAGAAATTAATGTTTACATAACGAAATGCATTCCAATAGTAAAAGGTCAACTGTAATAGCCTACCTATAAAAAATCAAGTCATTGACTACATCTTAGATTTCTTCGCCTGTCTCTTGTACAGCTGTTCGGGAGCATCTCTGAGGAGTGTCCAGCAGTAGTCAGCCAGCATTGTAGTGGACCATTTTCCCTGGTATCTTTGTTCCATTGTTGCGATATCTTGATGAAAATGTTCGCCGTGTTCATCACTAACAATACCACAGTTGCTAGGAAAGAAATCCAAATGGGAATGAAGGAAGTGAATCTTTAGAGACATATTGCAGCCAAGTTTCTTATACTTCATCAACATGTCTTCTACTAGTTCCTTATAGTTTTCTGCCCTAACATTTCCGAGGAAGTTTGTAGAAACTAGGCGAAAAGCATTCCATGCTTGTTTCGCGTCACCTTCCAGCAAGTTGTTGAACCGGTCATCTTTGAAAAGCTCTCGAATCTGAGGACCCACAAAAACTCCCTCTTTAATCTTTTCTTCGCTGAGTCGAGGGAATTTTTCATGCAGGTATCGGAATGCTGGCAAAGTCCGGTCAATGGCTTTCACGAAGTTCTTCATCAAACCTAGTTTGATGTGAAGGGGTGGTAGCAAGATTTTCTGAGCCTCAACCAGAGCTGGGTGTTGGATATTCTTCTCTCCAATGGCTATATTCTGCCTGTGAGTCCATTCCTTCCTCATGTAGTGCATTTCCCTTGCTCGGCTATCCCACTCGCATAAGAAACACATGTATTTTGTATATCCTTGCTGCAGTCCCATTAAAAGGGCAACTACCTTCAAATCACCACAGAGGTGCCAGCTGTACTTGTTATACTCAATGGAATTCAGTAGCTGCCTTAAGTTATCGTATGTCTCTTTCATGTGGACAGCATACGCTACTGGAATAGATGGAAGAATGTTTCCATTGTGCAAAAGCACAGCCTTGAGACTC